>CM056053.1:339014858-339344926 GCA_029574335.1 Rana kukunoris
GAGGCCTAATTGGTAATATAATCTCCTGAGTAAGTATTTAAGGTGGAACATGTTGAAATAACCACATCCGGCAACTTGCATTTATGACATATATTGAGGCATGATATGAATTACATAAATCATTAAATATGCCTCTATGATCTTAAGATGGCTCCCGCTGTTGTCAATCAAATCCTACGATAAGGGAGTGAGGAGAAGCCAGGAGCGCCAGTGGGGGACCTGAGAATAGGAGGATCAGGGCTGCTCAATGCGAAACCAATGCACAAAGCAAGTATAACATAGTTTTTTTTTTTTTCAAATACATTTTTTTATTGTTGATTGTATTGCAATACAATGATATATAAGCTTAAAGGTACAGGTCATAGTATGCATCATTTCTGTTATACAGTCACTCATAGCGTCTTGCAATTTACTTAACGACAATAGTAGTTAAGTATCTGGTGCTATCAGATCCTTGTATATGCATTATGGTTTTATTCAACAATATGTATCAATTTGTGTAAAAGAATAAGAGTCACTAGAGAACTCAGAGTGGAGGGACAGGAAAGAGAAATGGGAAAAAGAAAGTAAGAGGTCATCGTATTGGCT
This sequence comes from Rana kukunoris, assembly GCA_029574335.1. Classification (NCBI taxonomy): domain Eukaryota; kingdom Metazoa; phylum Chordata; class Amphibia; order Anura; family Ranidae; genus Rana; species Rana kukunoris. The sequence goes on from CM056053.1 coordinate 339,015,447, forward strand.
CTTCTACCTGTTCATGGTGGATCCTCCTGAAGTTGCCACAGCTCCCAGACTTTATCGTGGGCTTCCAGTCTGTTCTGTACCCTAGCAGGCATTTTCTTCATCATTTCCTCATCTTTAATTCTAGCATGAAGGGTCTCAGGGGAGGGAGGGGAGCGCCGTTTCCAATTTAGAGCTACGAGACAGCGTGCAGAGAGAGCTTTTCGCCACTTGGGACTAGTGTTGCTCACGAATATTCGCATTGCGAATATTCGTTACGAATATTGCATATTCGAGTATTCGCGAATAACTCGAATATCGCGGTGAATATTCGCTATTGCGAATATTTGTATTTTTCAAATTTATTTTTAAAACAGATCACATCCTAGTGATCTCCATCGACGTCTAAAAGCATTGCTGGTATGATTAGAGACCCTGGGCCGAGTAGCTGAGGCGATCCTTTTATGTTGCCGAATATTCGCAATGCGAATATTCGTATTACGAATATTCGTGAATACTTTCTCTGCCCTTCTGTGTTTTGTGTATAAAAAACAAAAAAAATTAGCTTTAGTTTAGTCATATAAGTTTGTGTAAGTAGAGTTAGGCCTCGTACACACGATCGGACATATCCGATGAAAACGGTCCGCGGACCATTTACATCGGATATGTCCGATCGGGAGTTTGATCCGATGGCGTGTACACACCATCGGATCAAATTCCCCACCGCCGGACGGCGCGGTGACGTGGCGGTGACGTTGACGCCGCCACGTCACCGCCACGTCACCGCACCAGGAAGTTAAACACTTCCGCGCAAGCGCCGAATCCATTCGGTGGCGGCGCGGCGGCGGTGGGGGACGACATGTCTGCTGGTAAGTGTACTAACCAGCAGACATGTCGGGCGGACAGATTCCACCAGATGGATTTCAAAGCATGCTTTGAAATCTGTCGGGTGGAGAAATCTGTCCGCTAGCCCATACACACGAGCGGAGATGTCTGCTGAAACGGTCCATCGGACCGTTTTCAGCGGACATATCCCCTCGTGTGTACGAGGCTTACGTGTTTAGTGCATATTAGTTTAGTAATCCAGGAAATGATCTCCGTTTTTCGCGTGTTGTTCGCGCGCATGCGCATGCACGGACGAGAATTTCGCAATCAATTTCGCATTCGCATTAGAAAAATTTCACATTAGCGACATTTCGCAAATTTTTTTTTTTTATAAAATATCACGAATATTCGATATTAACGAATATTTCACGAATATTCTTCTATATATTCGTGAAATATCGCGAAATCGAATATGGCGTATTCCGCTCAACACTGCTTGGGACCAGATCACCCGCCACTGCTTTATGGGGATTTCCTCATTAAGTTCCTTTTCATATCGATTCATATGTTTGCCCTGCGCTTCTAAGTGGCAGGCATTTAGTATCCTGTATATGTCAGAAATAAAGCCCTCCTGGACAGAGCCTGCTAGGATTAGGTTTTCAAAGGGAATTAGAGAGGAAAATTGCAGGTTTGGGGCTATAGTTAGGACATAATGGTGGATTTGCAGATACCTGTAAAACACCTGGCTAGGCAGATCGAATTTGGTCTGAAGTTCAGCAAAAGGCAACAGTTTGCAAGATCAGGGGTCTAATAGGTTCCCAAGTGGAATAGATTCCGCGATGTCCACGGCGAGGACATCCAATGTGTGAGGCTATCTGGCACCTTGGGATTACAGACAAACAAGATCAGAAGTTTTTTTTTTTGTTTTTAAATGTATGCTTTAGAATCATTTTAATATTGTATTGTAAAAATTACAAAAAAGAAAAATGTACATGATGAATACAACTAAAAAGCACCTAGTATTTTAAAATGTTATACCTGCCAATACGGCCAGAAAGAAAGATGTGTTTGGGAGCTAAAGTAATGAACACATTAGATTAATATTCTAAAAGAAAAAAACATTTGAGGCAGACTGTTTTCCAGCATGTTAACAGTTTAGCTACAATAGCAGCAATAATTTGTGACTAATCACTGAAACTCAGTAAGAAATGTATCTATGGGGAATGTAGCTATTTGCCAGAAATTAAATACTTTGTGAACATAAAAAAGTTCTGTAGTAAGCTGTTTAGTTTGTGACATATTCATCTCAGAACTAAATGCTATAACAGTTAAATCAAAAGCTCTAAGTGGGCTATTCAAGGGCACCAAGGCATAAATCCAGTCAGAATGTAAAATTCTTGCACATTTATACCCAGCTAGTGGCTTACACTAGGTATTGGCACATCCAGCTTATGGTAGATGGATACAATAACTGTGTAGGCATGTGCTTACACCATCCACTGTCTAATATAGGGCAGCCTGGGCAGGGACACTCCAATAGGCATCATCAACTCTAAATTCAGCTTAGTTAACTTGGACTGTTATTTTGTTCTGTGTTTAACACTTTAATTGTGACCACAGTTTGTCCTTTAACCTCTTTCCCACCGCGCCATAAGCATTTTACTGCTACGGCGCGGCGGGGTTATCTTGGGACGACGTCCCTGGGACGTCGTCCTTCACTTTCGCGATTGCGTGTCCCCTGGGACGCGCTCGCGAAAGTGTCCTTGCTCGCCGGGTCTAGAAGACCCGGCGCATCACGGATCACGGTAAATTGCCGCTGATCGCGGCCGTTTACCACGTGATCACGCCGCCGAATTTGATGACGCCGGTTCCTCCCTCTCCTCTCTGTACAGTGTGCGAGGAGAGGGGGGGGGGAGCGGGGTGTCAGCTGCTGAGCTGTGGCTGGATCTGTGACAAATGCAGTTGTCCTCCATGTAATTAGTTGAATCTGGAGTATCCCACTACATTACCATCCCCATCTAATGCTGCGTACACACGGTCGTTTTTTGCGATGAAAAAAAAACTTTGTTTTTTAAAACGTCATTTAAATTGATCGTGTGTGGGCAAAACGTTGTTTTTTGTCTTCAAAAAAACGACCCAAAAAAAATTCCAACATGCTTGAATTTTTTGTGTCGTTTTTCAAAACGTTGTTTTTTGTTTCACAAAAAGTCACCGTGTGTAGCAAAAACGTTGTTTAAAACGACGTTTTTCAACCCGCGCATGCCCAGAAGCTAGTTATGAAGCGAGCTTCAATTGAAAAGAGTGGTGAACGTAACCTTGCTTTTTGTGAAAAAAACGATGGTGTGTATGCAACATCGTCTTTGAAAAGTGACGTTTCAAAAACGTTGTTTTTTACTTTACAGAAATCGTAGTTTTTTTCATCACAAAAAATGATCGTGTGTACGCGGCATTAGTGCTCAATAAAACATTAAAAACAACCAAAACCCCTAGACTGATTATTCAAAAAACAAGCCTATGTATGTGTCTGGCTGAAGAGTTCAAGGAACAGAGGATTCTAGGGGCTCCTATGGGGGTTGCACTACATAATGTTAAATAACAATAGAAAACATTGCGCTAACAGATATGAATAGCTGAAATTGAAACAAATTATATATAAATGTGAAAATAATGTTATCCTAATAACCAAAGCTGCAATCTTTAACTGCTTGCCGACCGCCCAACAGAGTTATATGGCGGGACGGTGGCACTGCTGGGCGAGAGCACGTAGCTCTACGTCCTACCTTTAGCGGCCGTTAGGGGCCGCTAGGGTGCGCTAGGGAGCGCCCCTGCTCGTCCCTCGAGTCCCGCCCGCGTGCCCGGCGGGCACGATCGCCGCCGGGCACGCGCGCTCGTTCGTTACAGAGCGGGGAACGAGAGCTATGTGTGTAAACACATAGCTCTCGTTCCTGTCAGCGGGGGAAACACTGATTTTCTGCTCATACAATGTATGAACAGAAGATCAGTGATTTCCCCTAGTGAGTCCACCCCCATACAGTTAGAACACAAGCAGGAACACACTTAACCCCTTCCCTGCCCCCTAGTGTTAACCCCTTCACTGTCAATGCCATTTTTATAGTAATCCAATGCATTTTTATAGCATTGATCGCTATAAAAATGCCAATGGTCCCAAAAATTTGTCAAAAGTGTCCGATGTGTCCGCCATAATTTCGCAGTACCGAAAAAAAAACACTGATCGCCGCCGTTACTAGTAAAAAAAAAATATTAATAAAAATGCCATAAAACTACCCCCTTTTTTGTAAACGCTATAAATTTTGCGCAAACCAATCAATAAACGCTAATTGCGATTTTTTTTTTACGGAAAATATGTAGAAGAATACGTATCGGCCTAAACTGAGGAAAAAAAATGTTTTTTTATATCTTTTTTGGGGATATTTATTATAGCAAAATGTAAAAAATATTGCATTTTTTTTCAAAATAGTCGCTCTATTTTTGTTTATAGCGCAAAAAATAAAAACGGCAGAGATAATCAAATACCACCAAAAGAAAGCTCTATTTGTGGGAAAAAAAGGACGCCAATTTTGTTTGGGAGCCACATCGCACGACCGCGCAATTGTCAGTTAAAGCGACGCAGTGCCGAATCACAAAAAGTGCTCTGGTCTTTGACCAGCAATATGGTCCGGGGGTTAAGTGGTTAACCACACGTGGTAAACATGTAAATACAGGTAAGAAACATTAGAGAAATTGCGCTAATCATATCATATGATGAACATGGTGTTTTAAGAAATAATGAAATAAATATAAAAAATATAAATGAAAATATTAATCACTAGACAAAAAAGATTTAAATATTTTTCTAGTGCAACAACCAGTGTTATTAAAAAATTATAACTGTGAAAAAATAAATAAATTCAATTCAGTCCAAAAAATATGGATGACTTCTGTACATAATGTCCGCATCAAAATATCAACTTGATGGATGTAGATTGAAGGGGAAAAGCAAGATGTAAAGATTCCACCACCGGTCAGGTTTGGATAGAATAGAAGAAACCCACCAGGAGGGGGGTAAGTAATAAACTCTTAGGCCTCGTACAAGGCAATAGATTTGTTCAAAACGGTCTGTCCGACCGATTTGAACAAATCTGTCTGTTTGGATTTTGGTTTGCTCGCGTGTACACACGAGCAAACTAAAATCCCCGCCAGCAGACGGCGCGCTGACGTGTCGGTTAACGTGGCGGTGATGTTGACGCCGCCACGTCACCGCACCAGGAAGTAAAACACTTCCGCGCATGCGCCGAATCCATTCGGCGCCGCTGCGAGACGACATGTCTGCTGGTAAGTGTACTAACCAGCAGACATGTCGGGCGGACGGGTTCCCACCCGATAGATTTCAAAGCATGCTTTGAAATCTGTCGGGTGGCCAAATCCGTCGGCTCCCCCGTACACACGATCGAATCTGTCTGCTGGGACTTACCAGATTCCAAACTGAATATAGCATATCGATCCACTCAATCCCGGGGAGGGGGGGGGGGGGGGAGCTGCAACACTCCTCTGCATTCACCATGTTCATCATATGGTATGATAGCTACACAATGTTAGACAGACGCTAGTTTGGTGACATATATCTCTAAATGAAAATCTTTGGATTAGAACAGGTTTGCGGGGAGGGAATTTATTGCTCGCTAATAAATAGTGATTTATATATCTTCAGAATGTGGTAAAAAGGAAAACCAAGGGGTGGGGTATAGTTTTGGTGATATTATTCTTGAAGGCCTTGTTAATTAAAAAGTCATTGTCCTTTTTGTGTTCTTTTAGAGGGCAGTTTATATTTACTACATTAATTGCATTTACATGTTCTGTGTAGTGTGGGAGATCAGATATAGTAAATGCAGGGTCCTGGGTTTAGTAACAATTTAAGGTTTGGCTTTTTTTTTTTAAATTTATCCATTACTAGTGTATAAAAACAGTCCATGTAGTTCCCTTTGCCTGAAGTTTGGATAAAAATTGGATTTCTTTTTCAGCAGAGTGGCTATAAGGGTGAAAAGAAAATTGTCCATTTCATAATCATTATCAGGAAAAGTGTGCTGTATAATGTAGCATTATGGGCATATTTATCTTTTTAGGTTATTATTGTTGGGAAGATGTTGGAATTTGGGGTTACCTTTTGCTTTTTTCAGTTTATAGCAAATTATGATTTTTGGGTAAATATTCAAATGAAATTGTTGAGGTCTATAAAAAATGTTCCGTTTTGAGAAAGGGCAGAAGAAGGATAAGCCCTACTCTCAAAGCATTTGTATTCATTGATAGTCAGTGTCTTGGAAGAGAGATTGAAGATTCTAGACATGTGCATTAGTTTTCGTTAGAATGCATTTTCGTCCGAAAATCTGTTTTTTCGTTATCGTTTTAACAAACGATAACGAAAGCGCAAGAGACGAAAACCGAAAGATCCGACATAAAAAATGCTTTATTTTCGTTGCGGTAAAAATTCGATATAGAGAGATTCGACATTATAGGGAAAAGATTCGACATTATAGGGAAAAGATTCGACACTATAGAAATATTGGATTCGACATTACAGAGATTAGATTTCGATTAATGAGAAAATAGATTCGACATTATTACTAGTCATACAACATTAGAATTCTTGTAGGCGGAATATTCGAATGGAAATGTACGATTCGACGTAAAGATTTGACGTTCCGTCGAATATTCTTTTGACCATTCGACAGAAACCAAGTATTATGGGATTTTCGGACGAAAGCTATTCCCCAACGAAAAACGAAATATATCAAAACGATTTTCGGGAGTAACTAAATAAATTTATTTTCCAAACGAAAACGAAAAAACAAAACAAAATATTCCAGTCTGCACATGTCTAGAAGATTCCAGTATTTTGAACATCGGTCTTTTAGTTCCTATATTTTTGTTCACTTTCTGTTTGTCTTTTTTAGTTTCATTTAATGGGTGTAAGTTGGGAGGTAGTTTGTGTAGTGGAACTGGAAATGTGTGAAGGCTTGTTCTATTGAGCTCTAACAAAGAAATGTCAAAACTAAAGGGGCTTATTGTGGGAGGCTTAGGCCATGTACACACGATCGAACATGTCCGCTGAAACTGGTCCGCAAAACTCGGACCGTTTTCCAGCGGACAAAAGTTTCAAAACATGCTTAGAAACCTGTCCGCTGGAAACCTGTCCATCGAACATGTTCGATGGTTAGTACACGAAATCATCGGACCAAAATTCCGCGCATGCTCAGAATCAAGTCGACGCATGCTTGGAAGCATTGAACTTTGTTTTTTCATCAGGCTGTTGTGTTCTACGTCACCGCGTTCTGGTCCGAAGGGATTTTGGTCTGATGGTGTGTACGCACATCAGAACAACAGACCACTTCAGCCTGGTCCGATGAAAACGGTCGGTCCGGACATGTTTCATCGGACATGTCTGATCGTGTGTACGCGGCCTTATTGGTCCTGTGTTTACATAATAATGTGATGTTTTTGTTGTTCTGATGGAGGTTTGGGTGATGTTGTAATACCAGCTTTTTTAGTGGGTAGTGATGATGTGTTATTAGGAAGAGAACTGTGTAGGGTAATAATGCCTAGAGTTTCTGCATTGTTGGTATTCTGAATGAGATTGTCGTGTCCAGGGATCGCAGGGGTCGCCTCGCCTTATTCAGGACTGCTCTGCCTACTTAACCTAACACTGCCGCCTGTTCTGACCTTGCAACATGAGAGTCAATGCACTGTGGCATGGAAGAGAACACAGGGGCCCAGGAGCAGCAGAGGGAAGCTGAATAGGAGGGGCAGGAGCATATACAAAAACTGCTCACCTCTTCCTTCAGCCGCTGAATGTCTGCAGGAAGGAAAGGAAGAGAAGCGGGTATTCAGCCCAGGAGGAGGGGAGCAGTTCCTCTATACACCGTCCCTCCTATTCAGCTGTACAGGGGGGGGGGCTGCACGGCCTTGTTCTGGATTACCGCATCAAGACCCGAAGGTCATCCATTCGGACAGCACACCGGATCCCCTGCATCCAGCACAGATAGGCCCAGATTCACAGAGAGTTCGGCGCACATTACGCTGCTGTATGCTACGCCGACGCAGCGCGGAGAGGCAAGCACTGCATTCAGCAAGCTATTGCTCCCAACGCTGCGTTGGCATGGCGTAGGTTTCGAAGGCGCAGGCCGGCATAGGTGGAAGTGGGAGGGACCCCATGAAAATGATGGTCCGAGCATGGTGCAGTTTTTTACGCCCGGCGTATCACTAATTGCGCATTCGCCGTGACATAGCTGTGACATGGGCGCATGAAACAGCACCTTTATGCGCATGCTCACAACCACGCCGGCAGAAATGCCTAAGCTACGCTGGATCACCACGTACGCCGTGAACGTAACATACGCCGGCCTGTGTTCTTTGGTGCAGACCGCATGCGTCGGGCGCACGTACGTTTGTGAATTGCCGTATTTCTCTCATTTGCATGTTTGAATGCCTAATTAAAGGGAGCAGCAACATGCGTCCAGACGAAAAGTGCGCCCACGCTACACCAGAGTATTAAGCTACGTCAGCGTAGGGGGGCCAGTTTTTAATTGTATGTTGGTTTGTGGGTCTGGCGCACAGATACGCCGGCGCAAATTTGCACTTACAGGCGCACATTTGCACTACGTCGGCGTAAGGGCTTTGTGAATCTGGGCCATAAAGTCTACTGCATCTGGAGAATGCTAATGCAAGCGGAGGTGGACGTCTGACTGAACTTCTATATGCCTGCTTAAAGAAACTTAAGAGTGAGTGTTTTGATGCTTTTACACATTAAAATCATACAGTTTTTCTAAAGTGGCACCTGCATCCTGTCTTTCTATCTAATCATTCTGTAGTGCTGGCCTTTGCTACTTTAAGATTACATTTTTAACTACAAATATAAATGCTTGATTAAATGCAGCGTTTCAAATATCTAAAGTCTTTGGGCCAGATTCACAAAGCACTTAAGCCGGCGTTTCAGGAGATGCGCCTGCGTAACTGGAAATATGCGCCTGCGTATCTATGCGCCGTATCCACAAAACGATATACGCCAGAAATCTAGAAATTTTCGACCGACGTAATTTCGATAGACCGGCGCATCGTGCGCACAAAAAATGCGCTAGACACACCATTGATTTGCTAGGCAAATATGCAAATGAAGGAGATACGGCGATCCACAAAAGTAAGTTTGTGCGGCGAAGGCTACGCGCTGTGCGCATCAGCTGCACGTCCTGTCTAAAATTAGTCCATATAAAAGCATGTCAGCTAAAGCAACACCGTTAGGGACGAGCTGAGCAGCCACACTTGCAGGACAGCAATCTGTATGCCAACATGCCAGGGGCATGGTTGGATAGACCCCATGTGAGGAAACCAGGCAGTTTTTATTGAAGTGTGGATACTTATTGAGAAAGCCTATTACCCCTGCAGGGGTAGTTGGATCCGGTGAGTGCGGGACCATTGGGGGAGAGCACTGAGTGATCCACTGACGGCTATACCTGCATGAAGCACATATCACCTTATATCATTATTTTTCGGAAGCAATCTTGAAAATATATATATATTTTTATAATACTGGACTTTTCTTGGATTATTATTATTATCATCATTTAATTTTGCAACACTTATTTTGGAAATATTTATCACTAGGAATTGGATTTTTATGGATCATTATATTTTTTAATTTTTTTACATTTATATTAATTCAACCACTTTTATTAATTTATTTTGTTATATATATGTTATAACTATACCTTGACATCACTACAAAGACCAGCACTTTTTTGGACAGATATATTTATATTTGCACATTCCTTTATACACCTTATTTCTAGTAGGCGCCATTACCTGCTATTTTTCACTTAATATCTACTCCCACCCAGGTGGGTTTTTTATGTAGGGGCAGCCACTTCAAAACTTAATCAAATTTTATTTTTATTTTCATTACACCAGTTCACTATTTTATTTAAGTTGTCTGTGGCGCAGATTCATCTCTTTTTACCATCCTTGCTCATAGCTATACTACTGACTTTAAATGAGCGCAGAAGGAGTAGGGCACGGAAGAGGGCACGGAGGAGGGCACGGGAGAGGATATACTGCACACGCATAGACCTCTACGGCATGAGTGATTCGGAGGTGTCTAGCATCTTCAGATTCACCCCTGCTGCCATCATGGAATTAACCACAACCCTGCAGGAGGACATCACCAGCCCAACACCCCGCTCACATGCAGTGCAGCCACTGGTCAAGGTCCTGGCAACACTCCATTTCCTTGCCAGTGGCTCTTTTCAGCGTACAAGTGGCGTGTTGGCTGGGATGTCACAATCCTTCATGAGCAGATGTGTGCACCAGGTTATCCCTGCAATTCTCAGACGCATGGTTAACCAAATCATCAAACCCACGCAGGAGGACCTGCGGCAGAAGGCAATGACAGATTTCTACAGAATTGCCAGATTCTCACGCACCGTGGGGGCCATTGATTGCACACATGTAGCACTTCAGCCCCCCCGTGAGACAGAGCACATATACCGCAATCGGAAGCACTGGCATTCCATCAACGTACAGGTGATAGTCGATTTCAAATGCCTCATATGGCACGTCCGTGCCAAACACCCCGGATCCAGCCATGACGGCTACATATACAATCATAGCCCCATCCCAACAGAATTCGAACAGAACATGTATGGGGACAGCTGGCTGGTTGGTGAGTGACATGGGAGTCAGGCATGACTGCCCCCCCCCATGATGCAGACATCACAAGGGGCATATGCACTACTAACATCCTCCTGTCTTTTCCCTTCCAGGTGACTCTGCATATACACTGGGACCCCATTTAATGACTCCTATCCGGAACCCCCAAACCCCAGGAGAGGAAAGATACAATGAAGCACACGCCAAAACCCGTGCAGTTGTGGAGCGCACCTTTGGCCTCCTGAAGTCACGTTTCCGATGCCTGGATACGTCTGGGGTTACCCTGTTGCATGCAGCACAACTTCGCAGTGAGAAAGGGCCTGGAGATTGACATACATGATGACCTGACCCCCGAACCAGACAATCCCCCCCCCCCTAACCGAGGCTACCCGATCTTCTGAGGGAAGAGAAGCCAGGAGACAGCTCACATTAGGCATCTTTGCACGTTAAACACACACATTAATCATGGCACAATGAGAATGCATGCATGAACACTATTGTGGTCCCTAGATCACACACACCACATCCTCATCAAATTGGATTAGCACAAGCCCACCATGCAGGACTTGTGAGCAGCAACGCCACGGCTCCAATTATGTTACTGTACATTCATACACCGTTCACACGGACCTGGGGATCACTTCTCCCTGGTCCTGGGGAACCCTTCTCCACCACAAATGAGGGTGACACCTCTTTTCCGGCAGGAATGTCACCCCCACATTCAAAAATAATTCACAAACCAAAAAAAAAAATTGCCCAGCACCCAAAAAAAATGACCAGCAAAAAAAAAAAAAAACTACCTCCGCTGGCGTGACCCACTCCTGGGGCGGCCACGGCCCCGGCTCCTCAGGGGAGACTCATGGGGGGTGTAATCCGGGGAAGGAGGAGCATCCCCTGGTCTCTGCCCACCTGGCGGCCTGCCCTCCAAGGCCACGGCAATGCGAGTCAGGCCAGCATTGATTGTTGCCGTATTGGCCTGGATAGCCTGGGTGAGGGCCCGCACGTCCTGACCAAGGGCCCGCAAATCCAGACCAATGCCTGCTGTGGTAGCCTGCTGTTCATTTAGGCAATTGATCAGAGCCAGGGAGTTGCAGGCCATGTCCCCAACTGTATCCTTTATGGAGGACAGGCTCTCCTCCATCCGCCCCAAAGTCTGGCTGACCTGTCCCGGATGGCGGGTCTGAAGGGCCTGGTCCCTTCTCAGTTTGGCAGGCAGAACCTTCCTGCCTCCAGATGAGGCTTGTGGCCGGGGAGCCCTGTTGGGGGAGGAGTGGGAGCGGCTACCCCTGATGGAGGCCTGGCTGCTGCCAGCCATAGGGGAAGATTCCTCCAAAATTAACAAGTCATTCCCTGACATGACCTCCTCCTCCAACTCAAACTCCTCCTCCTCAACCTCCTCAGAGGATTCCAGCCTTGTCTGGGGGTCTTCCTCCGACTGTTGTTCTGGGGATGGTGCAGACAGGCCAGATGGCCCAGCACCCTCCTGCACATCTGTGGATGACACAAAACATTCACAGGTTGGAGGATCCACACACTTGCCACATATTTCCTCCCCCCCCCCACACATGCTACACACCAGATAGAAAAAAAAAAACGTACCTGTCCTCACGGCCTCCTGACTGGAGTCAAAGCCAGGCAGCCCCTCCACTTGCTGCCTTTTGAAGGTCTGGGCCTCCTCAGTCAGCCTAACAGGGCATGGTGGGCCCCCTCCAGTGCCCCTGGCATGGGCTGCAATCTTGCCCAGCTTCGCACTAACCACACGCCGGAGATCATTAATCTTCTTTTGGATCCCCTGGCGTGTCCGGGTTTCCCCCCCCCCAACTACTTTACCTCGTCTGTGATCTCCTGCAATATCTGAGCCTTCCTGACCGGGGGTGGTGTTGGCACTCTCCGGGCCGTGCAGGAACCGGCCATATTGGGTAATGGCCCTGGAAAGAATTGCCTTCTCCCGCACTGAAATTTTTTATTTTCGCTTCCTCTCAGTCATGTTCTCACAAACTCTAACCAAAACAATCACCAAAAATCACTCAACAAAAATCACTCACCAAAAAGTATCAAAAACAGTCACCAAAAATCACTCACCAAAAAGTATCAAAAACAGTCACCAAAAAACACTCACAAAAAGTATCAAAAACGGTCACAAAAAAACACTCTAAAAAACACTATCCAAAACACTATACAAAACAGTCACCAAATAGCTCAAAGACAAGTCACAAACCAACTAACGCGAACAAACAACAGAACAAAAGCACCTTGCTGTAGGAAGGGGAACAATTGGATGTACTTTTGCAAAGGAAGGGCATTTCTCTCTGTCTATTTAAGCACTGTGCGGAGCTCACTAAGTTGACCGAGCCTAGTTCCAATTTCACTGATTGCGCCGTGCAGAGTTGTGAGCATGCGCAAAGAGGTGCTGACCATAGTCTGCTTAATGTGCGCATGCGCAATCCCGCCGGCCCTTCATTTGCATGGGGTCACGGCTCATTTCAATGTAACACGCCCACGTCCTTCCCAATTTGAATTACACTGCTTTATGCCTCGGAAATTGCGTTACACCGGCGCAAATTTCTGCGCAAATACTACGAGAAAACGGTACTTGCGCCTCTACATTGCGCCGGCCCTTTGTTTTTAAAAGAGATAATTTATATAAGGTTGCAATTTTTAAGGCTCCTTTCACACGGATGGCTGTTTTGCCAAAGTTAAAAGCATGTAAATATTCTGTGAAATTCAAGGCTCCAGGCACTGCGATTAGCTGCATTTGTACATTGCGATTACCTGCGTTTACGTGTGGTCACATGCGGCCGCGTTTAGCTGCGGTAGTCATTCCCATAGCAACCCTTTTTATTTTTTGGTTTTTGATATGCTTCCTGTTCTTTTTTTTTCTCACGCTGCTATGTGCAGTTGACACAAAAGACTGCGATTACCTGCGGTTATGTGCATATACAGTAGCTGCGCTAAATCACTCCTGGACGCATTCAATTCTATTTTTTCTATTAGCACCAAACCACATGTAACGAAGTCGCAGCTAAACACTGTGTGAATGGGGCCATAGGAAAGCATTGCGTGCTTTTAGCTGCGGTAGAAAACTAGAAAATCTGCAGCTAAAAGCACCATTCTATCAATCTGTTTGAAAGGAGCCCAACACAGAAAAGCAGTAAAATAATATATAACTTGAATTACTTTAACGTGTAACTCTGATTAAATTAAGATATGATAGAATGTTAAAATGATGGCCACTAGATGGAGTCAGTAATCCCAAAAACATTTATTGAAAAGGGTCCATTGAGTAAACATATTAGTTATGCAAATTAGAAAGAGTGAGGAAAGAATTAATAAACTGAACAATATGTGCATATTTATTGCTATACTACAATGAATACTATGGGCCAGATTCAGGTAGAGTTAGGCTGGAGTATCAGTGATACTCCAGCCTAACTGTCACTTTAAGCCGGCGTTTTTGTTTTCTGTAACCAGAAAACAAGAAACGCCGGGTTGGAGTTCCGATGCGAGCGGCGTAATTGAATTTCGCCATCGCATCGCAACTTTAATTTAAAAATGGCGCCGGGGGCGTTCCCGCTGATTAACGCCGAAAAAATATGTTAATCAGCGGGAATCGGCAATTCACGATCGTATTCCGGCGCGACGCAGTAACTTTCCGACGTTTCCGTAAGAGATACGCAGCGTAAAGATAAAGCAGCCCCCTAGTGGAGTATCTTATGTTAAGTATAGCCGTCGTCATCGCGTCGAAAAAAAAAAGTCGCTTGCGTAAAACGTCCATGAATGGGGATTTGACGTCATTGACGTTCACTGACAGAATTTGGAGCATGCGCACTGGGATGCATTGACAGTCGACGCATGCGCAGTACGTTCGCCGCGGGATCGCGCTTAGTTTAAAAAATACACGCCCCGTACCCGCCCAATTTGAATTCCGCCGGCTCATTTTCGATATGCTGCCGCAACTTTAGGAGCAAGTGCTTCATGAATAACAGCACTTGCTCCTAAAATTTTGCCAGAGTAACGTAAATGAGAAACGTTACTCCAGATTAAAGATGCTCCCATCTACCTGAATCTGGCCCAATGGGCCAGATTCAGGTAGATGAGAGCATCTTTGCTCTGGAGTAACGCTTCTCATTTACGTTACTCTGCCGAAATTTTAGGAGCAAGTGCTGTTATTCATGAAGCACTTGCTCCTAAAGTTGCGGCAGCGTATCGAAAATGAGCCGGCGGAATTCAAATTGGGCGGGTACGGGGCGTGTATTATTTAAACTATGCGCGATCCAGCGGCGAACGTGTACTGCGCATGTGTCGAGTGTCAATGCATCCCAGTGCGCATGCTCCAAATTCTGTCAGTGAACGTCAATGACGTCACATCCCCATTCATGAACGTTTTACGCAAGCGACGCGATTATATTTTTTTCCGACGCGATGACGATGCCTATACTTAACATAGGATACTCCACTAGGGGGCTGCTTTATCTTTACGTTGCGTATCGCTTCCGGAAACGTCGTAAAGTCACTGCGTCGCGCCCGAAAAAGATCGTGAATTTCCGACTTCCGCTGATTAACATATTTTTCCAGCGTTAATCAGCGGGAACGCCCCGGCGCCATTTTTAAGTTGAAGTAACGATGCGATGGCGAAATTCAATTACGCTGCTCGCATCGGAACTCCAACCCGGCGTTTCTTGTTTTCTGGTTACAGAAAACAAAAACGCCGGCTTAAAGCGACAGTTAGGCTGGAGTATCACAGATACTCCAGCCTAACTCTACCTGAATCTGGCCCTATATGTTGAAATACACAGTTGCCCTCTGTGTATCTGTTTGTAGATCAGTTGCTAAAAATATGTTCTACTATATGCTATATAAGAAGTTACTAATCCGGAGACCTTGATTAAAGCGTCTAATCAGCATTGGAACATGTTCATTTGCAAGTCAAAATTCTATTATCTTTCTTTATCAGTTTTGTTTATCGTGTGACCTACAAGATAATCCTTCCTTTTGCTATTTATAGTGAATGCATGAAAATCAAGATGAGACTACATAACATGCATAAGGAGTGTTGCCTAAAACACTAGGGAAAGGGAAGAATATTGGGACTTGTTTTGTACATTGGATTTGCATTTAGATTTTCAAAGTGTGAATTTAGTAATTTTGTTCAATTCAAAGAGAACTGTTTTTAATGTTAAAGCTGAATACATGAAACACGTAGCACTATACACATTTTACATTTTAAATAGTTCAGGAACTGTTAAGTTTTCTGTTAAATGCAAGTTATAGCACTTAGCAGGGTGTATTGCTTTTGGTACAAAAAGAAAAAAACTGCTCACAATCTATAGTGTAGTATGCTAAAAACAATGGGCCAGATTCTCAAAAGAGATACAACGGTGTATCGCAGGAAACACTGTTGTATCTTTGTTTTTTTTTTACTGGGTATCAATGCTTTCGATTCCTAGAATCACTTACGCATAGATACAGTGAAGATCCGACAGGTGTAAAACACTTACACCGTCGGATTGTAGATGTAATTACTTTTCTGGCCGCTAGGTGGCCTTTACGATGTTTTCTCATTTGCCTATGCAAATGAGCCTAATACGCAGATTCCCGAACGTTTTTACGCCGCCCCGTCGTTGTTTACATAGTTTCCGTAAACCTACCCCTGCTATATGAGGGGTAGGTTTACGAAGTTCCGTCGTTGCCATGTTAAGTATAGCCTCGGGTCAGCGTCGTCTTTTTCCATCGGTTACGTCGTTTTACCAAGTCGTTTGCGAATAGGGCATTGCGTAAGTGACGATCACGTTGTTTTGACGTCGGTTTCAACGACGCTTTCCGATGTGAGCTGGAGCATGCGCACTGGGCTTTTTTCCCGGCCGGCGCATGCGCAGTTCGATCGACGCGGGGGCGCGCTTAATTTAAATACAAGCCGCCCCCTTTGAATTACGCGGGGATACGCAGGGCCATTTACACTAGGCCGCCGCAAACTACGGAGCAAGTGCTTTGGGAATACGGCACTTGCTCCATTAAGTTGCGGCGTCGTAGTGTAAATGGCTTACGCTACGCCGCCGCAGATTGTATGTGAATCTGGCCCAATATGTGTTTATTACATAATAAAAGGTAAAATGCACTCACAAACACACCAGGAAGCAGAGCATAACATGACCAGGGGAGCAGATGAGCCACTCAGATGTGGAGGGGAGAGCCCGTCCACAGGAAGCCTTTCCGGCCTATGCAGAGGTGAAGTGCTGCAGAAGCCATTTACAATTAATCAGTTTTTAATTATTATTTATTATGATTGTTCATTCTGATTATTGATGAATTATTAATCTTCTACCAGTTACTGATTAATTATTTACAACTTCATGATTGTTATGATTACTTTATCATCATGGTTATTTAATTTTCATGTTAATCTTCATTTATGTATACTCTTTAAAGATTTTTATAATTTTTTACATTATTTTTTTCATCATATAAGTTTCATTTTTATTGAGTCAAGTTCATGTGTGCACAGTTTGAAGCACAATATCGAACTAGCTTTTCATTCTATTGTACATCTAGTATGATTCCAGTTAGCTTGGTGTTGCTTAGCAACTCCTGTTGGCTCTAAATTATGGTCACGGATCCCACTGGGTCAGCTGAAAAAAGAGGAAATCCGCCAGAAACACCCTTTGCCCCCACCTTTGTCATTAATCCACGAGAATGTCATTCAGGCAAGTGGGCTTCCATTTACAGCAGCTGCACCTCAATCTGTGCAACCTGACTTGTGCAGCTCTTCTCCTGATGGGAAGCATGTGTATGAAGTATATAAGATCCTGGATTCTAAAAGACGACGGGGCCGTGGTATACAGGATCTTGTTCACTGACAGAAATATTTTGTGACTGACCCGTCTTGGGTTCCTGACAAAGATTTAGACGCCCCCTACTCTCATTTGTGACTTTCATGATGCTCTCCCCACTTAAACTGAGGGGTCCTGATACATGTGTGGGTAGTTTGGAACCTGGATCCATCTGATTCTGGTGCTCTACTCACTCTGCCACTGGAAGATCTGAGTCTATGCAGCACACAGTGGGGGAAATAAATATTTGATCCCCTGCAGATTTTGTAAGTTTGCCCACTTGCAAAAAAATAAAGGCTCTATCATCGGTGTATTTTAAATGATAGAGATAAGAACATATCCTGGACTGCCGCACTCCGTTGAATGATGTCTTTATTGAATAAAATCAAAATAATTCATGAATAAGCAGCTCACGATGAGAAACGCGTTAGCCACCCTTCACCTGTTGTTCACTTTTTATTTTTTACTGTACAGTTTTGGATTATTTTGATTTTATTCAATAAAGACATTATTCAATGGAGTGCGGCAGTCCAGGATATTTTCTTATCTCATGCACCTGTGCAAAGCCAGCACCTGTCAGTTTCAGTAGGGCGGGAGCAATCCAAGGGATCAGCAGCTTATAAAGCGGTATTATTACTTTATTTTAAATGATAGAGACAAAATATCAACCAAAAATCCATAAAAAAAAGCACATCATACAGATGTTAAAAAATTAAGTAGCAGTTCAGTGAGTAAAAAAAAAAAAAATTTGACCCCCAAGCAAAACTCAAAGTTTCATCTCCCTCCATAAATGTTCTATAGGAATAAGAACTAGAGACTTGCTAGGCCACTCCATGATCTTAATGTGCTTTTTCTTCAGCCACGCCTTTGTTGCCTTGGTGGTATGTTTTGGGTCATTGTCATGCTAAAAAGCGTATCCATGACCCGTCTTTAGTGTTCTCACCCAAGATCTTTCAATACATGGCCGCATCCATTGGCTCCTCAATTCAGCAAACTCGGTCTGTACCTTTAGCAGAGAAACAGCCCCAAAGCATAATGATTTTTACTACTATGCTTGACTGTAGGGATGGTGTTCCTAGGGTCATAATTTTTCTTCCTCCAAACACGAGTCCCCCTCCTCAAGAAGGCACATGTACAGTTATGCCAAAGAACATCTAAATAATTCAGAGAAGGATTGGGAGAAAGTGCTGTGGTCAGATGAGACAAAAATTTAGATCATCAACTCAACTTGGCATCAACGCGACTTGCCGTGTTTGGAGGCAGAAAAATGCTGACTGTGACCCTAAGAACACAATCACTACAGTCAAGCCTGGAGGCGGAAACATGATTCTTTGGGGCTGTTTCTCTGCTAAAGGTGCAGGCTGACTTTACCGCATTGAGGGGCCAATATGGATGGAGCCATGTATTGTAAAATCTTGGGTGAGAACCTTCTTTCCCTTAGCTAGAAGACTAAAAATGGGTCATGGATAGGTTTTCCAGCATGACAATGACCCAAAACATATATCAAAGGCAACAAACGAATGGCTCAAGAAGAAGCACATTAAGTTCATGGAGTGGCCTAGCCAGTCTCCGGACCTTAATCCTGAAGCAAATGTTTGGCAGGAGTTAAAACTTCAGGTTGCCAAAAGACAGCCAAGAAGCTTTAGGGATTTAGAGAAGATCTGTAAAGAAGAGTGGACTAACATCCCTCCTGAGATGTGTGCAAACCTGGTCACCAACTAACAAAAACTTCATACCTCTCTGCTTGTCAGCTAGGGTTTCTCCACCCAGTACCAAGTCATGTTTTGCTTGGGGATCAAATACTTATTTTACTCATTGAACTGCAACTTAATTTATAGCATTGGTTTTATATGTTTTTCCTGGATGTTTGGTTGATATTCTGGGCCAGATTCAGGTACATCTGCGCATTATTAGACCGGCGTAGCGCACCGCCTTTACGTTAGACTTGCGCAATGTAGCCGCGTAATCACCCTATTCTCGTAGCTTTTGCGCAGGAAATTGCGCATGCGTAACGTTATTTCAGAGGCGTAAGGCGGAGTAATACAAATTGGGAAGGACGTGGGCGTGTTACATTGAAATGAGCCGTGACCCCATGCAAATGAAGGGCCGGCCGGCTCGCGCATGCGCGCTTGAAGGAGACCATGGTCAGCTCCGCTGTGCGCATGCTCACGACTCGGGAGCGGCGCAATCAGTGAAATTGGAAATGGACTCAGGCCTCGTACACACGATCGAATTTGTCCGCTGAAAGCGGTCCGATGGACCGTTTCAGCAGACATCTCCGATCGTGTGTATGGGCTAGCGGACAGATTTGTCCACCCGACAGATTTCAAAGCATGCTTTGAAATCTATCCGGTGGGAATCTGTCCGCCCGACATGTCTGCTAGTTAGTACACTTACCAGCAGACATGTCGTCCCGCTCCGCTCACCTCACTTTTAGTCTGTTGCCTGCTAAAAGACACCTTTTCTCAGGGGAAGACTTACTCAGGTGTGATGTAACGCTTAGGGAGTCTCGGAGCAGACGGCGGACCACTCAGCACTGATTACTATTGTGGTTATGGACACTGCCATTATATGTGTTTATTTTTAATACTTTTATAATTTTATTGTTTTATCCATGTGAATGGTGGATAATTGAGTTTGTTTATAGGCTGCGCAACTCCAACAACACTGATACATTTTTACACTTTGGGAACACATTAGGTGTTGCAACAACCCTTTATTGCTATTATCTTTTGCTTTATATCAAGTTTTATTTAGAGCATATATTCACACAAGCAGCGTAGTGGTCATCTTCTGTTTAGGGACCGATTAATCGAGGGCCCAACTTGCACTTGTCTCCCACTGCATACAGTATATGGTGGCTTAGTCTACCAGAAATAAAGGGCCAGATTCAGAAAGAATTAGATTCCCGCAGAGTATCAGAGATACTCTACGCCGCCGTACTTTACCTGGCTCTAGGAGGAATTCAGATAGATTTTGGCCCGTAAGGTACGGAGGCGTAGTGTATTTCTCCCGGCGGAATCAAAATACGCGAATAGGGGGCGTGAGGCATTTAAATTAAGCGCGTCCCCGCGGCGATCGAACTGCGCATGCTCCGTTCAGAAATTTCCCGCCGTGCATTGCGCGAAATCACGTCGTTACGTCATTTTTTTTTTGAGTAGCGTCGTTTACGGACATTCCTATTCCCGGACGACTTGCGCAAAAAAAAAAAAAAAAAAATTGAAAGTCGACGCGGGAACGACGGCCATACTTAATATGGGCCGCGTAACGTTAGACCAGCTAAAAGCTGGTTTAACTTTACGTAGCGAAAAAATGACGTACGCGATTGCGAACGACGCTCGTAACTTCGTGGATCTCCCTAAAAAGCTCATTTGCATACCCCGACGCTGAAAACGACGCAAACTCCACCCAGCGGCCGCAAAAAGATCGCAGCGTAGATCCGAAGGTGTACAAAGACGTAAGCCTGTCAGATCGAAGCCCAACGCCGCCGTATCATGGTTTGAGGATTCAAACTAGTGATACGGCGCGCAAAATTTGAAATTACTCCTGTCTAACACCAGTTAGACAGGCGTAATCGCTCTGTGAATCTGGGCCAAAGCTTTTATATTTGCCTGCTGCCTTTTGTAGAAGCAGGCAACTTTTTCTCCAGTGTAGCAATATATATATTTTTGTTAATCTGCTGCTGGAACACCACAAGGAGGTTGCAGTAAGGGAAAGGTACATGGGTTATAGCCTAGAGCTGCATAAAAAGGCGTGGTATGAAGGGCAATGTGCCAATAGTAGTTGACGTAGTGTCGAAGATAGGTCTAAGGTGTCTGGTTCATGCGTTCAGTTTGTTCATCTGTTTGTGGGTGGTGTGAGGTAGAGGGAGACACTGTAACCCCAACTTCTTACATAAAGCTTTTTAGACATGTGCAGAACGAAAACATTTATTTTGTTTCACTTTAAATTTAAATAATTTTGTTTAGTTCAATCCCTTAAATTAGTTTAATTCATTTTTGGAATTTGTTTAATTTTGTTTCACATTCAATCTGAACTGGCATTCTGGCATTATTCTATCCAAAATTTGAATTTTAGAAGACGGTTGTATTCTTTCTAATTAATTCTATTCTTTAGTTTTGTCTATTCTTTTCTTTTCTATTCTAATCTATTCAAATTCACATTTATTCTATTTGAAATTTCCAATTTTGGAGGATGGTTTTATTCTTTCTAATTTATTGTATTCTTTTTTTTATTCTATTCTATTTTCTTATTTTCTATTTCATTCTATTTAAATTCAGATTTATTTCGGAAGATGGTTTTTATTCTGTTTTATTTAATTCTATTCTTTTCTGTTTTATTCTATTCGAATCTATTCTGATCTATTCTATTGGAATTTATTCTATTCAAAATTAGAATTTTCCTTTCCTGATGGACTACTACCCTATAAGACTCCACTCCCATAAATCTTTGCTCCGTGCTAGCGGCCGTTTTCTATAACTAGCCTACTCCAGATATTGGGAGGGAACTCCTGCTGCCATGGAGTCCATCAGGAAAGGAAAATTACGGTAAGTATTATATAGGGAATCTTCCATTTTCCTGACAGAATCCATGGCAGCATATGTGTGGGAAATAACTCGGCGTACACGCCTGGGTGGGCAAATGCTCAACAAAAAGATTTAATTAACACCATAAACCAACAGTACTTGTAAACCAAAATTAACAGAAGCCAGAGCAGCCGGTTCAACACAGTAATGAAACATAAATG
This sequence comes from Rana kukunoris, assembly GCA_029574335.1. Lineage (NCBI taxonomy): Eukaryota > Metazoa > Chordata > Amphibia > Anura > Ranidae > Rana > Rana kukunoris. The sequence continues at coordinate 339,037,515 of CM056053.1, forward strand.
TGTGGGTTGGCGACCAGGAAGCCGCCCTGCAGATCACTTTGGGAGGGATGTGACGTGAGGCTGCCCATGAAGTTTGATACGCTTCTGGTTGAATGTGCTGTTATCGTCTCTGGAGGTGCCAAGCCCTTCACTTAATAGGTCCTTTGCTTTATAGGCCCATTGAATAGCTTGAACGATCCATGCAGCAATGGATATGAAGGAGGCCCTTGTTTCTCCTGTGGAACAGGACGAATAGATACTCAAACTGTCGAAAGGGAGCCGTGGCTTCCAGGTATTGTCTCAAGGTGACTCCCACATCAAGAGGATACAAAGGTGGGAAGCACGATTTCTTGATTCTTAATATAAATTGAGGTGGCCTTGGGATTCGCTCCCAGTATCGTGATTAGAACCACTCTATCTGGAAAGAAGGTTAGAAAGGGCTCCTTTGACCCTAAGGCCTCGTACACACGATCGGTTAAACAGAGGACACCGGTCTGATGGACCGTTTTCATCGGTCAAAACTGATCGTGTGTGGGCCCCATAGGTTATTTAACCTTCGGTTAAAAAAAAGCCAACTTGCTTGACATTTCAACTGATGGATTCCTAACCAATAGGTCAAAACTGATCGTTAGTAGGTACGACCATCGGTTAAAATCCCATGCATGCTCAGACTAAATTAGGGGACAGGAGCGCTTGTTCTTGTAAAACTCACGTTAAGGGGGGCCCCCATGATTTCTGCTGCCTCCTTAATGACCCGCAGTGACTCCTCCTCCAGCTGGGTCATGCGCCCCGTTTTTTTGGTGGGCGCATCTGGAGGGGAGGCATCTGTGATACAGTGCTGCCACTGGGCCTGGGCACCTGCTGACTGCCACTCACCCCTTCCTCCTCTTGGCTAATCTCTTCCTGTGTATAAAAAAGGGACTGGCCTTATTTATTTATTTTTTGGGTAAATTGAACAGACTCTCATTCTGACCCCTGCAGTTGGCATCCCTGTCACTATATTTTCTGCACACGACTTTTGTTTGGGTTTTCAAGCTTTCAATTTGGTTAAAAAAACATCTCGTTAAACCATCAATAATTTGTGGCCAGGAAATATGTTGTAAACTACTATACCTGACTGAAGATGTTCAGATCTGGCTCCTAAATCTCAGCCAGCTCTGCGGCACCCTCTGCAGGGCTGGGAGGGAACAGTGGAAGGAACGGTGGAGGGAAGGGTAGAAGGAAGACTGTAAAGTGTGATTATCTCGCCTCGATCGGATCATTCAGAAAAATTAGGTGTTTACAAGACCACAGCTTGGGCTCCTGTACTTAATCTGGTGCTGCTCCTGACCTCCGAGAAGCACGGACCGGTATAAAACGCTTCTTGAGAGCATTCGTGATGTTTTTTATTTTATTGCTTATCATGTTGGAAGTTAGCTCTGGTATCCAGGTCTGCATATAAGTGACCAATTGGTCATTTTTTGCCCTTCGAACATTATTGTTATAATAGGATGGATTTGTTATATCTCACAGGATTTTTACATTGCGATATTTGACACTGAATTGCATCATATTCTCGGGCTAAAATATCCTCTGCCAGGGCCCGTTGTCGCTCCTCCATTTTTTGCAGCTGTTCAGCAAGGTAGGTGCTGTAGTCCTCAACAGGGTTAAGGGGGCCCTCATGATGGAAGCTGCCTCCCTAATAACCTGCAGACACTCTTCCTCCAGCTGGGACATGCGCCTTGGTCCTTTTTTTTAAATACAAATAAATATGGTCTGGCATAGCAATGGCCCCCCCTACCAGTGAAGTACTCCATGGGACTCTCGAGCAGTTCAGGGGGCAAATCCAGTATGGCCAGTGTCCAGGCCAGTCAGGCTATCAGATGATTGTCTGGCCTCAGGCCCAATGTTTGAAAGGTATGTCTCTGAATGCCTGCGCCAAAAAGTATGAAAAATGCAGCAGGTAAAATGACAGTGTTCAGTTTATAGTCCGCCATGTGGATGGCTGTCTGGAACAGGCAGAATCGTCTGGCCATTGATTTGAAGGCATTCGACAACCCTCCGGGCTCTGGCCAGCCGGAAATTAAAAACACTCCTCTCGGGGTGAGAGTCTTCTGTGGAACTGGCCTCATGAGGTGTAGTCCAAGCCCGGAAGCTTCACCTGTGACAAAACACATTGCCCACATTGTCTTCATCCCCTGGCAGGGCCAGGCCACCAGTCTGGAGACGGTGGGCAAACTCCATCTGCGCAAAGACTCCGCCGTCGGACATCCGGCCGTTCTTCCCCACGTCCACATACAAAAACTCGTACTGTGCCGACACCACCACCATCAACACAATACTATGAAAACCTTTGTAGTTTAAATAGAATGAACCCGAACGGGGTGGCGGCACTATGCAGACGTGTTTTCAATCTATTGCCCCTCTGCAGTTAGAGAAGTCCTACCGCTGGGCCAATTGCGAAGCCACAGTCTGCCATTCCTGTGGCGTGCAAGGAAACTGTGGAGTCAAACAAAAAAAAAATAGTACATTGGCAGCAGTGTTGTAAGTAACGGCGTTTAAATAAACGCCGTTACGTAACGATTGGCCCTGAAGGGGTAACTAGTAATCTACCTGATTACTTTTCCCCCAGCGAGAGCGCCGTTGCCGTTACATTTGCTCCGTTACCTCGTTACTTACAGCGTGTGCGCGCGGCGCCGGTTGGGGCAGTACGGGTCATGTCTGTTCTAATTCCCCTCACCTCAGGGCCGGCGGGATAGCATTGTGATTGATTGGGTGAGTGACTGACTGTGTCACAATCACACACATGCATTGATGATGTAAAAAAAAATAATGATTGGTCGCCGGCGGGCATGTGACTCTCAGTGTGGGTGGCACTGGCGCTGGCCTGGCACTGCCAGCGCCACCCACACTGAGAGAGTCACATGCCCGCCGGCGACCAATCATTAATTTTTTTGACATCGATACAACATGTGATGATGATGACTGAGTTGACAGACAGTCACCCACCCAATCACAGTGGCAGACTGGCAGTGGCTTCACCTGTGACGCGCCCCCTGGAGTCTCCCGAGTCCCGCCCGCGGCCGCCTGCAGTCTCAGATGGTCAGACCCGCGTCACACTCGCGCCGTGACTTGACTCTTGAGACGGGACTCGGGACTGAGCCGGCCCGCCGACGATCACACCCGACTCAGTGAGTGACCCACCCAGGCCATCCATCCCCCGCGGAGGCTCCGCACGGCGCACCACCCACCATGGAGCGGAGTCCGGACCGAGGCCTCAGGCCTGAGGCCAGCACAGCAAGCTTAGCCAGAGTGGAACTGGAACCAACCAACACCAGTCCACACACCACACCAACCACACCACCAGGCAGCAACAAGTGAAGCACTGTGGCAGCAGACAGGAGGAGGTGAGGTGCACCGTGCAGCACCGTCCCCCACCACCGACCAAGTCGACCGACTGTGGCCCCTGCCCCTGGCCCCTGCGCATCCAGGTCCCAGCCCAGGTGAGGAGCCGATTGGAATTGGGGGGGGGGGAAGCGCTCACGCCGCTCAGGTGGTCAGTTGGTCACACGGTGTCGGACGGTGTGACACACACACTGCTGGTCTTTTTTTTATACTTCATGAGAAGTCTGTCTGTTGCCAGGCAGTGTCAGTCACTCTCAGGCTCAGCTCAGCCAGTAGCACAGAGTTCATATTTCGCCACACCAGGCCTAAGGCCTAGGCCTAGGCCTTAGGCTGAGGCCTTAGGCCTGGTGTGGCGAAATATGAACTCTGTGCTACTGGCTGAGCTGAGCCTGAGAGTGACTGACACTGCCTGGCTGGCTGCTGCTGCTGATTTTAATTGTAAAGTAAGCTTAGGACTCCAATTATTATCTTATCTGACTGTCAGTGTCACTAACTAAGCCTATATTTAATTACAGACAGTCGACAGATAAAATTGGAGTCTAAGCAACAGACAACTTCTCATGAAGTATAAAAAAAAGACCAGCAGTGTGAGCTGACACTGTGGCTGCTGCTGCTTGATTGTAACTGTAAAGCTTAAGGACTCCAATTATCTGTCTATAAGCATCAGCATGTTATATATTTATAGACAGATACTTGGAGTATTTTAAGCTTTACAATTAGACAATGTAATTTTTTTGAGGTGATATCATTCACCAATATTAACCTGTGTATCTTTCATGAATTATAGGGTTCCAGGCAGTCACCTCACCAGGCAACACTGTGGCCCTGCCCCTGCCCTGCGCAAGCCAGCAGACAGCAGCACCGACCGACCGACTGACCGACTGTGGTCCCTGCCCCCTGCGCAGCCACCAGCCAGGTCCCAGGTGAGGAGCCGATTGGAACTGGGGGGGGGGGGTGCGGCCTAGTCTAAGGCCGCCTTAGGCCTGGCGTGTGGCGAAATATGAACTTTGTGCTACTGGCTGAGTCTGACTGATACTATACCAATAATATCATACAAACCAAACCTGGAAATCTAGAAAGGATTTTAAGGTCGACCAGTGGAGGACCACATACAAAAAAAAAAAAATATTGAGTACAGTGCTATGAGGCTCATGCCTTTCTTTTTCTAATGTTTGCTGCTAATTTTAATGCAAGCCTTTGTTAGAAGTTGCAGAATACTTCCATCGATAGGAAAAAATAGGATCCCAGCTGTAAAACAATGCTTAGAATATTGCGGTTTGTCTTGTATTATATTCTGCAACTTCTACCAAAGGCTTGCATTTAAATTAGCAGCAAACATTATTTAAAACAAGAGAGGCATGAGCCTCATAGTAGCACTAGCACTGTACTCAATATCTTTTTTTTATTTTTTTGAATGTGGTCCACCTTTAAAATCCTTTCTAGATTTCTAGCTTTGGTATAGATTTAAAAAAAACATGCCCTGCAGTAGAAAAGTCACCCAAAGAAAAAAAGGCATATGAATGATAAACCTTAAATTCTATATCATATTTGCCATGTATTTTAACCACTTAAGGACCCCCGCACGCACATATACGGCCACAGAATGGCTCGTACAGGCACAAGGGCGTAAATTTACATCCCCGCTTAAGTGCGGTTCGGGGGTCCCACCAGGACCCCCTCCGCGGCGTGCGGGGGTCCCCCTGGCTCCGGGAGCGATCCGGGACGAGCGGGCGGATGTCGGCGTTTACCCGCCCCCCGCGATCGCTCCCAGCCAATGCGCGCGCTCCCCCTTTGTGTCACTTCCTCCTCCTGTGTAAACACAGGAAGGGGGAAGTGATGTAATCTCCCATCGCAGCGGTATTTCCAACCGCTGCGATGGGAGAAACACCTCACAGTAAGTGTGCACCAACATTACACTGACACACACTCACATAGGCATACTTAACCCCTTGCGATCTTCCCCCCCACCCCCCCTATCACAGTGTCACTGAATGCAGTAAACTAATCACTGCATTTCGTGTCAGTGTGACAGGCAGTGTAAAATCAGTTAGTGTTAGGTTCAGGATAGCCCCTCCACCCCCCCTAATAAAGTTTTAACCCCCTGATCACTGCCCTAGTTAACCCTTTCACTCCCTATTGCCAGCGTCACTAAGCGATCATTTTTCTGATCGCTGTATTAGTGTCGCTGTTCCCGCTAGGTAGCTATTTTTTTTTATCGCGATTTTTTCTTTTTACTAAAGACATGTGGCTAAATAAATTTTGGCCTAAATGTTTGACTAAAATTTAGTTTATTTGATTTTTTTTTAACAAAAAGTAAAAAATAGTGTTTTTTTTTCAAAAATGTCGCTCTATTTTTGTATATAGCGCAAAAAATAAAAATCGCAGAGGTGATCAAATACCACCAAAAGAAAGCTCTATTTGTGGGAAGAAAAGGACGCAAATTTTGTTTGGGAGCCACGTCGCACGACCGCGCAATTGTCTGTTAAAGCGACGCAGTGCCGAATCGCAAAAACACCTTGGGTCATTTACCAGCGTATTGGTCCGGGTCTTAAGTGGTTAAAGAAGACACGCCCATTTTTTTTTTTGCTTTTATTTAGGTGCACCCCAACCCCCCCCCCCAAAAAAAAATACAAGAGAGGAATCAAGGAATCAGACTCAGATCACGGTCAGGTACCACCGTACCACACTGCCAGTACCCCCACCAGTGGAGTGCCACACCACCAGCCGTCAGCAACAGCAACAATGGCGACGAGCTGGGGAAGATCAAAGTTAGCATTCTCAAACTGGAAGTACCGTGACTACTTCTCCTTGATTGAAATTAAAGGCAAGAATGTTTATGTAACATGCACGCTATGCTTAGGAAAAAAGACTTTGTCCACATCTGCTTCAAGCAACTCCAATCTTTTGAAGCACCTCACATCAACACATGCTAACGTGACACTTGTTGCTGCTGCTGCTAACCCAACCCCGAATGCAGCTAGCGGAGTAGCCGGACCGTCTCTCCTAAAACAAGCAATGCTCGATTTTTCTGGTCAGCATCAGGTGACCAAGCCCGAGCTGAATACATTGATTGCAAGGTATGTTGTTGAAAACATGCTCCCCCTGTCCACTGTGGTGTCTGAGTCATTCAGAGCTATCCTTTCTAAAATACCACTACGAGGAGGAGGAAAGGGGGTTGCCCCATGCCGAAACACTTTTGCTAAATTCTTGGACAGTGAATACGAAAAAATGATGATTGAGCTCAAAAAAACATTTGAGGAATTACAGTACATTGCAACTACAGCAGACATCTGGACTTGCCACAATAAAAGTTACCTGGGTGTGACAGCACATTGGATCAATCCAAATAACCTGGAAAAAGAGAGAAAGCAGCTCTTGCCTGCAGACGGTTTAAGGGGCATCATAGTCATGACGCCATAGCAGTTGAGCTTGACAATATACACTCAACATATGGGATAACACACAAAATCACAGCAACAGTGACTGATAATGGCTCAAATTTTGTAAAAGCATTTAAAAGGTACCAGCCACTTGAGGAAAGTGATTCTGAGGAAGACGAAGATGAGGTGACCTTTACAGACATTAATGATGCTCTACATGCAAGAGGTGATGATATTGATGGTGATGTGATCACTTTGCCCCCCCACAAGAGATGTGCATCACACACACTGAACCTGATTTCATGCACAGATGTTGACAAGTGGCTGCTGTCAAAATCTGCAACAAAGGCTGTTTATAGAAGTGCTACTGCCAAATGTACTGCCCTATGGAACAAGACTAGTCGATCAGCTTTGGCTACTGAAACAGTTGATGAGTTGGTGTCAAAAAAGCTGCTTGTACCTTGTACAACACGATGGAATTCCTTCTATGATGCCCTGGCTCGAATCTGTGAAATATCCATGGTAGACCTTAACACCATTTCCTCCAAATTAGGACTGCCAGCAATAACGGAAAGGGAACAACAGTTTTTAAAGGAGTACTGTATTGCGATGAAGCCCCTTAGGCCTTGTACACACGACGGGAAATATCCGCTGTAAACGGTCCCCGGACCGTTTACAGCGTATATTTGCGCCGGGATGTTTTGATCCGATGGCTGTACACACCATCGGATCAAATTCCCCGCCGGCGGATAGCGCGGTGACGCGGCGGTGACGTTGACGCCGCCACGTGACCGCCACGTCACCGCACCAGGAAGTAAACACTTCCGCGCGCATGCGTCGGATCCATTCACAGGATACGACGCATGTGCGGCAAGATATGTCCGCTGGTTTGCCGTACTAACCAGCGGACATATCTGCCAGCCAGCTATCCGGCGGAAATATTTCAAAGCATGCTTTGGAATTTTTCCGCCGGATGAATCCAGCAAAAAGCGTCCGTTTGCCCCTACACACGAGGGGATTTTTCCGCTGAAATGGTCCGTCGGACCATCTTCAGCGGATTTATTCCCTCGTGTGTACAAGGCCTAACAGTTGCCTTGGATATACTTCAGGGAGAAGAGAATTGTTTTCATGGTACACTCCTACCAACAATTGAGACATTAATGTTGAAGACAGAAGCCCTTCAAAGTGGCCTGCAAATACTGAGGGACCTTCCTGACGCCATAGTCACAGTAAGAACTTGAACGTCATATTTTATTGTTTATTAAGTAAACATTGCTGTAGTACTCATAATACTAAATACAACTGCTACTAATTATGATTATTATTCCAGTCTATCAAAACTAGATTTGCTGATGTCCTGGGAAATGAAGAGGCTATACTTGCTGCCGTAACTCTTCCAAAATTCAAGCTTCGCTGGCTGCGGTCACAGGAGTTAAAGGATAAGGCTAAGGCAAGTTTGCTGGCAGAGTGCCGAAGAATTTTCCTTGAAGAACCACAACAAGGTAACAACACATCTACACAACAACATCACACAGATTCAGCCAAAGAGAACGATTTATTTTCCTTTGAAGAGGATGAGGAGGAAACAACCTCTTTAGCAGAAAACCAGGTGGCAGACTATATAAGATCTTCAGCACAAAATGTTGACTCTCTGTGTGGATTTTCTCTTATCAAGAAAATTTCGCTACGTTACAATGCTGCTACTCCATCTAGTGCACCTGTTGAGAGACTGTTCAGCCTGGGCAAGCTTGTCTTCTCTCCAAAGAGGAACAGACTGTCAGACCAAAAATTTGAAAAGCTTCTCCTCCTACGTTACAACCACTGGTTTAGTTAGATGATGAGAGGAGTTCAGAGTTGGATAGTGTTCTGTTTATTGTGCAAAGAGAGGTGGTGGGGGTAATGGCGCTGTCACTATTAGTTGTTTCCTGGCCAGTAACCGACCCAGCTGGGTAATTGTAGGCTATAATGGGACAACTATTCCCCAAAGGATACACATACGTGCAAATCACCGTGCAGGCAAGAGGATTTTATGGTGGTATTGGATGTGTGTAGATATTGATGGTAATGCTTATGTAAACCACCAGGGGTGTGGTAATATGATATGCGAGTATAACAGGTTGAGCTCACCGTGTTAGTGGCTAATGAAGAGTATACAGTACATACACAAGATATCTATACACAACATCCTAAGTATAATATATAATATAAGTTGAAATAAAAGTCCATATATTAAAAAACGTGTGACATAGGTGGTACAGGTGCTCCTATATGAATGGATGGTAGACAATATAGCCAGTGACTTTCGCAGTGGGTCCGGTGCGCCCCCTTGTGGATCCCCACTCACCAGAAGCACTCACCCCTGCTGGGGTAAAGTGCATAAAAGTAGGCGCGTTACTCCAAACTGCCGTGGATTCTTTCCTTGAGTTACTCCAATCCTTGGTAAGTCACCTGGACTCCTGCAGTGTGTCCTTAATGTATGTGCTTGATAGTATGAGGTTCAGTGGATATTCTGATTTCCTCCAAATCAAAACAAAAAGGCTTCCATAGCGTGATAAGTTTAAAAAACACACTATTTATTGGCACTGTACACCAATAGTTAGGTACAGATGCTGTATTACAAAAAATTTATACAATAAAAAATATACAGTGAAGAATATAAAAATATAAAAATAAAAATAAAGATGACATCAAGCTGATACAGAAAAACTGCCGCAGCTAGTGATGAACAATGTCACTGACAAAAATGTGCAGACTGTAGTTTGCAGCCTATGCCCAGATGGATAGTGGGCTCTAAAAGTCACTGCACTAAAAGATGTCCAAATGCTGATCGCACCAGCATGGGAACGGCGTGCGTTCCAAATGCAGACAGCTGGTTAGGACCGGAAGTGCGTGAAAGTGTGCGTGTGGCCGCTTTACGTACGTTTCGTGAGCTTACGTCTTCGGAAGCGGGTCCGCTGACCCGCTTCCGAAGACGTAAGCTCACGAAACGTACGTAAAGCGGCCACACGCACACTTTCACACACTTCCGGTCCTAACCAGCTGTCTGCATTTGGAACGCACGCCGTTCCCATGCTGGTGCGATCAGCATTTGGACATCTTTTAGTGCAGTGACTTTTAGAGCCCACTATCCATCTGGGCATAGGCTGCAAACTACAGTCTGCACATTTTTGTCAGTGACATTGTTCATCACTAGCTGCGGCAGTTTTTCTGTATCAGCTTGATGTCATCTTTATTTTTATTTTTATATTTTTATATTCTTCACTGTATATTTTTTATTGTATAAATTTTTTGTAATACTGCATCTGTACCTAACTATTGGTGTACAGTGCCAATAAATAGTGTGTTTTTTAAACTTATCACGCTATGGAAGCCTTTTTGTTTTGATTTGGAGGAAATCAGAATATCCACTGAACCTCATACTATCAAGCACATACATTAAGGACACACTGCAGGAGTCCAGGTGACTTACCAAGGATTGGAGTAACTCAAGGAAAGAATCCACGGCAGTTTGGAGTAACGCGCCTACTTTTATGCACTTTACCCCAGCAGGGGTGAGTGCTTCTGGTGAGTGGGGATCCACAAGGGGGCGCACCGGACCCACTGCGAAAGTCACTGGCTATATTGTCTACCATCCATTCATATAGGAGCACCTGTACCACCTATGTCACACGTTTTTTAATATATGGACTTTTATTTCAACTTATATTATATATTATACTTAGGATGTTGTGTATAGATATCTTGTGTATGTACTGTATACTCTTCATTAGCCACTAACACGGTGAGCTCAACCTGTTATACTCGCATATCATATTACCACACCCCTGGTGGTTTACATAAGCATTACCATCAATATCTACACACATCCAATACCACCATAAAATCCTCTTGCCTGCACGGTGATTTGCACGTATGTGTATCCTTTGGGGAATAGTTGTCCCATTATAGCCTATAATTACCCAGCTGGGTCGGTTACTGGCCAGGAAACAACTAATAGTGACAGCGCCATTACCCCCACCACCTCTCTTTGTATTTTCCTATATACCCCCGTTGGGGAGTTATATCTAGGGGGGGCTGCAGTCACACATCTTTAGTAAGTCCTATTACCCTCCATTAGATTATCCTAAGCGCAGCTTTTCCTCTTCACACACATTCTGTTTATTGTGCACTGCAGTATTATACAGTTAATTGCACTACTAATAAAGGCGAGAGTTTCCTTTGTCTCCTATTAGTATAAGAAACTAAGGAAAATCTGGCCTTTAATTAATGCAATGAATTATCTATATCTGTATAATTGTTTAAAAAGAAACAAAGGAAAATCTGGCCATTAGTACAAATCTTTGTAACTGTATATTCAGCCTACTAGTGCACAATAAACAGAAGTTTTGTTAATGTACTGATTGAATAGTTAAGATTTGGATAGTGTTCTCCAACTCTTAACTATTCAGAATCAGTACAGTAACAAAACTTCCGTTTATTGTGCACTAGTAGGCTAAATATACAGCTACAGAGATTTGCACTAATGGCCAGGTTTTTCCTTTGTTTCTTTTAACACTATTATACAGATAATCGCACTAATTAAAGGCCAGATTTTTGTTTCTTTTTACCCACGTTTACATTTGTGTGTCTTAATTTTGCACTTGAATTCTAGTTTAAATATTTTTTTATTTTTTATGTTTCTGTGCATACCATTCATATGATCTATGGCAGGCTGCGCCGCTGCAATCTATTGAATTGGGTTCAAATAAATACGAAATGTTCTAAAATACTGTATATAGTGTTTTTAATCTTCAATCAGTTAATATAAACATCTTTGATATTAAAGATGTTATAGAACGTAATTGTATTGTAGAATATAAAAAAAAAAAAAAATCAGTTACTTTTCCGAGTAACTAGTTACTTTGCCATTAAAGTCACTAACTCACTTACTTTTTCGGGCAAGTAACTTGTAATTGTAACTAGTTACTTTTTTAAAGGAAGATGAACAACACTGATTGGCACATAAACATTGCATATTGCATCACAATACAAAAGACATCCTTGTCCAACATCAGTATATCATTTATTAGTGGAGGGTGTATTTCATGCCAGAACAAAACGAGGCCCACTTATCAGACTACTCGCCCCTCTGATGGGCCATTAAACATTTTAGGGGGGGGAGGGATTTCTAGCTGACTTTGAGCCCAGAAAAATAAACCCTCTAGCACTCTGCCAAAAATGACTGAGAAAATATACACATTGGGACATATTTTAAGGGGGGGGGGGGGCAGAACTACAATGGAGCAGACAAAAAAAAAGTTGGAAACAGAGTAGGCTAGGTGTGTTTGGGCCTAGGATAGCATGCTGCAGAGGTTAGTGAAGGGAAATATGCATGTAGGCAAAAAAATTGACCATTCAAAGCTTACAACATGCATGGGGACAAAGGGGACATTCACAGCATATTACAATCATGGTAATTAGGGAATGATGCAAGAAAAACAAGAAATTAGCATACATTTAAGACATATACTGTATAGATTGTGATGTAAAAGGAGACAACTTACCTTAATGTAGACCTTCTGTATCACTTGTATGATGGCAGAACACTTAAAACAGAAAGCAACCAAGTACAGCAAGGCCTGTAAAGAACGCACTTAAACAGATACAAGCGGACAGGAAGGCACTGCAAAACAGAAACGACCTGACTGCAAGCACTGAATGCCAAATACAAACCCACAAGAACAAACTGAACCCGAGAATATGATCTGCAAAGCACGGAGACTGAAAAGTACGAATCGGCTCTAACCAAACTTTCACTAGCACGCGGTAACACTGAATCAGCAAAAGTAGCACCAGGGGTGGCGCCAAAGGCTTTGGCCTTCCCCTTTATAGTGCCGTCGTACGTGGTTTACGTGTCCACGTTCTGACACAATCGGTTATTTAACCGATGGTGTGTGGGCGTAACTGACCATCAATCAGCTTCATTGGTTAACCGATGACAATGGTCCATCAGGCCGTTCTCATCAGATGGACTGATCGTGTGTACGTGGCTTAAGGCTTGGATCTCGGATATCCTCTTTGCTGAAGTGATGGCTACCAAAAAGGCAGTCTGAGGACAAGTTCTTTGAACGAGAGTGGTTTGTCAAGCTGTGAGAAAACAATTGAGGACCAATGGGAAATCCCACTTAGGGAACCTCGGTTTTCTTTGTGGCTTAAATCTAAACTGCCTTCTTAAATAATTGATGAACAAGGATGTGTCTGGCCAATGACACTCCAGTAAAAGCGGAGACCACTGACAACTTAGCCCGGATGAAACTGACAGATAGGGCCATGTCTAAGCCCGACTGCAGAAAGCTTAGGATGTACTGGACTGCCGGGGCACCACACAGGTTGGCTTTGGCAGTCATATGGCTCGTGAATTTGGCCCATATTCATTCATAAATCCGATTGGTGCTTCTTCTCCTCGCACTCAGGAGTGTGGGAATTACCTCTTCCGGGCACCCTAGTGCCACCAGCTATTCCCTTTCAAGAAACAGGCCTTTAGGCGCAGATGAGCCGGGCAGCAATGTAATGTCGTGCCCTGAGACAGCAGGTCTGGTCTGAACGGTAGGGTAACTGGTTCCCGAAAGCTGAGGAGCATTAGGAGGGGAAACAAAGGCCTGTTGGGCCAGTAATTATGGCTACTACCTCCACTTCTTCTGTCCTGAGTCTCCACAGGAACTTAAAGATAATAGGGTTAGGAGGAAAGGCATAAGCTCTGTGGAACCTCCATCACTCTGTCAATGCATCTATCCCATAGGCCTAAAGGGTCTGGCAACATTGAATATTATCTCACCAGTTTGGTGTTGCATGGGGAGGCAAAGAGGTCAACTTCTGGGAAATTCCCCAAGGTTAGGATCCATCTGAACACTTCCTCGTTGTCCAGACGAACTTGAGAGAGGAAGTCCGCCTTGACATTCTGAATCCCTGGTACATATGCTGCCGATGTGTTGACAAGGTTCTTCTGTGCCCAGGTCATAATTGGCTCTACCTCTTGTAGCAGGGACAGGCTTTAAGTACCCCTGCCGTTGTGGTGTCTAATCTGAGTAATACAGAGGCACCTGTTGTTAGATGGTGAAATGCCTGAAGTGCCTGGAGCTCTAGTATGTTTGACACTGTTCCTTGAGAGGGAAAAATCACAGGTGCCCTGCGCACTGGCCTGCCCGCTTACTCTCTGGCCCATCACTGATTTATCACGGGAGGGGGGGGGCAATTTCCCTGTTGCCCCCCCTGCATCCACCCCTGGGTGGAATCACATTTAGCACATATACTAAAGGTTGAGCACCTATTGATTGCATTAATGGCATCTTCGGCCATCCTCTGTAGGGAACATCTTCCATTATTGACTTTAGCACACATGGTGTGGAAGAAGGCCAAGTGTATAGATTCTTTATTGATACTATTTAGACCTCCAGCTTTGGCACAATCGTATGTTCTCACACCTGCATGGATGACTCCTTTTTGGAAAGTAAGGGTCTCCTTAGTTTAGCTGAGATGTATATGTAAATAATGTACTGACCTCATTTGCAGAGTTACAAGGAAAATACGAACTACCACGCACAGCCTTTTACAGGTACTTGCGTCTCAGGCATGCACGTCAAACTCAGTTTAGTACTTACTTCTACCCATCTTTGTAAATACCCAATGATAGGCATACTACGGTCTCAGGGTCTTAAGGGTTTTATTTCTGAAGTTCATTCCAATTAGCTATACGCCACCCATAATAAAAACTCACTGGCGAATCATTCAAAATGGCAATTGCTTATTCCCAACCTCTCTGATGAGAATTGGGAGAAAGCATGCTCCTCTAATTTATATGTACCCCCAGCATTTAAAAAACAAACATATTCAGCTTTATGTGTTGCATTAATCCTATTTAAGCGGGTCAAACTGCTCTTTACACCTGCCCCAAATTGCACTAGATGTGATTGATTACAGGCTGACTTTGCACATGTCATGTGGCTGTGTCCAGCTATTGCTAGGTATTGGCAATAGGTGGTGGATATTCTCTCCAATAATAATAATATCTGTCTCCGTTCTTTTATTCTCTTATTCTGGCATGTAAAGCTATAGCACTTAAGTGGATCCAACGCACTACCCCCTCTTTAAGCAAATGGTTACAACTGGTTAATCAAATTCTGCCTTATGCAAAAATTTATCTTTGAACATAGGTGGTGTCCTAAGAAGTATCAAAAAGTATGGGATGCCTGGTGCTTTTCAACTCTTGAAATATCTAATACTTCGGGATGCTGCTAGCATATTTTGACTCCAAGATTCTGTTATCTCATGTGCTGTGCAGTTAGCCTACAATATATAAGCCTGTGTTTAACCTTGATTCCAGGAACTTACATGATTGTTATGTTATTTCCATATCTACATGCCAATGACCAGTCATGTATTTGTATTTCTAGAATTTCACCTGTATCCTACTTTGCTTCTGTTCTCTGTACCACTGTTTTTGTACCCTTTTCAATAAAAATTGTTAAAAAAATGATTATGCATTTTGATATAATGTAGGGCTTCCATCTTTTATTATTGCATATTGCTTAAACATATTTATTATCATCTAGAGACTGCAGTAATGCTTGAAAAAGGGACCAGAGTTTGAAATATGATGGTTTGTGTGCTTTATTACTATAGCAACTAGCCTTCTTGGTGAGGTCATGGGCCAGCAAGTATATAAATTATGCCTTTTTGCCTCTATATTGCTATTGATTACTATGTAGCCTACACCCACATTATCAGCAGAAGCACTTAGCAATAAAAGTATCTCTATCAGATTGTCCATTTAAATAGGACACTTGGGATATACCCTACTTCACGACTACATTGCCATTACCTCATATGCAATCTAGATAGCGGCATAGTTCTATCAATGTACATTTAAGCTAACTGCTAAATATTATTTATAATTGTATTGTTGCCAACAAAGAAAAAAGTACGTCCCCAGGATTGTCCTTTTTGTTTATCTGTACCGAAAAAATAACCTTGCCTTTGCTACCTGGCATGTATCCTTGATTGAAGTTTGTATGCTCATTATATTTTTTCAGTTCCTCCAGATGCACCATTTTCTAAACACAACTCCAATATATATAGCTGTCATGAAAGAGAAGGAAATAAGGTGGTTACCACACCATGATCCCCTTTCAGAAATACTAATTGGCTAGCTGTTATGGTGTCCCAAGAGACTTGTGCTCTTTCAAAATCATTTACTAAGAGTAATTATGCAGATCAGAAATGTGAGCTCAACAATAGAATTTCTCAATTACACACTTGTTAAAAGTCTTTAGCAAGGTCAGCATCACAGCCAGGCACCCAGCTTTTTTCAAAAAGAGGAAGGGTAAGGGTTGGCAACCTTCATATTTCTCTAATGGTAGGTTTTCTTTAACTTGCTTCCAATCACACAATCAAAAGTATGAACCTGCAACTATACTGTGTGCCTTTTATTAGTGAGATTGGAAGCCCAACTCCAGGTTCCTCTACCCTATATTTTTTTATTTTAAAGTATACATATCTTCCTTCCGGGAGTGTTCCAGCTTATTTTGTAATGCCATTCTATTTGCTGTCTTCTCCAGTGTTGGCAGGGAATGAGTCTCTGATGGTCTGGACTCAATGCCCAATGCAAGGATTGCACTGGGCATTATTCAATCCAGAAGAGGATGCCACGTGGTGGGGCAGAGTGTTCATGGGAATAGTCCATGTGACTGGATGAATATTACTTTGAATGCAGCATTTTTTTTTCCCTGAAGGTAAACCTGTCTTTGTACAGAGGGAAAACACGTGTGTAGGCGCTACAACCTTCCCACATAACAGCTCTGCCCGGTGCTCAGACCTCGAGGCTGTCGACACCTCCAACCTAGCAGAATAAAGAAAGAGATGGCCAGCACTCAGGATGACATCCAAAGAATAGTATTCCTTTATTGAAAATAAATTTGTTTTTCTTTATCGTACATCACGGGACACAGAGCGCATAGCCATTACATATGGGTTATATGGGTACCTTCAGGTGTGGACACTGGTGTAATCAACTTCCCAGGAAGTTCCTCCCTATATAACCCCCTCCCACTGAGAGTGCTTTAGTTTTTTCGCCAGTGTCTTAGGTGTCACGTCTAGCTGTCCCTCGGAGGTCTCGGGACCCAGGATAGCTAGCCGGATCCGTCCAAAGTGCTTCAAAGCCAAGGTGTACGGTACCCGGGCCCTGCCTGCGTGGGGTGTTGCCTATAATGCCTCTCCTTGGAGGGCTGGATTCTGGGCTCCAGTGCCTTGGTCTCTTCCAGGACTAAACGCTACTGATGCCAGGATGCTATATAGGTCCAGGGGTGTGGGTTCCTTAACACAGGACCCCGGTCCCTGAAGGTCCGAGACAATACCCACGGAGATGGGGGAAGATTGGGCCTCTTGCAGTTTGCAATACCCTGCGGCGTGGAGCAGGTAAGAGGGAACCTGCGGGACTTGGTTCGACAGTAGGTATCCCCCTAGGGGTTCTGGGTTGGCTAACAGTATGCTTGTGCATCAGCCACTATCTCCACTATGTCTGTGTAGGCAGGATGGGATACTAATGTTTACCCAGATAACATGTAGATATATATTTGCTACTCACCCCAGGTCTGCCTGTTAGCATTGATACTGCAACCCCACATGTTTTAAAGAGGAAATTGCTGGTGAAAACTCCTGTTTCTTAGGAAGCCCATGGGGACAGCTTCCTCTCTGTGTGTGCACTACAATAAGATTAGTGCTTACCTGGTGTCTGTTGGTGCTGCCTGGCGCTGGTCCATGTTGTTTCCTCTGCTCTGCTTCCTCCGTGTGGTTTTCAGCGTGGGGGGGTGCGCGCGTGTGTGCGCGTGCACGCCGCCTTTTATAGCGTCGGCGTGCGTCGGGGGGGCGGGCCAGCAGCGTCAGGGTCTGTTTAAAGGAAAAACTTTTTCTCTGGCTGGTCTTTCCCTCCTGGAGGCAGAGGAAGAAAGGATACAGAGTGTGCAGCTGGGTCTTTTGGCCACACAGGGACACCTAGTGGCGGTTTTGTGGATCTTCAGGTCTAGGACTTAGGTCCACTATTGACCAGAAAAAAAAAAAAAAAAGGAAGTTTTTTGCTTAAAGGGACTCAGCCTTAGATACAGCAGTATCTGAGTCTACCTTGGACTCCAGCTAACGGGCATTGGTGTGTCAATACTCACAGGTTTCCTCAGTATTGCCACCTCCCAGGCGGGTAAAAAAAAAAAATATTTTTTTGGAAAAAAAAAAAAAGAAATTAGTTTTTTTCATTTTCCTCATACCTGTCCTCATATTGGTTACTCCTAGCTGCAACAGTCAGGTGTTGGCTATAGGGGTGACTCAAGGTTGTACAATGGCTCCAAAGGGATCTGGACCAGCCAAGGCTGCTAAAGGTGCCAAGAAGCAAAAGGGGTCTCCATCGGGGTCAGAGGATTTGGGCCAGGCTTCAACGGCCCCACCCTCGCCAGTTAGAACACCGAGTGGCATAGTACAAGAGCCATTGGGGGTGCTGGGGGCAGAGGCGGCCCCCGATCCACCCATTCCCGTTTACGTGACGGAAGAAATGCTAGCAGCCACCATGAGTGGGCTAGAGAAAAGGTTAACTGCGTTGTTTGCCCGTCCTTGGCCAAGTAGCAAGCGGGCTAGATCCCCCTCACCCAGTGTGGGGTTTTCAGATGCGGAGGTCTCCTCTTCAGAGGAACGGGACCCACAAGGGGATCAGGCAGACCCAAGTCCCGACGGTTCAGACAGGGAAGATTCCACTATAGATGAATATTTCTCGGCCTCTCAAGCGGAGAGCCTGTGGATCCAGTCTTTGACAGATATGGTTCGCACTGCCTTTAAACTTCCAGTGCCAGAACTAGTAGCCCCGGAGGTTTCCTCATTGGGTTCTTTAAAGGCTCCATTAACTTGTGCGTCTTTTCCAATGCACCCCCTTCTGCGGAACGTGATTTACCATGATTGGGCTCGACCTGATAGAATCTTTGTCCCTCCTAAAAGATTCTCTATTCTCTATCCTATGGAAGAGGAATATTTAAAGAAATGGGCACTCCCCACAGTGGACGCGGCCATTTCCTGCGTGAATAAATCCCTGACCTGTCCGGTTGAAAATGTCCAGATGTTCAAGGATCCGGTCGACAAGAAATTCGAGACCCTACTGAAAGCCGCTTTCACCTCAGTAGGTGCCATGGTTCAGCCAGCAGTAGCAGCCATTGGTGTTTGTCAGGCCTTGAAGGATCAGGCAAAACATATATTAAAGGACATGCCGGCTCAGCATACTCATGAATTAGCAGAATTCCCTAGGGCTCTCTGCTTTGCAGTAGATGCTATTAAGGACTCCATCCAACAGGCATCCCGTTCATCTCTACTGATGGTTTACATGCGTCGTCTTTTGGTGCTAAAGAACTGGTCAGCAGAGGCACCCTGCAAAAAGCTTTTAGCAGGGTTTCCCTTTCATGGGGGAAGACTATTCGGGGAAGACCTAGATAAATATATCCACACCATATCAAGTGGAAAAAGTACTTCCTTACCGGTCAAGAAAAGACCGCGTGGGCCCACGTTTAAACGACAGGCCATTGTAGGCTCGGCCCCTTCGACTTCTCGTCAGTATCGACGGCCTCCCGGGCGTCCAGCGGTTAATAGCCGCCCACAGGGTCAAGCCGCGGCAAACAAGAGACCCTGGTCTCGCAAACCGGCTAAACCAGTCATCAAATCAGATTCATGAAGGGGCGCCCCCACTCTCTCGGGTGGGGGGAAGACTTCGGTTTTTCTCCGAAGTCTGGAAGGCCAGAATTCCCGACTCTTGGGTTCGGTCCGTGGTAGCCACGGGATACAAACTAGAGTTTCGAGAAATCCCCCCTCCTCATTTTCAGGGGTCAAGTCTTCCAAGCGACCCATTAAAAAGGGCCTCTCTCGTAAAGGCGTTGGATCGCCTATTGCTCCAAGGAGTAATTGTAGAAGTACCAACCCAAGAATGGGGTCGGGGATTCTACTCCAACCTTTTTGTTATACCAAAACCCAATGGCGACGTCAGGCCTATATTAGACCTCAAACGCCTAAATCGCTTTCTAAAGATTCAGACCTTTCGTATGGACTCCATACGTTCAGTGACAGCCAGCCTGCATCAGGGCGACTTTCTAGCATCTATAGACATAAAGGATGCATATCTGCATGTGCCGATTTACCCAGCACACCACAAGTTTCTTCGTTTTACGATAAATCAAAGTCATTTTCAGTTCGTAGCCCTCCCTTTCGGGTTGGCAACAGCTCCGCGGGTATTCACAAAGGTGTTAACCCCGGTGCTAGCCGTCCTAAGGACAGAAGGCATCTTGGTCCTGGCATACCTGGACGATCTCCTGGTTATCGACAGATCAGCTTCCAACCTCAATCATGCAGTAGTCCGCACAGTGCGGCATCTAGAAGAATTCGGGTGGATTGTGAACCAAGAAAAATCAAGGTTACAACCCGGGTGGATGTCTGGCGGCAGCGGAATCCGGGCACTAAGCAATATTCCTGCTTTTCTAAATCACATGGCAGTTTGTCTAGGATTGATCTGGGGGTGGGAAACGCACATGTGCTTCCGTATGTCTCCAAGCTGGAGTACAGACCTCGCAGTGTGTCGGATCACTCCCCATTGATAGTACATTTGGTGACCTCTCAGCCCACTGAGCTCCTTAGGGCCCCCTGGAAGTTCAATGCTTTTTGGTTAAAACTATTTGAGTCCCCTGAGGCCATAGAGGATAATATACGTAGGTTTTTCACTGCTCAGGATCCGCGGGGTCCTTGTACACAGCAATGGGAGGATTTCAAAGGGTTCCTTAAAAAGACTCTGGTCACAGAAATTAACAAAGTTAAGAAGGCCTCTTCCGCTTTTGTGCGGGAGCTGGAGGAAAGGGTGGAGGTTCTGGAGGGGCAGTTTGTCCTGGATCCCTCCGATTCGGCCAGGGAGGAGTGGCAGGCTGCTCAATCCGCTTATGAGCGGGTGCTCTCCTCTAGGGCCGAAAAGAAGCGGTTCTTCTCCAGGCAGGCATTTTTTGAGGAGGGGGAGAAAACTGGGCGCATGCTTGCACGAATAGCGAATTCACAACAGAGGTCCCCGGCTATAGGAGCCATAAAATCCAGGGCCGGGCCCATTGTCAACACACCTGAACTTATTATGCAGGAACTGGCGGGGTTTTATGAGGAACTGTACTGCCCCGGTGCGGCTTATGCAGTGGCCGACCTGGAGCGGTACTTGGGTGGGTTGGCATTCCCTAGATTGACGGCAGAACAGAAGGCGGGGTTGGATGCCCCCCTCACAGTGGAGGAACTTCAGGGAGCGGTGGGGCTCTTTCCCAATTGTAAGGCCCCGGGGGAGGATGGGATCCCCATGGAGGTCTATAAACAGCATGGGGAAATTTTGTTGCCAAGGTTACTCCGGGTGTTTAATACGGCCCTGGGGGACGGAGTCCTTCCGCCCTCCATGGCAAAGGCCAATATTGTTCTGCTTCTTAAACCAGGCAAGGACCCGGTCGAACCAGGTTCCTACAGACCGATCTCGTTGCTACAATGTGACATAAAAATCCTGGCGAAGGTATTGGCGCTTAGGTTGAACACTGTCATAACGTCCCTGATACATGGTGATCAGGCGGGGTTTATGCCAAATAAGTCCACTGCCATCAATATTAGACGGTTATTTCTAAACATGCAGTCAGACGCAGACAATGTAGGAAGCAGGGCTCTGCTTTCCTTAGATGCCGCTAAGGAATTTGACAGCATTGACTGGACGTATATGTGGGAGGTGCTGTCTCGATTCGGGTTTGGAGATAGATACATAGCTTGGGTCAGGTTGCTCTACAGCCGTCCGGAGGCCGCTATCAGGGCCTTTGGGTGTCTGTCTCAGGGCTTCGCCTTGGGGAGGGGGACGAGGCAAGGTTGCCCGCTGTCCCCTCTCCTATTCGCGTTGGCCATTGAGCCCCTCGCCATGGACATTAGGGCCAATCCGGGTATAGTTGGGTTTTGCTATGGCCCCCTGCAGGAGAAAGTGATGCTTTATGCGGACGATACCTTGCTCATGCTGGGAGATACTGACACGTCTCTGAGGGAGGCCATGGCAACTATTGTGAGGTTTGGAGGGTACTCGGGCCTACAGATTAATTGGACGAAATCGGCCTTGCTGCTGCTGGACGGGGGTGCCACGCAAACGGTGGCACCGTCCTGCCCCATACCAGTCACAACCTCCTTTAAGTACCTTGGAGTCTATGTAACAGCAAACCCCAGGGATTTTAACCATTTGAACATATCTCCCTTGCTCCAGAGGTTCCGTGAAAGGGTTAAATCATGGAATAATCTCCGTATATCAGTGGCGGGCAAGGTGAACTTGGTAAAGATGATTTTAATGCCACAACTGCTTTACTGTCTCCACAATGCCCCTGCGGTAATTCCTCTTAAGATCTTTAGAATAGTGAACTCTATCTTCCGATCCCTGATCTGGAAAAACAAAACGCCCAGAATCAAGCTTGAGCATCTGCAGAGGCCCAAGGACAGCGGCGGGCTGGCATTGCCCAACCCGTGGCTGTACTATATTGCGGCGCAGCTGCAACACCTGGTGGGGTGCTTCGGGGGGGAACCGGCTGGTTCCTCAGGTGCACTGATGCTCCGCACGGTGGGCGATGGGCCCATCCCCTTGGCACTGGAGGCCCTGGCCTTTGCCAAACCCAACAAGACACACCCGACATACAATCTTATACAAAAAGTATGGAATAAATGTAAATATATTCAGCATGCTGACGGATACACTGAATACAGCCCCCTCTGGCATAACGATACTTATACGGAACTGGCTAAATTGCAGATCGGGACTGGGTGGAAAGGCTATGGGATCACACATATTAAACATGTATTTAGGAATGGGAGGCTTAGGCCCTTCGCAGACTTGCGGGCGGAGTACGGACTCCCGCCCTCAATGCTGTTTCAATATATACAGCTCCAGCACGCAGTGAGAGCCCAAAGTAGGTCCTCTGAGTGGCATTTGTCGCCAACCCCGGTGTTTGATCTCCTAGGTGATGCTGTGACCTCGAAGGGATTTATTTCTCAATGCTATGCCATCCTGTTAAAGCACTTCCTGGGTCAGCATCCAGTCCTGGTGAGGGAAAAATGGGAGAGGGACGTGGGACAACTAGATAGTGAACAATGGGAGGAGATATTTCAAGGGGTGAGCTCCTGTTCCCTGAATGAGGCTCAGCGACTTACCCAGCTATACATTATTTTTAGGGTGTACTATACACCACATAGGATGCAACTGATGGGGATGCAAGCAGATGACACGTGTACTAGATGCAAGAGGGACCATGGCGATCTCATACATCTCCTGTGGAGGTGGCCCAAATTACACAAGTATTGGACTGAGGTGGTGAGCACTGTTAACTCGGTGTTCGGGCTATCCGTACCTGTGGACCCCAGGGTATGTTTACTTGGTGTTTTGGAGGAATATGTGGAGGAAGTGTACACAAGGGAAGCGGTGCATAGAGTGCTATTTCAGGCCAGGAAATTGATTATGGTACATTGGAAATCTGAGAATCCACCGACCTTGAAGGAATGGATTGATAAGATGGGTGATATGATACGCATGGAGAAGCTTATTTACCAACACAGGGGCAGTAACCGTAAATACGAAAACCTTTGGGCCCCGTGGCTGGATACACCGGGGCTTTCCCCGGTGGACCTGGTCATGGACAGACTATTGGGATTGAATATGGGATGAGTGCTGCAATGTACGGGGATGCATACTTTGGCGGGAGGGAAGACAGCTCAGTGAGTGTAATGTCGTGCTGTGTTTGCCTTTTGAGAAGTGTAAGTGTTTTGAAATGCAATGTTGAATGCCATATGATGTATAACACCTTTTCATCAATAAAAACCTTTTTGTTGGATAAAAAAAAAGGTTACAACCCACAAGACAGTTGGAATATCTAGGCTTTCGGTTAGATACAGAATGCCAGAGGGTATTTTTACCTCAAGGGAAGATCAGGTCGTTGATTCAAACGATTCAAATAGTCTTAGGCAAAAAGAAGCCGACTATTCGCCTATGCATGAGACTGCTGGGAAAGATGGTGGCCGCCTTCGAAGCAGCGCCCTATGCCCAGATCCATACCAGAGTTCTTCAGGCAGCTATTCTCTCTGCTTGGAACAAGTCCATACAGGCATTAGACCGTCTATTAGTTCTTTCCCCAGGGGTCAAGCGCAGCCTGTACTGGTGGCTGATCCCTCAAAAATTGTCAAAAGGGAAAACCTTTTGCCCCATCACGTGGAAAATAGTAACCACAGATGCCAGCCTAACAGGTTGGGGGGCAATCTTAGGAAAACGGACCCAGCAGGGACAGTGGTCAGAGGCAGAAAGTCTGCTTCCCATCAATGTCCTAGAGATCAGGGCTGCTCGGTTGGCCCTGGTCGCCTGGACTCTCCCCCTGCAGGGTCTGCCAGTAAGGATACAGTCCGACAATGCCACGGCGGTGGCATACATAAACCACCAGGGGGGCACAAGGAGCCTAGCGGCTCAAAGGGAAGTAAACCTGATTTTTTCATGGGCCGAAGCCCATGTACCCTGCATCTCAGCAGTGTTCATCCCAGGGATAGACAATTCTCAAGCAGATTTTTTGAGTCGTCAACAGTTACTCCCGGGAGAGTGGTCTCTTCAACCCCAGGTATTCCAAGAGATTTGCCAAAGATTCGGAGTTCCCGATGTGGACATCATGGCAACAAGATTCAACAAGAAATTGGACAGATTCGTATCCCGAGCCAGGGACCCCTCGGCCTACGGGACCGATGCGTTGGTTTGCCCCTGGCACCAGTTTTCTCTCCTGTATGCGTTCCCTCCACTACAGATGATTCCCCGCCTTCTACGAAGGATCAGGGTGGAGCGCAGGCCGGTGATCCTGGTGGCCCCAGCCTGGCCCAGAAGGGCTTGGTACGCACTCATCGTGAGGATGTCAGTAGGGGCACCGTGGCCACTCCCCCTGCGCCCAGATCTGCTGTCTCAGGGCCCGATCTACCACCCTGCTTCACAGCAGCTAAATTTGATGGCTTGGCGGCTGAATCCCTAATTCTTAAGGGCAGAGGCCTCTCAGCCCAGGTCATATCTACGTTAATTCAGGCTAGAAAGCCAGTCTCTAGAAATATCTATTACAGAGTCTGGAGGACCTATGTGGAGTGGTGCGAGTCTCAAGGAGGACATCCTCGCAAGTTTTTTATTGACAGGATCTTGCGATTCCTCCAGGTTGGTGTTGACAAGGGGTTGGCTCTTAGTACTCTAAAGGGGCAGGTGTCTGCCTTATCGATATGGTTTCAAAGGCCTTTGGCCACGCATTCGCTTGTGAAAACCTTCTTGCAGGGGGTCTTGCATGTGAATCCCCCTATTAGAACTCCCCTCTGCCCCTGGAATTTAAATCTGGTCTTGTCAGCTTTACAAAGGCAGCCGTTTGAACCTCTGACAGAAATCCCTCTTGTGCTGCTAACCCGAAAGTTGGTTTTTTTGGTGGCTATGGCTTCGGCCAGAAGGGTCTCCGAGCTGGCAGCCTTGTCTTGCAGGGAACCGTACCTGATTCTGCATAAGGACAGAGTGGTTCTGCGGCCTCAGCCTTCTTTCCTTCCTAAGGTCATATCCAGTTTTCACTTGAATCAGGACCTAGTCCTACCATCCTTCTTTCCTACTCCCCAGTCCAGAGAGGAAAGACTGCTTCATACTTTGGACGTGGTCCGAGCCATGAGGGTTTATCTCAAGGCTACAGAAAAGATTCGGAAAACAGATGTGCTTTTCGTTCTCCCGGATGGCCCCAAGAAGGGTCAGCCGGCTGCCAAGTCTTCCTTGGCTAGGTGGATTAAGCAGCTGATTTTTCAGGCCTATGGTCTGAAGCGCGTTCCACCTCCCTTATCAGTTAAGGCCCATTCTACGAGGGCCATGAGTGCCTTTGGGGCGGCACACCATCAGATCTCTATGGCACAGGTTTGCAAAGCGGCAACCTGGTCTTCCGTACATACGTTTACTAAATTTTATAAGTTGGACGTCGCAAAGGCTACGGACGCAGCATTTGGGCAGGCGGTCCTACGGGCAGCAGTATAGAATCCTCTGGCCCGGTTCACGCCCCCTTTTTTTTCTGTTGGTGGAGCTATTTTCTACCTCCTGATATATTTTCTGTTTGGCTATTTTTGGCCTTACGGTCTCCCTCCCTTTATGGAGCATTGCTTTGGGACATCCCATATGTAATGGCTATGCGCTCTGTGTCCCGTGATGTACGATAAAGAAAAAAGGATTTTTAATAACAGCTTACCTGTAAAATCCTTTTCTTGAAGTACATCACGGGACACAGAGCTCCCACCCCTCTTTTGGGGAACATTGTGTAACCTCGGAGAAATTGCTTGCTACAAAACTAAAGCACTCTCAGTGGGAGGGGGTTATATAGGGAGGAACTTCCTGTGAAGTTGATTACACCAGTGTCCACACCTGAAGGTACCCATATAACCCATATGTAATGGCTATGCGCTCTGTGTCCCGTGATGTACTTCAAGAAAAGGATTTTACAGGTAAGCTGTTATTAAAAATCCTTTTTTTCCAGAACCTAGACCTGAGCTTTAATCTCTTTTTGGGGCAAAGACTGATATGAATATTTAATTTCTTTAAAACACTATGGAAAAAGTCAACAGTACTACATAAATGAATGCATAAAATGTAAACTTTAAATAAAATACAAACTTTATACTGGTTCTATTCTTAACAATACTTAATGTTTTATTGCATGTTAAAAAATTATTTTTTAATAAATCTGCAAAAATTTCAACAATCCTGTGTTTTTCTGTCAATATGGGTGCTGTGTGTACATTGATGAGGAACAAAATAAACTTAAATGATTTAAGCAAATGGCTGCAATATAACAAAGAGTGAACAATTTAAAGGATCACTAAAGGAATTTTTTTTTTTAGCTAAATAGCTTTCTTTACCTTACTGCAGTACTGGTTTCATGTCCTTATTGTTCATTTTTGTTTTGAAGTTGCTGTAATCCTGCTCTGTTCTCCACGCTTTCTGCTTGTCTGTTTCCTTATAACCACAGTGCTGGGAGCTTTCTCACTGTGGTCTAAGCTGTCATTACTGTGTGTCTAAAACTTCCCATACCAATCAGATTAATTTTAAAAACAAAACACTGCCCTGGATTTGTTTGTTTTTGTTCTGTGTGTCTATTTCTACTTCACAGAAACATGAAGCCAGTTCAAAAGTGAAACTAACCTGCAGGCACATTATATGATTGATTTTTATCTATTTTTAATCATTTTGAAAAGGAATTAGTTAACTTTTATGTCTCTATACCCTGTAAACAGTCATTTCAGCAAAAACATTTTTTTCCTTTAGTGACCCTTTAAGGGGTCTGAATACTTTCCGTACCCACTGTACAGTGCTGAAAATAAGTATTTGAACACCCTGCTATTTTGCAAGTTCTCCCACTTGGAAATCATGGAGGGGTCTGAAATTGTCATCGTAGGTGCATGTCCACTGTGAGAGACATAATCAAAAAAAAATAATTCCAGAAATTACAATTTATGAATTTTTAACTATTTATTTGTATGATACAGCTGCAAAGAAGTAATTGAACACCTGTCTATCAGCTAGAATTCTGACCCTCAAAGACCTGTTAGTCTGCCTTTAAAATGTCCACCTCCACTCCATTTATTATCCTAAATTAGATGCACCTGTTTGAGGTCATTAGCTGCATAAAGACACCTGTCCACCCCATACAATCAGTAAGAATCCAACTACTAACATGGCCAAGACCAAAGAGCTGTCCAAAGACACTAGAGACAAAATTGTACACCTCCACAAGGCTGGAAAGGGCTACGGGGAAATTGCCAAGCAGCTTGGTGAAAAAAGGTCCACTGTTGGAGCAATCATTAGAAAATGGAAGAAGCTAAACATGACTGTCAATCTCCCTCGGACTGGGGCTCCATGCAAAATCTCACCTCGTGGGGTCTCAATGATCCTAAGAAAGGTGAGAAATCAGCCCAGGACTACACGGGAGGAGCTGGTCAATGACCTGAGAAGAGCTGGGACCACCGTTTCCAAGGTTACTGTTGGTAATACACTTAGGCCTCTTACACACGAGGCAATAGATTTGTTCAAATCTGTCTGTCCGACAGATTTGAACAAATCTGTCTGCTGGGATTTTGGTTTCCTCGCGTGTACACACGAGCAAACCAAAATCCCCGCCAGCAGACGGCGCGCTGACATGTCGGTGACGTGGCGGTGACGTTGACGCCGCCACGTCACCGCACCAGGAAGTAAAACACTTCCGCGCATGCGCCGATTCCATTCGGCGCCGGTGCGAGACGACATGTCTGCTGGTAAGTGTACTAACCAGCAGACATGTCGGGCGGACGGGTTCCCACCCGATAGATTTCAAAGCATGCTTTGAAATCTGTCGTGCTTTGAAATCTATCGGGTGGCCAAATCCGTCGGCTCGCCCGTACACACGATCGAATCTGTCTGCTGGGATGGTCTAGCAGACCGTTTCCAGCAGACAGATTTGATCGTGTGTACAAGGCCTAAGACGTCATGGTTTGAAATCATGCATGGCACGGAAGGTTCCCCTGCTTAAACCAGCACATGTCAAGGCCCATCTTAAGTTTGCCAATGACCATTTGGATGATCCAGAGGAGTCATGGGAGAAAGTCATGTGGTCAGATGAGACCAAAATAGAACTTTTTGGTCATAATTCCACTAACCGTGTTTGGAGGAAGAAGAATGATGAGTACCATCCCAAGAACACCATCCCTACTGTGAAGCATGGGGGTGGTAGCATCATGCTTTGGGGGTGTTTTTCTGCACATGGGACAGGCCGACTGCACTGTATTAAGGAGAGGATGACCGGCTCCATGTATTGCGAGATTTTGGGCAACAACCTCCTTCCCTCAGTTAGAGCTTTGAAGATGGGTCGAGGCTGGGTCTTCCAACATGACAATGACCCGAAGCACACAGCCTGGATAACCAAGGAGTGGCTCTGTAATAAGCATATCAAGGTTCTAGCGTGGCCTAGCCAGTCTCCAGACCTAAACCCAATAGAGAATCTTTGGAGGGAGCTCAAACTCTGTGTTTCTCAGCGACAGCCCAGAAACCTGACTGATCTAGAGAAGATCTGTGTGGAGGAGTGGGCCACAATCCCTCCTCCAGTGTGTGCAAACCTGGTGAAAAACTACAAGAAACATTTGTACCAAATATTAACATTGATTTTCTCGGGTTTTTAAATACTTCTTTGCAGCTGTATCATACAAATAAATAGTTAAAAAAATTCATAAATTGTGATTTCTGGAATTTTTTTTTTTGATTATGTCTCTCACAGTGGACATGCACCTACGATGACAATTTCAGACCCCTCCATGATTTCCAAGTGGGAGAACTTGCAAAATAGCAGGGTGTTCAAATACTTATTTTCCACACTGTATATTTAATACAATCAGTATGTCTCTCCGCATTATAAACCTGTTACATTTGCATATACGCCAATTATTAGTGTTCTCAGAAAGTATTAGATAGCCCAAATCAGCACCATTGTGGGCCATAAAATTATTCTCAAATTTTAGATGCTTTGTATTGTAAGTAATATCCTTGACCAAAATCTGACTTTAGGGTGCTGATATTGATGAAATGGCCAATTTAATCATTTCAATATACATTAAATAGCTACTGTTTATACATTGCTTTGATAAAATTATGGCCATATTATATTTATACATTTTCATTTTGTACCCAATTGTAAACAACAGCATAGAACACTGCAACAACAAGCTGTACAAAAGGGTTAACCTGATAGTGAGCACTTGAAAAGTAAATCAGACTACTTCCTTTTATTAGATTTTATTAAAGAACATGCATTCTGTTCCCCTGATAGCAGAGCAGAGCTCTTTGCTTATGTGTTCAGATTTTCATTATGCTAAAATGACTTCTTTTCGGGAAGGAGAGACAAACTGGAATACAGCAGTACAGTTAGGGCTCCCAGCACAGTAATGAGAAAGTACATGATAACTGTTGTTTTTCGTCATTTTTACTGTTTAGTCATTTGTGAAATACTACCCCAATATAGAGATAATTGTTTTCATTTAAAATCTTGGTGGAGGATATTTATCTTGAGACCAGCTGTGACACTTAAGTATTTCCTGCTTTGATAAACCAGACTAACAACTAATCTAATTAGTGCCTGATGAGGAACAGTCAGAAGTCTGATAGCTTTCTTTGCTTAAAAATA
Source organism: Rana kukunoris (assembly GCA_029574335.1). Classification (NCBI taxonomy): domain Eukaryota; kingdom Metazoa; phylum Chordata; class Amphibia; order Anura; family Ranidae; genus Rana; species Rana kukunoris. The sequence continues at coordinate 339,067,525 of CM056053.1, forward strand.
AATAAATTAATTAATTAAATAGTAAAACGTAAAAATTACTATTAAAAATAAAACAAAGATCAAAACATGAATTAGTATGACTATTTCCCTACTTAAAAAATGTTGCCTAGAGATAAAAATAGGTTATTTGCTTCTGAAACACAGACAACACAGACCTGGGAGTCCCCTATCATCTCCATAATGCATATCAATGCAAAGTTATGCAAAATTTCTGAGCAACAAATGTTTTGCTACGAACAATACTTTGACAAAGCTTGGCAAAGAATCACTGTAATTCCCCAGCATCTATAGCATTAAGAACATTCATACACAATTACGCTGAAGTTGGACGTGTATGGAGATGAAATGACTATTTCAATCAATAGAAAAATGACATTACTTTTTTAGGTTAAAGCAGGACCCCGACCACAATGAGTGGATTGGGTCAATATTGGATACTCCCCTCCCTTACCTCCTGTTTTTCTGTAATAGCTAGGGCCCTAGTTACCTTCTCTGGAGTGTGTTCTTATTCTACTGGAAAGTCTATTAGGGGCATTGATAGGTTAAAAAAGACTCATTAACCACTTCACCCCCGGAAGAATTGGCTGCTCAACGACCAGGCCTTTTTATGCGATACGGCACTGCGTCGCTTTAACTGACAATTGCAATTGTGCGATGTTGTACCCAAACAAAATTAAAGTCCTTTTTTTCCCACAAATAGAGCTTTCTTTTGGTGGCATTTGATCTCATCTACGTTTTATTTTTTTTGCTCTATAAACAAAAAAAGAGCGACAATTTTGAACAAAACACAATATTTTGTTCTTTTTACTGTAATAAATAGCCCCTTTTAAAAAATAAATACATAAATAAAATGTTTTGTTTCCCTCAGTTTAGGCTGATATGTATTCTTCTACATATTTTTGGTAATGAAAATTGCAAAAAGCGTATATTGATTGGTAGGGTTGTCCCGATACGGATACCAGTATGGGTATCGGGACCGATACAGAGTATTTGCGGGAGTACTTGTACTCGCGCAAATACCCCCGATACCTAAATAGAATACTTCCCCCCCCCCGCCGCTGCCGCCGCATCGCGCCGCCGCATCGAAAGCCCGCTTCTGTATTATTTATAATCAATCCGCCCTTTTCCAACATGGCCACCATTGCCGCTCCCCCATGTGACAACGCCCGTCCTATCCGTAATAATGTCCGCCCCTCCTTTTGTAGCCTGCGCCCCCCCTCGTCCTTTACGGCTTGTGTCTCCTCCTCCTTCCAATGGGGAGCGCCCGAGATGTATTGCGCGAGGCCGGCCATGAGCGGGAGCACACGCGCGGCTGTTCCTCCGTCCTGTCAGGTGTCGCCGGAGAGTGCGGCAGGGGCCGACCAGAGAACGGTACCAGTGGGGTCCGTATAGGTGTCCGCCTCCTCCTTTTGTAGCCGCGCACCCCTCGTCCATTACGTCCCTTCGGCTTTGCGCAAGGCCGGCCATGGGTGGGAGCGCGTGGCTGTTCCTCCGTCCTGTCAGGTGTCGCCGCTGGAGAGGTGAGGAGACCGGAGAGTGTGCGAGGGGCCGACGGGAGAGACCGGAGAACGGTGACGGTGCGGGTTCCACCCCAAAGGATGTGACAGCGGGGCCTTTCCAGGACTCCTCCCACCTGACCGACTAATCCAGGACACCGGAGACCACCCTTCCCCCATCCAGGTTTGCAGGTGTGTGACCCGACTACCGACTGAGTGACTGAGTGACACACTCACTGACTGAAGCACTGAATCACTTACTGACGCACTGACTGACTGACACACTGACTGACTGACACACTGACTGACTGACACACTGAGTGACTGACTGACACACTGAGTGACTGACTGACACACTGAGTGACTGACTGACACACTGACTGACACACTGACTTGCTGCATATGTGAGGGACATGGCTGGAGGGACATGGCTGCATATGTGGGGGGACATGGCTGGAGGAACATGGCTGCATATGTGGGGGACATGGCTGCATATGTGAGGGACATGGCTAGAGAGACATGGCTGGAGGGACATGGCTGTAGGAACATGGCTGGAGGGACATGGCTGCATATGTGGGGGACATGGCTGGGGGGACATGGCTGCATATGTGGGGGACATGGCTGCATTTGGGGACACATTTAAAAAAAGTATCGGTATTCGGTATCAGCGACTACTTGATAGATTTATGGCATTATTATTAACATTTTTTTTACTAGTAATGGCGGTGATCTGCGATTTTTATCAGGACTGCGACATTATGGCAGACATATTGGGCACTTTTGACACATTTTTGGGTCCATTGGCATTTATACAGAAATTAGTGCTATAAAAATGCACTGATTACTGTGTAAATGTCACTGGCAGGAAAGATATTAACACTAGTGGGCCATTAAGAGGTTAACTGTGTTCCCTATGTGTGTGTTCTAACTGTGGGGCATGGGACTGGCTATAGAAGATGAGAGATCATGGTGCCAGGCTTGTAGTAACTCATTATCTCTCTCTCCTCTCCTCACAGAACTGGGATGTGTGTTTACACATACACGTTCCTGTTCTGCCTCTCGTGCCCTCGATCACGCGTGGCTAGCGATCATCGTGATATCCACATGGCCATAAATGCAGGTGTTCCCAACATTTATTTGAACTGAGGAAATTATAAAACAAGTTTAATTTAATCTATCATATGTACCATGATGTGGGTAAATGAGAACCTTTACAGGCACATTTAGCTAAAAAAAAAAATATAGGCCCAGGTTCACGTACATCTGCGCATTATTGGACCGGCGTAGCGCACCGCCTTTACGTTAGACTTGCGCAATTTTGCAGCGTAATCACCCTATTCTCGTAGCTTTTGCGCAGAAAATTGCGCATGCGTAACGTTTTTTCAGAGGCGTAAGGCGGAGTAATACAAATTGGGAAGGACGTGTGGGCGTGTTACATTGAAATGAGCCGTGACCCCATGCAAATAAAGGGCCGGCCGGCTCGCGCATGCGTGCTTGTAGGAGACCATGGTCAGCTCCGCTGTGCGCATGCTCACAACTCGGGAGCGGCGAAATCAGTGAAATTGGAAATGGACTAGGGCAGGGGTGGCGAACAAGTTCGACAAAAAGAGCCAAAATTTTAAACTGTGAGAGTCGGAGAGCCACACCACGCAATGACCTGCCAAAACAGACAAACACTCACACAAAAGCATATCATTTTAACAATAATATATTAAACACATAATATAACATGCTCAGTCAGGTGTTTTTTGTTACCTTGTTGGAGTGATGGGATGATAATCTCAGTGGGATTTCTGGCATCTTTTGTTTTCAGTAATCTTCTGCAAATCAGGTTTGTATTCAGTTGAAGCCACTCGGAGCAGTTCCTTTACATGAGTGTCAGTCAGAATGGACCGGTGCTTTGATTTCACGTGTTTCAAAGTAGAAAACAGCTTCTCACAGACGTATGTTGACGAGAACATAGAAAGCAGCTTGAGAGCGGCTCTTTTTACACACGGGTATTTTTCAGTTGGCACAGCTCTCCAAAACGTAACATGGCCTTCCTTCAAAAGAGATTTCAGTCTATCGTCCTCGCGTAGCTCAATAATTTCTAGTTCACTCGCTGCCTCATCAGTAACAAGTGGGGTTTTCAGGCAGTCGGTGTCAGCATTAACCTCCCTGGTGGTTTTCCCGTGTCTGACACGGGGTAAGAATTAGCTGCTAACAGTGTTGATCCCGTGTCAGACACGGGCAGAGCTGCAGAGCGCACAGCGAGTGCCTTACCTTATCCCGCGATCCCGCCACGCTGTGCTCGCTCGATCTGACACTTCCTTGTTCCGCTCTCTGCGACGTAGCGACGCACGGGTGCGGAACTGGGCGGGAATTTCAAAAAAAAGTTACACAAGGTGATACAGTGCAATACAGTGCAATCCCCTCAGATTATCACCTTTAGTAGTTACAACACTACTCACTTGACTACTCACTAGTACTCACTAGTAGTTACAACACTACTCACTTGACAGTGCCCTTGCCTTCCCCATAGTGATCTAATAAAAAAAAAATGACATCAAAAAAGCGTCACTTTTCACAAAAAGCGCTTTTGGAGCAGCTGAGTGACAGCGACAATGATGCAGAGATGCTCGCCGAACAGAGTGAAAGTGAGTGGGATTTGTCATCTGACCCTGAGACCGACACTGATCTGTCAAGTGATGAAGGCGAAGAACCTGCACTTAGCCTCAGTAATGTGCGCACTTGGTGCCCTATTGCCGATACGGACCAGGTTGCGCCCCCAAGATTTCCGTTTACCGGATCACCAGGGCTGAAGGTAAATGTGGAGCAGGACAACCTTCTGGCCTACCTAAAATTATTTGTTACAGAGGATGTCATAGAAAAAATTGTAACGGAGACAAACCGCTACCAGGAGCAGCAATCCGCTACGCCGCATGCCAAATTTTCCCGCAGCAGAAAATGGGAACCAGTGACCAGAGAGGACATCTGGCAGTTTTTGGGGCTCATTATTCTGCAGGGCGTGGTGGGGAAACCGCTCCAGAAGTGGTACTGGACCACCAACAAATTATTGGCCACTCCATTTTTTGGCACTGTGATGTCAGAATGCCGTTTCTCTCTCATCATGAAGAACTTCCACTTCACCAACAATGAAGAGTTCGATGAGGCCACACATCCTGCGCCCAAACTCAAAAAAATATGGGAGGTATGGCAAATTATTGTTGGTAATTTCCAGCGGACCTATGTGCCAGATAGGGATGTCTGTGTGGATGAGAGCTTGATGGCCTACAAGGGTCGCCTGAGTTGGATTCAGTACATCGCTTCAAAAAGAGCGCGGTTTGGCATCAAGTCATTTATGCTCTGCGAGGCATCCACTGGGTATATATGGAACTCCGTCATTTATACTGGTAAAGGCACAAAGTTCAACCCCAGGTACAGCGGCTATGGGATGGCCACATCATCTGTGCTTACACTACTGGAGCCATTGCTGAACCAGGGGTACTGTGTGATCACCGATAACTTCTATACATCTCCGGAACTATATGAAGTCCTGATACAGAATAAGACTGATGCCTATGGTACCGTTAGGCCTAACCGCCGTGAAATGCCATCTGCATTTGGGAAGAGAAAATTAAAAATCGGAGAAATTGTTGCCTGGCAAAAGGGTAAGATCATGGCAATGCGATGGCGAGACAAAAAAGACGTGTGCCTCATGAGCACTGTCCACAATACCTCCACTGCCATGGTCCACACAAAAGGTGGAAAAGACGTGCTGAAGCCCCAAGTCGTGGTCGACTATAACAGCTCAATGGGAGGAGTCGATAGAGCCGATCAGGCTATGACATACTACCCCGCTATGCGGAAACAACAGAAAAAATATTACAAAAAAATATTCCGGCATCTTCTGGAACAATGCCTTTGGAACGCCTACATCCTGCACAGGGCATATAGTGCCAAGCCTCTTGTCCACTCTGACTTCATCTGGAAGGTGGCTGAGCTGATTTTCGTCAACCACCAGGTGCCATCTGTATCTGCAAACAGACCAGGACGTCGGGCTGTTGATGTGGTGAATCCAGAGCGTCTGACGGGTCGCCATTTTTTGGGTTATATCCCACCAACTGCAAAAAAGGCAGCACCTGCCAGAATGTGCGTAGTGTGCTGCTCAAAAAGAGATAGCAAGGGGAAAAAAGTCCGAAAAGAGACAAGATACTATTGTCCTGACTGCGATGTCGGACTTTGTGCAGTCCCCTGCTTCAAAGTGTATCACACTCAAGATGTATATTGAATTTTCTTTATTTGACTAAATTCATTATTCTTTATTACAGTATTAAATAAAATAATATTAGTTATTAGATTATAATTCATGATTTTGTGTTTCATCTTTTATCACATCTGGGATGTCTACTAGAGTCTTGTTTGGTCAGGTTTAAGTAAGTACTTACTAAGAATTGCAGGCCTATAATACATAACACCACATTTCCTTGCAAAACAATTGCAACGCTTTTGGTACAAAATTCCAGACAGAATCATAACGCCAGGGAGGTTAAACGGGTCGATGAGAAAAGTGATCTGTGGTCTTTTTTGGTCCAAGTCCTCAAACCGCAAAGTAAACTTCTCTTGCAGTTGTGTAAGTTGTTTCACGTATCCAGCTATATCTGTTTTAACACCGGTCTTCTGCAGGGTGCTGCGCAAAGAAGGAAAATGGGATAGATTGCTGTTTTGAATGTGTGCTTTAAAAAGCTTCAACTTGTTTACAAAGGAGAATACACTTTGTGTCAGCTCAGGAAGGGTTTTTAATTTCCCCTGCAGGTCCACGTTTAGTTTATCCAAGTGTGAAAGCATGTCCACTAAAAATGCCAAATCCATAAGCCACTCGGGGTCTGAAAGCAGAGGATACGTTTTGTTCTTCTCTGCCATAAACAATTTTACTGTTTCCAAAAGCTCAAAAAAGCACGAAACTACTTTGCCTCTTGAGAGCCATCTCACTGCGCTGTGCAGTGGCAGATCACCGGGCAAGTCTGCGTCAAGTTCTGCAAGGAGGTTCTTGAATTGCCGGTGATTAAGGGCGTGCGTACGGATGTAGTTCACAATCTCCATCACAGGCTTCATAACGTGGTCTAAATTCAGTGTTTTGGACACAAGTTGCTCACGATGGATGATGCAGTGGAAGTTCCAAAATTCAGGGAAGGCGTCATCACCTTTACAAAGACCCACAAGTCCATTTACTGAGCCAATCATCGACGGTGCTCCATCCGTGACTATTGCGGAGAGTTTTTTAAAAGACACATTCGCTTTTTTTAAAACGGCAGTCATTGCCTCTTTTATGTCAGTACCGCGAGTTCTGTCTTTTAATGCGACAATGTCGAGAAGCTCTTCTTTAATCACGCAGTCCTCAGAAACCATTCGCGCAAATATTGCCAACTGTGGCTTGTCTTGTATGTCGCATGACTCGTCCAATGCAACACTAAAATAAGCACATGCGTTCAAGTCTGCATGTAGATCTGACTCAATCACATTATTTATGTCTGCTATTCTGGTTTCAACTGTGTGCCGTGACAGCTGGAGATCATTGATGGAATCTTTGAGTTTTTTATTGTCCGGAGCCAAGGTTTCAATTACATCCGCAAAACACTGTTTTAGAAACTCCCCCTCATTGTATGGTTTTTTAGCACGGGCAATGTTCCACGCCACTTTATAGGATGCAAGGGTCACAGTTTCTCCATGCTTGGTTAATTGCTGAAACATTTGAGACTGTCTTTTTACCTGGCTTTTCAAGGTGCTCAATTTTTGCTTGCGTAGATCAGTACCTTTGGGTAATTCCTTGTCAATATTAGCATGGAGAGTGCTAAAATGACGCTGAAGATTTGAAGCCTTGAAATGTGATATCATAATATTGCATAATAAACACAGCGCTTTCCCATTCCGTTCAATAAAGAAGAAAGCATCTTCCCATTCTTCCAAAAATGTCCTGTGTTCATCTTCATATTTTCGTTTAGCTTTGCATTTTGCCATTTTGAGCGAGGGTAAAAATCCTGCAGTGATGGTGAGGGTGTGCTGCGTCCTCCACACTAATGACAACATGTGACACACGGGTCCCCACGCTCTCTGGCCCGTGCAGATGACGCAGCCTGGGGGGCGGGACTACGCGCTCGGAGATCTCTCCTCAGTGATGGTGAGGGTGTGCTGCGTCCTGCCTGTGCAGTGATGACGCAGCCTGGGGGGCGGGACTACGCGCTCGGAGATCTCTCCTCAGAGGTCCCTCCTCAGATACAGCAAAACCAAATCCAAACTTGGCAAAGAGCCACAGGTATACAAAACAATGATAGGAGGCAAAGAGCCTCATTCATTTTGGCCGCGAGCCGCATGCGGCTCGCGAGCCGCGTGTTCGCCACCCCTGGACTAGGGCAACGTTGTGAACTACGCAAACAGCATAAATAGACAGACACAAACGCACTTGCATTGCAAAAGTACATCCCTTTGTCCCTTCCCATTGAACCAAGTGCTTTTGTCCTGTTGTTCGTTGCGTTGTGTTTTGTAGTTGTCAGATTAGTGTTCTGTGTGATCAAGTGTTGGTTAGTAGATCTTTGAAAGTGTTTTTTGATAAGTGTTTGAGAGACTGTTTGTTTGATATATTTCTGTTCGTTTGTTTTCTTGCTGATTTTTTGCTGTTTGTTTTTGTGACTGTTTCTTGCTGAGTGCTTGTGTGATTTTTTGGGTGTTAGTTTTCTCTTTGTGTGTGTTCTTGCTTGATTGGTTGTGCTTGTTTTTGTGACAGATTTTTGTTGACTGGGAGTGAGTTTTTTTGGAAGTATGACTGAGAGAAAGCGAAAGCTCAATTTTACTGTGGGGGAAAAAAGAATTCTTGCCCGGGCCATTAGCGATTATGGGCGTTTCCTCCACGGCCCAGACAGTGCCAACACCACCCCGGCCAGGAGGAGGGAGATTTTGGACATGATCACTGAGCAGGTCAATTCAGCGGGGGAGGGGGAGACACGGACCCGGTCTGGGATTGACAAAAAAATTAATGACCTCCGGCGTCTGGTCAAACAGAAGCTGGCCAGAATGCATGCCCATGCCAGGGGCACAGGAGGGGGCCCACCATGCCGTATTAGGCTGACAGCGGAGGAGCGTGCGGTAGCCCTGACCTTTCATCGGCATGAAGTTGAGGGCCTGCCCGGCTTTGACTCAAGTCCGGAGCCCGTGGTGCCAGGTAAGTATTTTTTTTAATATCAGGTGTGTAGCATGTGTGGGGGAGGGGGTGAAAGGGAATATGTGGCAAGTGTGTGGATCCTCCAACCTGTGAATGTTTTGTGTCATCCACAGATGTGCAGGAGGGTGCAGGGCCATCTGGCCTGACCGCACCATCCCCAGGACAGCAGCCTAATGAGGCCCCCCCAACAAGGCCGGAGTCCGCGGAGGAGGTTCAAGAGGAGGAGGAGAATCATGAGGAGGAGGAGTCCATGTCAGGCACTGGACGTTTGGTTTTTGAGGACTCTTCCCCTCTGGCTGGCAGCAGGCAGCCCTCCCTAAGGGGGAGCCCCCCCCCCTCCTCCCCCAACATGGCTCCCCTCCCAAGGGCCTCCCCTTCTCCCCGGCCACAAGCATCAGCTGGAGGCAGGATTTTGTCCCAGAACACCAGGGGGTTGGCCGATCTCCTGCCCGCCACTCTGAGAAGGGACCAGGCCCTTCAGACCCGCCATCTGGGACAGGTCAGCCAGACATTGGTGCGGATGGAGGAGAGCCTGTCCTCCATCAAGGATACGCTGGGGAACCTGGACTCCCACTCCCGGGCTTTCACAACCTGCCTAAACGACCTGCAGACTACATCAGCAGGCATTGGGCAGGATGTGAGGGCCCTTACCCAGGCTATCCAGGCCAACACGGCAACACTTGGTGCTGCCCTGGACAGAATAGCCGTGGCCTTGGAGGGCAGGCCGCCAGGTGGGCAGAGATCAGGGGCTGCTCCTCCTTCCCCGGTTTTCCCCCTCCCCATGAGTCTCCCCTGAGGAGCCGGGGCCGTGGCCGGGGGCGCCCCAGGCGTGGCTCACGTCAAGAGCAATAATTTTTTTTTCCCCTCTTTTTTTTCTTTTTTTTTTTTGCTGGAAAATTTTTGATTTTGCTGGTTATTTTTTTATTTATTTTTGGGTTGTGAATGCTGTTTGAATGTGGGGGTGACATTCCTGCTGGAAAAGGGGTGTCACCCTCAATTTTGGTGGAGAAGGGTTCCCCAGGACCAGGGAGAAGTGATCCCCAGGTCTGTGTGAATGGTGTATGAATGTACAGTGACATAATTGGAGCCTTGGCGTGGCGTTGCTGCTCACAAGTCCAGCATGGTGGACTGGTGCCAATCCAATTTGATGTGGATGTGGGGTGTGTGTGCTAGGGACCACAGTGGTGTGCATGCATGCATTCTCATTGTGCCATGATTAATGTGTGTGTTTAACGTGCAAAGATGCCCAATGTGAGTTGTCTCCTGGCTGCTCTTCCCTCAGAAGATGGGGTAGCCTCGGTTAGGGGGGGATTGTCTGGTTCAGGGGTCAGGTCATCACGTAGGTCAATCTGCAGGCCCTTTCTTACTGCGAAGTTGTGCAGCATGCAACATGCACCGATGATCTGGCAAAAGAAGTTTGGGGAATACAAGAGGGTACCCCCAGACTTATCCAGGCATCGGAAACGTGACTTTAGGAGGCCAAAGGTGCGCTCCACCACTGCTCGTGTTTGGGCATGTGCTTGATTGTATCTTTCCTCTCCTGGGGTTTGGGGGTTCCGGATAGGAGTCATGAGATGGGGTCCCAGTGGATATGCAGAGTCACCTGTAAGGGAAAAGACAGGAGGATGTTAGTCATGCATGTGCCCCTTGTGATGTGTGCATCATGGGAGGGGATAGTCATGCCTGACTCCCATGTTACTCACCAACCAGCCAGGTGTCCCCATACACGTTCTGATCGAATTCCATTCGGATGTGGCATTGATTGTATATGTAGCTGTCATGGCTGGACCCTGGGTGTTTGGCACGGACGTGCCATATGAGGCCTTGGGCATCGACTATCACCTGTACGTTGATGGAATGCCAATGCTTCCGATTGCGGTACATGTGCTCTGTCTCCTGGGGGGGCTGGAGTGCCACATGTGTGCAATCAATGGCCCCCACGTTGCGTGGGAATCTGGCAATTCTGTAGAAATCTGTCATTGCCTTCAGCCGCAGGTCCTCAGTGGTGGGTTTGATGATTTGGTTGGCCATGTGTCTGAGGATTGCAGGGACAACCTGGTGCACACATCTGCTCATGGAGGATTGTGACATCCCAGCCACCACTCCACTTGTACGCTGAAAAGAGCCACTGGCAAGGAAATGGAGTGTTGCCATGACCTTGACCAGTGGCTGCACTGCATGTGAGTGTTGTGTTGGGCTGGTGATGTCCTCCTGCAGGGTTGTGGTTAATTCCAGGATGACATGAGGGGTGAATCTGAAGATGCGATACACCTCAGAATCACTCATGCCAAACAGGTCTATGCGGGTGCAGTATATCCTCTCCCGTGCCATCCTCCGTGCCATCCTCCGTGCCCTCATCCTTCTTTGTTCATCTAAAGTCAGTAGTATAGCTATGTGCGACGATGCCCCTGGCATGTTGGCATACAGATTGTTGTGCAACACGTGTGACTGCTGAGCTCCTCACTAACGGTGTTGCTTTATCTAACAAGTAGACTTTTTTTCTCTTTTTAGACCAGCTTTTATATGCTCTAATTTTAGACAGGACATTTTGCTGTTGCGCACACTGCGTCGCCTGCGCTGCCCCAACGTTCTTTTGTGGATCCCCGTAAGTCCCTCATTAGCATATTTGACTAGCAAATCAATGGTCTGTCTAGCGCACTTTTGCGCGGACGGATGCGCCAGTCTAACGAAATTAACCGGGACAAAAAAAAGTAGATTTTTTGCGTATCCCGTTCTGGGGATGCCGTGCATCGAAACGCACGTGCACATTTCGACTTACGCACACGCATCTCCTGTTGCGCAGGCGTAATCGCTCTGTGAATCTGGGCCATATTGTTTAATTTAGAGAGAAAGGGTTATATAACCTCTTGTCGTGTTTTTATTGTCTGCTCTTAGGTGATTACTCCTCTCTATTGTCACCAGGACAAAATGTAATGGGAAAGCCAATTTTACAGTTGTCCATGGAACAGAAGGCTACTTCCCCTCACTTTGAATACATTTCCTCCCCCTTTCTGTTATGTCTTGAAGTAAATTCCCCTCTAAAGGTCACAAATAAAAACATTTTTTTGTAAAATTACTTCAATGGAAAACCTGTTTATGTTGTTTTTCAGTGCTTAAACCCCTGCTGGGGAGGCTAACATCATCTCAGATGCATACCTGTTGTTTCCTTTTCATTAGTCTGTCTTAGGCCCCATACACACGAGCAGACAGATTTGTTCAAATCTGTCCGTCCGACAGATTTGAACAAATCTGTCTGCTGGGATTTTGGTTTGTACACACGAGCAAACCAAAATCCCCGCCAGCAGAGAGCGCGCTGACGTGTCGGTGACGTGGCGGTGATGTTGACGCCGCCACGTCACCGCACCAGGAAGTAAAACACTTCCACGCATGCGCCGAATCCATTCGGCGGCGGTGCGGCGGCGGTGCGGGACGACATGTCTGCTGGTAAGTGTACTAACCAGCAGACATGTCGGGCGGACGGATTCCCACCCGATAGATTTCAAAGCATGCTTTGAAATCTGTCGGGTGGCCAAATCCGTCGGCTCGGCCGTACACACGATCGAATCTGTCTGCTGAAACGGTCCGGCGGACCGTTTCCAGCGGACAGATTTGATCGTGTGTACGAGGCCTTAGGCTTTCTATCTCTCCAATCAATGCTAAAGTTTGCCATAAGCAGGCTGAACAGAAAAAAACTAAGCTGGAAAATCTAACAGCTACACAGTATGCTACACAGTATGGATGGAGGAATCTGCCACTGTGGCTATTGAATTCTGACATTTGGCCATGTCAGCTGTCAAAATACCTGAACAGTGGCTGCATCTGACTGGATGTAGCCTTTATTATTCATTCAACAATTTTCACTCCATACATTTTTAAATTGAGGGATGTCAGTGGGTGGAAGCCCACAGGGCCACTTACTGAAGTTCTGCTGGCTCATTAGGGACTGGCCAACATTCAAACACTGCTTTAGAATGTACAGCACAGCTTTCCAAATTAGATTTCTTCCTGTACTGGGCTTCTACACAAACTCTGGTTAAATGTGGCAAATTCATGTGCCTCATTTAAAAAAAAATCAAGGCAAAAGGCACATTTTAACATGTTCTATACTATGGCTTACTAAAATGTTCATATTATAATCCTTTAAGCCAAAGAGTCAATCTAGTAAAAAAAGGTTTATGCTAGATGGCCACTAGCTAAATACTCTGTCCAGCAAAAGTTTAAGAAAATTAACAAAAAAATTGTCATAATAATAATAATAATCAAAAAGCAAAGGAGGAATTAGTAAGAACATTCTAAAAACATATAAACAGAGGTCTGGGAGTTAAGCCCTGTACACACGATCAGTGCTTTAAGTGGGCCGGAATGCGGCGGTACTCAGTACCGCCACTTCCAAAAATGGCCCTGGAGAGTACCAGCACCTCTCCGTGCGCCCAGTACGTGGGTTTCCCATACCGGAACACACTGGCGTAGCGGGGGGGGGGCTCCTGCACCGGGCGAAAAATTGCAGGGGGGCAAAATCCTGGCGTCCGCGAAAAAGCGCCGCCGCCGCCGCCTTAGGAAAGGCCGCGGCTTTGGCCTAGCTCTGGAGCTATCGCCCATCTTGGTACACCCGGCGGCGGCGCGCGATGAGTTTTTTTTTCAGCCCTTCCGCCTGGTTGGCTGGTGGAACTGTCTGTCTCCCTTGATGTGGGAGTGGCGGGAAACACCAGCCAACTAGGCAGAAAGGCTAAAAAAAAACAGATAACGGCGCAGGAGATTGGTGGAGTGGGAGGCGCTGTACCTCTGTGCTGCGCTGATTGGCCTGGAAGTCGGAACATGTGTTTACAGCGCGGCGGCAAGTTTCTCCATCTCCAGCAAGGTAAGCAAAACACTCTCCTGTACCACAGGGGAGAGAGAGAAGGGGAAGGGGGGGGGTCGGTGTAAATCTAAAGGGGTGCACTGCCTGATCCCCACCTATCCACCTCAGAGCCTGTCATTTTAGTAAGACTGCTGGGACTTGTAGTTCTCCATCTTCTCCTGGGGCTCATGGAGATTGGAGAACTACAAGTCCCAGCAGGTTATACATACAATAAGGCTCTGAGGTGGATGGGTGTGGATTCCATGCACCTGAGCCCCAGGAGAAGATGGAGAACTACAAGTCCCAGCAGGTTATAATATAAGGCTCCGAGGTGGATGGATGCCCGGACACCCATCCATCTCGGAGCCTTATATTATAACCTGCTGGGACTTGTAGTGCATGATCTGGGGGCCCCTTATTAAAGTTGGACCCCATATTTGGATAAGCCCCCGCCCGCAGACCCCGACAACTACCGGCCAGGGTTGTTGGACAGAGGCCCTTGTCCCCATCAACATGTTGAGCACCCACCCCCCCCCATGTTCAGGGCATGCGGCCTGATATGGTCCAGAAGCTGGGGGCGCTCACTCGTCCTCTCCCCTTTCTGACCTGCCGGGCTGCATGCTCGTATAAGGGTCTGGTATGAATTTTGGGGTGCCCACGCCATCACTTACATCTTAGCAAATTAAGCAAAAGTTTTCTGCTGCATTTTATTCAACATTCATTCCTCAGATATGTTTTAGCTGCATCACATCTATTAAAGCTCAGCTCCCTGAATCTTGGTGTCCTTTGTGTATTTTTTATAGATTTGTGTAATAATTCAGCGTAAAACTGTCTTTGGGCAAGAGTTTCCTGTAATAAAGACCAGTCACTGCTGCTCTCTATCCTTGTGCATGCTGACTGGCCATGTATCTGTCCTCACTGCTACTGTTACAATGTAATAACTTTGCATTTGGCACACACAAAGTGTATTTAAATTTGTTGGTGCTATTTATGAGTATATTTCAATGACTATTTTTGTGTCCATAGTTTATCTTTAACCTTTCAGAACATCAGAACGAATACTGCCAGGTTCCATGTCAAGTAAATGGCAAGCTAAATTAGTCAAATGTTGCTCTTATATTTTTCTACACTGAAAAACAATGTACACACCTGAAGTTGAAGGGTGGGGCATAACATTTCCACACCCCCTCCACCTATGGGATTGTGGCAGACCAGACATTTCTAGATAATGTCAGTTATAAATAAGAAAAAAAATGTTTTTTAATTAATACGTACCAGTGATTGGTAGATATATTGACAGTTGCCATAGAACGGTCCTCTGGCACGGACTGCTACCTATAAAAAGAGAGAGAGGATGCATCATTAGTGGGGTGGAAAAGGGCGAGGATACAGAAAGCAGCACATCCCACCCTCCCACCCTGTCATGGCCCAATTTTGGAGGTTTGTCACTTTGTTCGAAAGGGTAATGTCAAAGTTTAACTTAAAATGGTAGCTCAAACTTTATTAGTTGAGCTATAAATATATATATATATATATATATATATATATAGATATACACACACACACACACAGTTGTGCTCAAAAGTTTGCATCCTCGGCAGAAATTGAGAAATGTTGGCATTATTTTGAAAATATAACTGATCATGCCAAAAAACTGTCTTTTATTTAAGCATAGTGATCACATGAAGCCATTTATTATCACATCGTTTTTTGGATCCTTTTTAACCACTTCAGCCCCGGAAAGGATTTACCCCCTTCCTGATCAAGCCCTCTTTTGCGATACGGTACTGCGTAGTTTTAACTGACAATTGCACGGTCGTGCGATGTTGTAACCAAACGAAATTTATGTCCTTTTTTCCCCCCAAATAGAGCTTTTTTTTGGTGGTATTTAATAACCTCTGTGATTTTAATTTGTTGTGCTAGAAACAAAAAAAAGAGCGACAATCTTGAAAAAAAAGCAATATTTTTACATTTTTGTTATAATAAATATCCCCCAAAAATATAGAAAAAAATAATAATTCTTCCTTGCTTTTGGACGTTTGATTACATATCTTGATTTCTGCTCATATGACCACCTGTTCACTCAGAGGTCCATTAATTGAGGTGAGAGTGTTTAGAGAGTCTAGAGGTGGAGTGATTGTCACAGTTGTTAACTACATCAGCACTGGTGATTAGACTTTGTGGAATCAGAGTCATAGAATGTGGAGTCCAGTCACCTTTCTGGACTATTTATTTGGACCTCTCTGGGAAGATTCTCCACTTATTCAAATACTTTTAATGTTTATGTTTTGGTATTTTTTGTGCTGCACTTACAATTTATTTTAAAATGTCTTCCTCAGTTAAGGCCAACATGTATTCTTCTACATATCCCATTGACGACGTCCAATGACGAAACACGTCTGGAAGGATGTGCAGTGACGTCACCGCGTTCGGGAGTAAGAGCTCCGATCGATTTGTTTGCCGGCTGGCAATAACTTTTATACACGCTCGATTTTATTGGAATATTGTGAGTATTTCTTTATCGTTTTTAATAAAAAGTTTCCTTGCGGAATTACGCTATATTTGTCATATATTTTTTCGCATGATCCTGTGGTGGAGTTCTCTCGTTACTGAGGAGCCAGAGTGCAGATCCACAAGCGGGGATTTGGGTTCCCCTAAAAGCCGCGGCTGGGCCATAGCCGACTGCTATCTGTATTAGTCTGTCTGGTAAGCTGCTTAATTAGTTGGTTGGGGGTCCTCACCTAAGAGTGCAGTGTGCTGTGGACTTCATGTTGGTGATTCAACTATTTTCTACATACTTCCAGTCTTCCGCTCAGCGGATTAATACACATGCCTAAAGGACTATAGACCTTACAGACTTTAGATCCTTGGTGGACCAATATATATTTGTGGACTTTCTATTGTACTTAGAGTCCGGATGACATGGTGCAGTTTTTACCCCCATTTTTTCACATTCTTCTACATATATTTGGTAAAAAAAGCGCAATAAGCAAATACTAATTGGTTTGCACAAAAGTTATCATGTCTCCAAAATAGGGAATAGATTTATGACCTTTTTTATTATTATTATTTTTTTTTAGTTAAGTCGGTGATCTGCGATTTTTACTGTGACTGCGACATTGTGGCGGACAGATATGACACTTTTGACACTATTTTGGAACCATTGACATTTAAAAAAGGAACTGATTACTGTGTAAATGTCACTGGCAGGCAAGGGGTTAAACACTAGGGGGTGATCAAGGGGTTAAGTGTGTTCCATGAGTGTGTTCTAACTGTAGGGGGGGTGGGCTCACTAGAACATGACAGAGATCACTGCTTCCGATCACTGGAAGCAGCCCAATGAGGCATGTCAGGGTGTTGTTGGGCATATTGTAACCAGGCTTTTTTTATGGAACTTGTGCAGTAAAGGCTTCTTTCTGGCAACTTGACCATGCAGCTATTTCTTTCTCGTACATCACGGGACACAGAGCGGCATATTCATTACTATGTGGGTTATATGGAGTACCTTCAGGTGTGGACACTGGCAATCTTCAAACAGGAAGTCCCCTCCCTATATAACCCCCTCCCCTAGAGGGAGTCCCTCAGTTTTTTCGCCAGTGTCTTAGGTGTTGGTCACGGAATAGCTTTGCTCCACATCCTTGGGATTAAGGGCGGGCTAACCGGATCTGTCCAAGGAGCCTCAGTGCCAAAGTGGACAGTACCCGGGCCCCAGACCGTGGGGTTTTGCCTATAATGCTCCTCTTTGGAGGGCTGGACCCTGGGCCCAGGACTTGGAGTTTGCAAAACCATAAAGTTCCTGTTTGCCAGGGTGCTATATAGGTCCAGGACAGTGGGTACCTTCATAGGACCCCAGGGCCTGAAGGTCTACTACGCTACCCACGGAGATGGGAGAAGATTGGATCAGTTTGCTGGTCAAACATCCTGCAGCATGGAGCAGGTAAGGGGGAGCCTGCGGGACTTGGTTTGACAGCAGGCTCCCCGGGGTAACCTAAAAGGGGGGATAGCCTAAGTATGCTCTGCATGGGCAACCGTGATCACTATGTCTAAAAGACAGGATGACACCCTTTCTCCCCCCATCACTAGGCCCCCCTGTTTAAATATGTGTTGCTAGCTAACCTGCTGTTTCTTCCTAGGGCTAGTAAGGATCCCTAGGGGCCTTGAGAGAGTCCTACCTGGCCGGGGGTTTGAATCTGCCGCCTGTTTCTGCGTGCCTGGATCTCCAGCAGCGCGGCTCCTCCATGTTCCTCCTGTTTCCGGCATACGCGTGCGCGCGCACGTCTTATTGACGTTTTTCGCGCCGTCCAGACAGGAGGGCGGGGGGGGGCGGGCCTGCAGCGTCATACAGGGGCGCGCCTTTGTGCTGTTATAGACAGCAGGCTTTGTCAGTGCTCAGTCTGAGGCTGATCTTTCAAGGAGAGGACGCAGAGCGGCAGAACAGTGACTCCCGGTGGCGGAAGAGGGGTAGTACATGTGGACTTTGTTCCAATGCCTTTATTGTTAAGCCAAGAATCCCCCTTATTTTGCAGCAGGTTGGAGGCTGGCAAACTTAAAGTAGGGTCACTGTATGTTGTCAAGGAAAATATATAATATATAATATATAATTATTTAAAAAAAAAAAAAAAAAAAAAAAGAAAAAACCAACATACGGGCCCATCAGTTTTTGGGGACACTAAGTGATCTATTCTCCCCTAAACTCTGAAATTTGTACTCCTGCCCACTACAGTCTGTTGTGTGGGCGGAGTCCCTCGATTTTGTATTATGGCTTCCAAGGGTTCGGGGTCAAAGGGTACAAAAAAGACCAAAAAACAAAAGGGTTCCCTTTCTGATTCTGATATGCCGATTCTTTCCCCGCAGCTTATTAATTTAAGGAGCGCCTTGGATGAGCCATTAGGGGGATCTGGTGCGGAGGCTGGCCCAGATCAGCCCAGCCCTGTGTTTATCACAGAGGAGATGCTAGCCGTATCCCTAGGGGGGCTAGAAGAGAGAATAGCGGCATTGATCGCTAGAGCTATTCCTGGTAAGAAACGGGTTAGATCCCCATCACCAGGGGGTGTATCCTCAGATGCTGAGATTCTCTCTCCGGAGGAATTAGAATCACAGGAGGATCAACTGGACCTGAACCAAGAGGGTTCAGGGATGGAGGGGTCTACCTCTGAGGAACCATTTTCAGACTCCCAGACAGAGAGACTGTGGGTACAGTCTTTGACGGACATGGTCCGCTCGGCATTTAGTTTACCATTGCCAGAACCTCAGGTTCCTCCGGTATCCTCTCTGGGCTCTTTGAAAGCCCCGTTAAGCAACGCAGTTTTTCCGGTCCATCCTCTCTTGGAGGAATTGATCTTTCGGGATTGGGTACGGCCGGACAGGATTTTTCTGCCACCGAAAAGATTTGCGGTCATTTATCCCATGGAGGAAAAATTCTCCAAGAAGTGGAGGCTCCCAATAGTGGATGCAGCCATCTCGTGTGTGAATAAATCACTAACTTGCCCGGTGGAAAACATACATATGTTTAAAGATCCGGTTGATAAAAGATTAGAGACACTTTTAAAAGCATCCTTTGCTACGGCAGGAGCAGTGGTGCAGCCAGCGGTAGCTGCAATTGGAGTTTGTCAGGCATTAAAAGACCAGACAAAAGAGATGTTAAAGGACATGCCTACCCAACAAGCAGACGAGTTTGCTGACATTCCCAGAGCTCTGTGTTTCGCGGTAGATGCTATAAAAGATTCCATCCAGCAGGCTTCTCGTTTATCACTATGTTTGGTGCACATGAGAAGGCTCTTATGGTTGAAGAACTGGGCGGCGGAGCCCCCATGCAAAAAGCTTCTGGCAGGATTTCCCTTCCATGGAGGACGACTCTTCGGAGAAGATCTGGATAAATATATTCAGACTATTTCAAATGGCAAGAGTACCCTTTTACCGGTCAAAAAGACATTCCGGGCTCCTACATTTAGGAGGCAGTTTTTTTCCTGTCTCGGGGCCCTCTAATTCCAGGCAGTATCGACGGCCGCCTGCACGATCCAACGTTATCAGTAGATCGCAAGGACAGACCCCTGGGGGTAAGAAGCCGTGGTATCGCAAGCCGTCAAAGACAGCCCCTAAGTCTGCATTATGAAGGGGCGCCCCCACTCTCAAGGGTGGGGGGAAGGCTTCGTCTCTTCTCAGAAGTTTGGGAAGCCAAGATCCCCGACAATTGGGTCCGGGCATCTGTAACCACAGGTTACAGACTGGAGTTTCTAAGATATCCTCCGCCTCATTTTCAAGAATCAAGGCTACCAAGGGATCCAGCAAGGAAGGCCTCAATGCTGGCAGCT
This sequence comes from Rana kukunoris, assembly GCA_029574335.1. NCBI lineage: Eukaryota > Metazoa > Chordata > Amphibia > Anura > Ranidae > Rana > Rana kukunoris. The sequence continues at coordinate 339,087,364 of CM056053.1, forward strand.
TTGGATCACCTGCTTTGCCAGGACGTAATTATAGAAGTGCCAGCCCAAGAGCAAGGCCTAGGTTTCTATTCCAATCTCTTTGTCATACCAAAGCCCAACGGCGATGTCAGGCCAATCTTGGACCTAAAGAGGTTAAACGGTTATCTAAGGGTGCGTTCCTTCCGGATGGAATCCATCCGGTCAGCAGCCGCCGCGCTTCAGAAAGACGATTTTCTGGCCTCCATAGACATAAAAGATGCTTACCTTCATGTACCAATCTTTCAGGCGCATCAAAGGTTTTTACGCTTCGCGGTGGGGCAGCGACACTTCCAATTCAGGGCGCTCCCTTTCGGGCTGGCCACGGCCCCCCGGGTATTCACGAAGATTCTAGCCCCAGTTCTGGCCAATTTAAGGATCCAAGGAGTCACAGTCCTAGCATACTTGGACGACCTTTTAATCATAGATCACTCACGGACGGGTCTGCAAAAGGCAGTAAACCTCACGGTTCGGTACCTCGAAGAATTCGGCTGGGTCCTAAACCAGGGAAAGTCAGCATTCCAGCCTACAAAGCAGTTGGAATACCTCGGCATGAGGTTAGACACAGAACATCAAAAGGTGTTCTTGCCCCTTGTAAAGATCAAGGCGATCAAGGGGTTGGTTCAGTTGGTTGTAAACAAGAAAAGACCAACTATTCGCCTGTGTATGCGATTACTAGGCAAGCTAGTGGCCACATTCGAGGCAGTACCATACGCTCAGATCCACACTCGCGTCCTACAGGCAGCCATTCTAGCAGCCTGGGGCAAGAGGGCACATGCCTTAGAGTCCCCTTTGACGCTATCATCAAGGGTCCGACAAAGCCTGGCCTGGTGGTTGAACCCTCAGAACCTTCTAAAGGGAAGATCCTTCAGCCCTGTTGTCTGGAAGGTAGTTACCACAGACGCCAGCCTGGCAGGCTGGGGGGCGGTCTTCGAGGGGTTCTCCCGCCAGGGAACTTGGGTGAAAGCAGAGAGGCAGCTCCCCATCAATATCTTGGAAATCAGAGCTGCTCGCCTAGCCCTGTTGGCGTGGACCTCCAGATTAAAGGGGTTCCCGGTGAGAATCCAGTCAGACAATGCCACGGCGGTGGCATACATAAACCACCAAGGGGGAACGCCAGACGTAGATATAATGGCATCCAGGTTCAACAAGAAACTAGACAGGTTCGTGTCGCGAGCGAGGGATCCTATGGCCTGCGGAACCGATGCGTTGGTTTGCCCTTGGCATCAATTCAAACTTCTATATGCGTTCCCTCCGCTACAGTTACTCCCCCGCCTGTTGCGCAAGATCAGAGTGGAGCACAAGCCAGTCATTCTAATAGCTCCAGCTTGGCCCCGGAGGGCTTGGTACTCACTAGTCCTGAATATGGCAGTGGGAGACCCTTGGACTCTTCCTCTACAACCAGACCTACTCTCACAAGGCCCGATCCTCCACCCTACATTACAGCGTCTAAATTTGACGGCCTGGAGGCTGAATCCCTGATTCTCAGGGGTAGGGGTCTGTCTAGGCAGGTAATCCCTACCCTGATTAAGGCTAGAAAGCCGGTCTCCAGGGTAATTTATTACAGGGTGTGGAGGAACTATATAGGCTGGTGTGAATCCAAAAGATGGAATTGCCGCAAATATACTATTGATAGGGTGTTAAGTTTTCTCCAGCTAGGAGTGGATAAAGGCCTGGCACTAAGCACAATCAAAGGACAGATCTCAGCTCTGTCAGTGTGGTTTCAGAGGCCGCTGGCCACCCACTCGCTGGTAAAGACCTTCTTACAGGGGGTCTTGCGTATTAATCCTCCTGTCAAGTCACCAGTTTGTCCTTGGGACCTAAATCTTGTCCTGTCCACTCTACAGAAACAGCCTTTTGAGCCTTTGGCTGAGATTCCTTTACTCTTACTGACAAGAAAACTGGTTTTCTTGGTCGCCATAGTTTCGGCCAGAAGAGTGTCAGAATTAGCAGCCTTATCATGTAAGGAACCATATCTTGTTCTGCATAAGGACAGGGCAGTTCTCCGGCCCCATCCTTCCTTTCTACCAAAGGTTATATCCAAATTTCACTTAAACCAGGATTTGGTACTTCCATCCTTCTTTCCAAAACCTACATCTAGAAAGGAGGGGTTGCTGCATACCTTGGATATTGTCCGGGCCATGAAGGCCTATCTTAAAGCTACGGAAAAGATCCGGAAAACAGATGTGTTATTCGTTCTACCAGATGGCCCCAAGAAGGGGCAGGCAGCTGCAAAATCCACCATCTCGAGATGGATTAGACAATTAATCATTCAAGCCTACGGATTGAAGAGGTTGCCCCCTCCGTTGTCGGTAAAGGCCCATTCTACCAGGGCCATGGGCGCCTCTTGGGCAGCACACCATCAGATCTCTATGGCTCAGATATGCAAGGCGGCAACGTGGTCATCAGTCCACACGTTTACAAGGTTTTATCAACTAGACGTGAGAAGAAATGCGGATACTGCCTTTGGTCAGGCAGTACTACAGGCTGCAGTTTGAAATCCTCGGGATCAGAAACACCCTTGGTTATATAAAAAAAAAAAAAAAAAAAAAAAAAAAAGATTCTTCTTTCATGACTAATTTGGAAATATTATTATGATTTGAGTTTAGCTCTAAAATTGAATCCTTCTTTGGAAGATGTCTCCCTCCCCTCATTAAAGCATTGCTTTCGGACATCCCACATAGTAATGAATATGCCGCTCTGTGTCCCGTGATGTACGAGAAAGAAAAAGGGATTTTTAAATACAGCTTACCTGTAAAATCCTTTTCTTGGAGTACATCACGGGACACAGAGCTCCCACCCCTCTTTTGGGTGACCATTTTGGGAGGCATACTGCTTGCTACAAAACTGAGGGACTCCCTCTAGGGGAGGGGGTTATATAGGGAGGGGACTTCCTGTTTGAAGATTGCCAGTGTCCACACCTGAAGGTACTCCATATAACCCACATAGTAATGAATATGCCGCTCTGTGTCCCGTGATGTACTCCAAGAAAAGGATTTTACAGGTAAGCTGTATTTAAAAATCCCTTTTTTTTGTTTAAGTATCATCGTATTGTGCTCCTTAAAAACAACCACACCATCTTTTTCTAGAGCAGACTGTATTTCTCCTGAGGTTACCTGTGTGTTTTTCTTTGTATTCCAAACAATTCATGTGGCAGTTGTAGCTGAAATCTTTCTTGATCTACCTGACCTTGGCTTGGTAACAAGAAATCCCCAAATTTCCACTTCTTATTAAGTGATTGAACAGTACCGACTGGCATATTCAAGGCTTTGGATATCTTTTTATATCCTTTTCCATTTTGGTAAAGTTGCATTACCATGTTACGCAGGTCTTTTGACTGTTCTTTTCCGCTCCTCATGGCTCAGTGTCTAGCCTGCTTAGTGCATCGATGTAAGCGCTAGCAAACTCATTGACTATTAATACACAGACACTAATTGCGATTTAAAAAAACACAAATGTGGAAAAAATAATTATTTTTTTTGTTCCAAACAGTGAAACATTTTCTTTTAATTGCCATTTTAACCTTTGTGTGTCACCTTTTGTCAGTGCCATTTGGGTGATTATGTCTGGAATTTTGTACCAAAAGCGGTAGATTTTTTTGCATGGAAATTTGGCATTTTATATTGTAGGCCTGCAATTCTTAGGAATAACTCACTTAAATCTGTCCAAGCAAGAGTCTAGTAGACATCCTGTGTATGATAAAGTTTGAAACACAAAATCATAAATTATAATATTATAAATAATTATAACAAATAATAATGTACCTATAATAACAATTATTCAATAATGTAATCAAGCCAAGAATAAGACACATGAATGGGAGACACGGGCGCTGCGAACCCCGAAAATAAGGTTGAAAGAAAAGGAAAGTTTCCCCATGGGGCTTTGAACAGCGTATTATTGCATATTAAGTCAAACATAGAGTATAACAATGGTATTGTGAAACATCATTTAATGAACAGTTGTCATATGTCACAGAAGTTAATAACATTGATGGTAATACAGCATTGCTGATAAAAGGATTCTACAGTGAATAAATATAAACAGTGTACACAACATTATTACGTTACACAATGATTAGACACGATCTGCGTTTCCCAACGCGTTTCGACCAGTGTAGGGTCTCTTCAGGGGGATTGTGCATTCTAAAAAATATACATACAATACACATTTTAGAATTAAACATATCATTGTGTGGAACATAAATATACCAACCAAGAGGAATATTTACCGTTAAAAATGTAGATGAGTGTTAATGTAATCAGAGGTGAGGCAAGCCGTAACAAAATCCGAAGGGGAGCCTCATGGGCAATGCACCAAAACCAAAGGGAGGAGGAACCGCCCTAGGGGGCTTACAAGGAGCCAACCAGTACAAACCCTCCGAGGGACAGGGGAGCCGATACCTGCAATGAGTACCCAGATATTTGTCATGTATGAGATAGGAATATTGACAGCACATAGTGCTGAAAAAAATGAATGAAGTATAAACGTTTTAGGCATATAAAGGGAGGCTAACAACACTTTATTTAGTAAGTTGCAAATGGAATGTTCAATGAAACAAAAAATAATTAATAATTATAATGAATATTGGCGTCCCATGGAGATGACTAATATAAAATATAATGTTATATTAGTGAGGTCATATATAGTAAAAAAAGGTAAAAGGGGATAATGATGACGTCAGATTGAGAGGTCAAAAATAAAAACAAAACTTAATGTGTGGTGAGTGAAAAGTGAGAATGAAAAGCTGTGTGGAAAAATGATGATAAAAAAAACATCTGTGGGGATGTTTGGGAAAAAATGTAAATAATGAAAAATGATGAGAATGATACCAATTGTGAGGAAATAAATGACCCACTTATGGGGGATGAGAATAATAAAATGAGTGAAATGAAAAATGTAACAAAAATAAATGTGATGTGCTGTGGGAATGTTGAGTGTGGTGAAATGTTTGGCGGTGTGGAGGACGTGAAAAAGAGGGGGATAGACCCAGTTTAAAAAGTGCGTGTGATAAGGTATGTTGGTCATGTGGATGGATATAAAGTGATGTAGGTCCTAAAGCTTGGGTAAATTATATAGCATGTAAATGTTATATATGAATTATGTACCTGACTGCAATTACGCAGGAACGGTGGAGACTAATCCTGCCAAACAGTGATAGATGCCGTGCAGTCTATCCAGGATCACATGGAGCCATGAGCTCACAAAGAACCCCGGCTTTTTTATGCCTGTGAATGTGGACAAATGCCGGTTCCAGCTTAACCCCACCTCCCAGAAGGAATGACGTAGGAGCCACCACATGGGTGACCCAAACAAGGCTCCCTCAGCGTCCCGAAGGGCCGGGGGAATCCCGACCGATACGTCAACGCTGTCGCAAGCTGTGTGACGCCATGGTGACGAGCGCACGCCTAATGATTCAGCGCGCCCCGCCATGACAGTCCAGGGGTGCACGTGGGATGCCACCAGCAGGACAACGCACAAACACCGCGGCCGAGTGCAGTGATAGGACTCGGCCGCAGGTAAAGCAAAACAGGGGATGCAACAAAGATCACAGCCCCCTACCCTGCCGGGAAGCCATAAAGGCTATATTCAATAATGTAATCAAATCAAAAACATTGAAATTGGCTCAGCATGATATAAAAAGAATCCAAAAAACGATGTGATAATAAATGGCTTCATGTGATTGCTATCCTTAAAGGACGTTTTTTTTTGCCATGATCAGTCATATTTTCAATATTAATGCCAACATTTCACAATTTCTGCCAGGGTATGCTAAGGGAGGAGAGAGTGCCTCAAAATACTAAGAGCAATGCAAGGACACTTAGGCCGTGTACACACGACCAAATAAATCTGCTCAAATCGGTCGGACAGACCGATTTGATCAGATTTGTCTGCGGCTGTTTTGGTTTGATCGCTGTACACACGATCAAACCAAAATCCCCGCCGGCAGACAGCGCGGTGACGTGGTGGTGACGTTGACGCCACCACGTCACCGCACCAGGAAGTAAAACACTTCCGCGCATGCGTCGAATCCATTCGACGCATGTGCGGGCAGATATGTCTGCTGGTTAGCGTACTAACCAGCAGACATATCGGTCCGACGGGTTCCCAGCAGACAGATTTTAAAGCAGGCTTTAAAATCTGTCTGCTGGACAAATCCGTCTGCTCGCCCGTACACACGATCGAATCTGTCTGCTGAGACAATCTGTCAGACCGTTTCCAGCAGATAGATTTGATCGTATGTACGCGGCCTTACAGTATCTATCAGCTTTTTTAAAAAGATCTCTATGTGGGTACCAGAAAAAAAGGATCTACCTGCACAAAATCTGTGTGGACACTAGCGGACTCCAAAAGACCAAGAGCTAACGATCAGTGGTCATGTGATCATTCTGAGCTGCAGGGGGACAGCTGGAGCATCACATAGAGGTGAGTATTTGTTTGTTTTTTTCAAATCCCAAACTTCTCTTTTAGGCTGGGTTCACACTAGTACAACACAACTATTATATGACTGTCATCCTACTTTGCCCTGCAACATCGGTCCTACTTCCATGAGTAAACAGAATACGATTTTGCTCCAACTTTGATATAGTCCGACTTGTCCTTTGACCAATCAAAATAATCCCTGCGTGACACAAATTCTCTTTCTTGCTGCTGTAATCACCATGTTTGATGTTTAGGACAAGGATCCGATTTTGATTTGACTTCAATGATATTGAATTGGCGGAAAACGGACCAAAGTCAGACCAAAGTAGTGCAAGAACCTTTTCTGAAGTAGGAACGACTTGTTTTGGATCAGTTAAGACGACTCTCGAATGGAACCATTGATTTGTACACGTCATGCGACATGTACTCCCAAAGTCGGAGCGCATGTCGCACCAGTGTGAACCAAGCCTTAACCTCCCTGGCGGTCTGATTATGTCTGGAATTTTGTACCAAAAGCGGTACAATTTGTTGCATGGAAATTTGGCATTTTATATTGTAAGCCTGCAATTCTTAGGAATAACTCACTTAAATCTGTCCAAACAAGAGTCTAGTAGACATCCCGAGTATGATAAAGTTTGAAACACAAAATCATAAATTATAATATAATAAATAACTATAAATAATTATAACAAATAATAATGTAATTATAATAAAAAATATTCAATAATGTAATCAAATCAAAAACATTGAAATTTTCTCAGTTGCAGAATTGTCGCTGTCATTACTTTCAGTGTTTGATGACGAATTTCCCCACAAATCGCTATTGCTCAATTCTGCAAGTTAATCTAATTTATTATTGCTATTTTATAGCTGGTCTAAAACCACTTTTGATGTAAAGGGACACTTTTTGGTTGCTATGGACAATCTCCAGTTTCCGGGCAGAAAGAACAGTTTTATTTTATAAAAGTGCATGCAGGACACTGGGCAGACCACTAGGGACAAGGGGGTGTGTATTTATATCATACAGTACTGTAATCTGTAATGTGTTTATTTACTTTTTGAGTTTGCCATTCCCTACATGTGTTGGATGGAGCTGGGTTTTGATTAAACGTATTTGATCATTAGGTCTCATGCAGTAATGTTAGCTGTAGAAAGCTGTAGCTGTAGTGAGTTTTTCAGAGTTTTTATAGTAGTGTCTTTCATAGTTTATTTGCGTTTTTTTAGGTGTAGCTTTTACCAAAACTATACTCCCATAAGAGCTTATGGCTCAAAAACACAGATACATGTAGAATAGCCTAGTTTTTCAGTATTTTTAAGCTGTTTTCAGCTTTTTTCAGTTAGATACAGCTAAAAAACTCCTCTGAAAACCCACTAGTTCTGTTTTTTTTTTTCCCAGCTCAGAAATGCCTCTGCAAAAACTGCTGATGGTAGCCTATGTGGGCATGGACACATGGATAACATGCTAGGGGGTTTATTGACTGCAGAAAAAAAAACATCTGAAGCCAAAAACAGCAACTGTAAAAACATCCAGTGTGCTTGAGGACTTATAGTAAAACATTCCATATAAATAAACCGAATTTTGAGTTCTAATAACAATTTGAATATTTTGTTAGACTAGTTTATGTTCATGGCTACAACTATCTTGGTTTCTTTGCACTATTTTTAATACTTTTAGAATTTCATTTAGCTTTTAAGCTGTGAAAATCATGAACCAATTAGGAAATGCAGAAATAGATTTTCTGTGGCTTGCATGAATCAGTCATGTACTGATGTGTTAAATCTAAGATTGATGTGAATGGGAAAAGGGGATTTTCATACTGTCAGTCTGTATTGTGCTTCAGCTGTCATTCATGCAGTCACGCAGTGACAATAGTTATACATTTGCTGGAGCTGAACACAGACAGTGTAGATAGTGATTTTATTTGTTTGTCTTTGCTTCTCTTGGATGTCAGCCCCACTGGGGAGATACATTTCTTTTAGAAGACAAACCATATCAAAACATGCACTTGAGAGAGGAGAACAGAAATCATGCACAGAAAGAGTCACTATAATGCTTCTGCCTGCTTGTGAATTAATATTTCCCAACCCTCATGTCATAACATCAAATGTTAATTTAATATACATTGCAATGGTTATCTACAACCTTTATTGTTGTCATAAATTTAGACCTGTCAACACAGATTTTTTTCAGTTATATACGAAAAACTAAAAAACCCAGTGGTGATCAAATACCACCAAAATAAAGTGCTAGTTAGGTGAAAAGAATTGTATACATTTTATTTGTGTGCAGTGTAAAATGATCGTGCAATTGCCATTTACAGTATCACAGTGCTGAATATCAAAAAACGCCCTAGAACAACGGTCATCAACCTTGTCCTCAGGGCCCACTAACAGGCCAGGTTTTATGTAGTACCTTGGGTAGATGCATACTAGAATACTGCAATTACCGAGCAGCAAATTATATCACCTGTGATGTATTTTAGTTACCTTGCAAACCTGGCCTGTTAGTGGGCTCTAAGGACAGGGTAGATGACCACTGCCCTAAAACACCTTTGGAATGAATTCGAGCAGAGACTGCAGCCAGGCTTTCTTGTCCAACATCAGTGCCTGGCCTCACAAATGTCCTTCTGGAATAATAGTCAAACATTCCCATTGACACACTCCCTAACACCTTGTGGACAGCGTTCCCAGAACGAACAGAGAACGATACAGAAACATGAAATTACAGTATCTGGTATTTGTAAGGTCAGTTTCTAATACACATTTGTGTTATGAAGATTATCCAATCAATAGAGGGACAGACCAACAGACTAGCAATGTCTTAAAGCGGTTGCAAAACAAGAAAATAAAAATAAAAAGCCTGCAAGACAAAGGCATAATGTGCTAGTATGCATCTCATACTAGCACATTATGAAATACTCACCATAGAACAAAGCCCTCTCAGCGGAGCCTGGTCACCGCTGAGAGGGCTGACATCTTCTCACGTCCTTCCTTCCGGGATTGTGAGCTCCGGCACTGTGAGAGGCCAAAACCATGATGTGCGCGGAAGCCCTCGGTTCTGGCAAGAAGCTCTGAAGTTCCGGCACGGTAGGCCGAATCTTCAGAGCGCATGCGCTGCTGATGTCAGTGGTTGCATGCAGGGTGCTTATTTCCCAGACCGTGCAAAAAAACAAAATAAAACAAATTGTGTATATTATGCTTTAGGCAGTTATTAAATTTAGCAGTGACATATTGCCTGAATAGGGGTAAGACTGTTTGCCGGGTAGGTGTTGTCCTAAAAAAGAGAATCAGGCTAGCCAGCGCTGCCATGTGTAATCCATGTCTCATGCTTTTTAAGCACCTTTCTCAGCCTTTTAGTAGAATGGGACAAAGGAAATTGCTTGAAATCATGAACACTGTCCCCTACCATAATAATTTAAAGGCTCCTGTTTTTAACAATGGCGTGAATCCTTATTCTGCCTTGTTCAGAGAACAACGCATACCCGGAATATATTACCTTTCCCATGGATGGGAGATTATCTGCAAGAGTGCGCTACAGTCCCGTCATCTGCTGATCAAACACACAGAGACACATAAGCGTACATCCCCTCAATACCGATAATTTACTTTGCAGAGCGAACACATCCCCCAGACGATCATTCTGTGCATTGCACAAGGGCCCTTCGCTGGCGGACATATGCCCACTCTGCAAACACTTTTCTGCATCCTGAAGAAGCTTTTTACTGACAGACGAATCTCAGCCGGCATCAGTCTGCCCGAGTCAGCTCTTTAGAGCGGGCTTTGGGGGAACTAACACTGGGAGACGCTATGACAATACATATTAAATACATTTTCATAAAATTTCCACAACAGTGCCTCCAGAAGAGCTGTGCTGCAGGGAGAAGCATGTGTATCAACAGACATGTGGGCTTAGACTAGTCTTTGATGGAAGTGAGTGGGTCACTGTTGTGCAAAGTGAAAGATTGCGTTTGAACAGGCAGGTAGCCTATACAGCCAAGGCTGGGCAACTCCATAGCCAGAAAGGTGAGTTGTAATTATCTGTGTGATGACAGAATGTGAGTATGAGTGGACCAAAATTAGGTCAGGAGGCTTAATAGTATTATATTGTGTTGTGCTGTATGTGTAGAGGACAACTCCTGCAAGGGACTACAAGAAGAACTACAGAGTCTACAAATACTCTACACTTGAATATAAAGAGGTTTTAAACCGCGGATGTTACAAAAAAAAAATCTGCAAGGCAATGGCATAATCTGCATCGCATACTAGCACCTTATGAAATACTCACCTTGGAACAAAACCCTCCAGCGCTGTACTGTCACCACTGAGGCCTCGTACACACGATCAAATCTGTCTGCTGGAAACGGTCTGCTAGACCGTCCCAGCAGACAGATTCGATCGTGTGTACGGCCGAGCCGACGGATTTGGCCACCCGACAGATTTCAAAGCATGCTTTGAAATCTATCGGGTGGGAATCCGTCCGCCCGACATGTCTGCTGGTTAGTACACTTACCAGCAGACATGTCGTCCCGCACCGTCGCCGAATGGATTCGGCGCATGCGTGGAAGTGTTTTACTTCCTGGTGCGGTGACGTGGCGGCGTCAACGTCACCGCCACGTCATCGACACGTCAGCGCGCCATCTGCTGGCGGGGATTTTGGTTTGCTCGTGTGTACACGCGAGCAAACCAAAATCCTAACAAACAGATTTGTTCAAATCAGTCGGTCCGACCGATTTGAACAAATAGATTGCCTCATGTGTACGAGGCCTCAGACGGCTGACATGTTCCCCATGCCTTTCATTTGGGTTTATGTTCTCTGGCTATGTACTGTAATTGACTGGAGCCATGATGACGTCACTCCCGTGAATGCGCGTGGGAGCCCCCGGTTCCAGCACAAAGCTCTGAAGTCTGCAAGGTATGCTGGACTTTCAGAGCGCATACTTCAATGATGTCACTGGCTGTATGCAGGGTGAATATCTCCTAAACAGTGCACATTTATGAGATTTTCATTTTACCTATAAGTAAGTCTTATTATAGGCTTACCTGTAGGTAAAAATGACCAAGCAGGGTTTATTACCACTTTAAAGTTCCAAGTATTGTGAACTTTTATAAAGGAAATTTTGCGTGTTCTGAACTGTTTGTTTTATGCTAAAAGGTAGCATTGAAAGGTAGCAGTGTGTGACAGGTATGGTGTACTGGCAAGGGTTAAAAAGAGAGCAGCCCTCAGTGCACTAGTTTGCTGCAACTATACAGGTTGTTGTGGATGGTGTTAGTGTACGTCTACCCTATGGGGCTTTCAAATAAGGATGTTGCTAAAATGATAGAGATAATGTTGTGGCTGGAGGGGATTTTACCACCTAGGCAATGCCCACACGTGCCCAATTACAATCTGCCAGTTTAGAATTGTGCCCTGGATGGCTGACCCCAACTATAGAAAGTGAAAAGCCAACTCTTAGTGCAGTGAAATAGCTAACGACTGGCCAGAGACATGAGATAAGTACTGTTGCTGACAGTAATGCCGCGTACACACGGTCATTTTTTGTTTTGTAAAAAAACATTGTTTTTTCTCTTGAAAAAAAACTACGTTTTTCAAACTTCATTTTAAAAAACGACGTTGCCTACACACCATCGTTTTCTGAAAAAGCTTTTGCAAAGCGCGGTTACGTACAACAGCACTCTGTTTCATTCAAGCTTGCGTCATAACTTGCTTCTGAGCATGCGCAGGTTTAAAAACGTAGTTTTAAACGTCGTTTTAGCATGTACACGATCATTTTTTATAACACAAAAACGACATTCTGAACGACATTTTTCAGAAGACATAAAACGACGTTTTGCCCACACACGATCATTTTAAATGACGTTTTTTAAAGCATTGTTTAATTTTATCACAAAAAACTACCGTGTGTACCACTTATGAAATTGGACCAGATAATTTCACGTAACCGATATTGCTTGCAGATCATGGTAAACATGTTTTATCTGCCTTTTAACTGCTTGCCGACCGCCCACCGCAGTTATACGGCGGGACGGTGGCACTGCTGGGCGAGAGCACGTAGCTCTACGTCCTACCTTTAGCGGCCGCTAGGGGGCGCGCCACCGGCGGTCCGTGCACGCGCCCTTGCTCGTCCACTGCGCATGCCCGGCGGGCGCGAACGCCGCCGGGCACGCGCGCTCGTTCGTTACAGAGTGGGGAACACAAAACTCTCGTTCCTGTCAGCGGGGGAAACGCTGATCTCCTGTTCATACAATGTATGAACAGAAGATCAGTGATTTCCCCTAGTGAGGCCACCCCCCCATACAGTTAGAACACAAGCAGGAACACACTTAACCCCTTCCCTGCCCCCTAGTGTTAACCCCTTCACTGCCAATGGCATTTTTCTAGTAATCCAATGCATTTTTATAGCATTGATCGCTATAAAAATGCCAATGGTCCCAAAAATGTGTCAAAAGTGTCAGATGTGTCCGCCATAATATCGCAGTACCGAAAAAAAAAAGCTGATCGCCGCCATTACTAGTAAAAAAAAAATATATTAATAAAAATGCCATAAAACTACCCCCTTTTTTGTAATTGCTATAAATTTTGCGCAAACCAATCAATAAATGCTAATTTTTTTACGAAAAATATGTAGAAGAATACGTATCGGCCTAAACTGAGGAAAAAAAAATTGTTTTTATATCTTTTTTGGGGATATTTATTATAGCAAAATGTAAAAAATATTGAATTTTTTTCAAAATAGCCGCTCTATTTTTGTTTATAGCGCAAAAAATAAAAACCGCAGAGATGATCAAATACCACCAAAAGAAAGCTCTATTGGAAAAAAAGGACGCCAATTTTGTTTGGGAGCCACATCGCACGACCGCGCAATTGTCAGTTAAAGCGCCGCAGTCCTGAATCAAAAAAAGTGCTTTGGTCTTTGACCAGCAATATGGTCCGGCGGTTAAGTGGTTAAATATATGATTAATAAAATGTCTGAAATTGTTGAGCATTTTCCCTTCTTAGCATTGCTAGTGGCGACAGACAAGAGAGTTGTGGTTACCAAATAGAAAAGTCCCAACATACTTTTAATAAGTACAAAAAAAGCATGCGCTGGATACAAACCTAAAAAACTACAGCAGCAACTTAAAGTGAGATATAACACAAAAAATAACATAACGAATAATAAGCTGCGCTCTAAGGCCTCGTACACATGATCAAATCTGTCTGCTGGAAACGGTCTGCTAGACCGTCCCAGCAGACAGATTCGATCGTGTGTACGGCCGAGCCGACGGATTTGGCCACCCGACAGATTTCAAAGCATGCTTTGAAATCTATCGGGTGGGAATCCGTCCGCCCGACATGTCTGCTGGTTAGTACACTTACCAGCAGACATGTCGTCCCGCACCGCCGCCGAATGGATTCGGCGCATGCGCGGAAGTGTTTTACTTCCTGGTGCGGTGACGTGGCGGCGTCAACGTCACCGCCACGTCACCGACACGTCAGCGCGCCGTCTGCTGGCGGGGATTTTGGTTTGCTCGTGTGTACACGCGAGCAAATCAAAATCCTATCAGACAGATTTGTTCAAATCGGTCGGTCCGACCGATTTGAACAAATAGATTGCCTCGTGTGTACGAGGCCTTAAAGTGATATATTGACCAAATGTACAAAAACGATAAAACAAAAACATGAATAAGTGAAAAGGTATCACATTGAAATAAGTGCCAAATCCTGAAAACAAGAAACTTATATAGAGTCCTTGATGGGTTTCCGGCTTGTTCAAGAAAGAAAGAGAAGGCCACAGTGGTGGTGGGGAAGGGTCGGGGGTTCTGGGCTGTTGTGGGTGGGTACACCATCATTGAAGGAGGACATAAGTTCAAGAATCAATTTCAGGGGGAACTGTGGTGGAGATTTTCACATTTATATTTATGACAAGGAGCTTAAAGGGAACTCTCTAATTAAAGGACTCTAATTAAATTACCATGCCCTATTGGATATACAGTATATATATATATATATATATATATATATAGATATATACATATGTATATATATATATATATATGTTTTTGCAGGAAGATGATGTACATAGTATATTTTGTGATATCATGATGAGATAGGGGCCCAGCTTAGATTTTAAAAAGAGTCTTCTTTTTCCTGTCTCGTGGAAACTGTTGAATGTCTTTAGGTGATAATTCAATTAGGGGGCTGCTTGAAGGAATATGATATTACCGCGCTACCCAGAGAAGTCAATAGGGAAATGGGAAGGAAAGGGGAGGAAAGGGAAGGGGAAAATGGAAGTGGAGAAAAGGGAGTACTGCTGCAGCACTAAAGGTGTATTAAACCCAAAGTGATATGAAGAAATAGGTAGCACTGCGCTGTAAAAATGGGAAAAACTGTGAACATAAAGAGGAAGTGTGATGGATGGAACTCTATATGTGAAGACTTGCTATTAATCACAATAACCATCAGAGTCCATTCAAAATAAATTGGCATCGAAATCCAAATACAATAAGCATCAATTCAGAAAAAGTATGGTATGTATACTAACATCAAAATCCTAAAATAAAGTGCTGAAGTGCAACTTAATAATAAAATAAAATTGTGCACTGCTACCAGAAGTAAGCATACAATGTGAAATGCACAACACACATATGTGATCGTGATGGGCTAGACTGTCAAAATGTCCAGAGTCCACCAAGAGGTACCGGAGGTGACGTTGTCGAACGTACCATTTACTATATATGCCTGTTTTTTATCGTAGATATCTGAGTACCTTAGTGTATTATTTTAAATAATAAATGTTTTATACAATACTGCACTATTGGCACTTTTATCTCCCTGGGTGGGTGTCACTGTCGTCCATTGTATGTGACTACCGAGAGGGATTTTTTGCAGTCCATTTGGATACAAAACGCGCTTGGTTGTAATTTTACATGCTGTTACCTTACAGCAGTAAGGTAAGGGGACATCCTCACTTGTTTTGATAAGAATACTGGAATCCCTATCCACCTTCACGTTGAATTTTGGCACCAGCACCAGCACTTTACTTTGGACTGTTTTTATTTTAATATATATATTTTTTTTTTGGCAGCTTTTTTTGCATGGACATTTTGACAGTCTAGCTCATCATGATCACATATGTGTGTTGTGCATTTCACGTTGTATGTGTACTTCTGGTAGCAGTGCACGATTTTATTTTATTATTGAGTTGCACTTCAGCACTTTATTTTAGGATTTTTATGTTAGCATACATACCAGCACTTTTTCTGAATTGATGCTTATTGTTTATTGCCAGCAAGTTTTATTTTCACCCCGCCACTTTGTATTTGGATTTCGATGCAAATCTATTTTAAAGGGGGTTGCTTACTACCCCCTACTACAGAGGGGCACCGGAAGTTTTTAGACCTGAGGTAGGCAAATAGGCTTGAGGTGCAGCAAATCAGAATTGGATGCAATTTTGTACACCCAACATACAAAAACAAAAAACAAAAAAAAACCACAACAATAAGACAGGACCCAAACAGATCCGTCCCATAAAATCAAAACATTTCGCTCCTACATCATTCTGGACAAATAAGATCAGTACATCTGCACAAACAGTATATTAGAATGCAAAGTGCTTTACACAAAAGTATAGAAGCAGGATAAACTCATCCTGTGGAGCTGCATACAGATGTTATTATGGTACAAGGAACATTACCACTGGTTCATTCCCTCATGGCAGATGTTATGACATTTTTTCTTCCTCTTACGGATCTCAAAGTTGAGTTTATAAAGGGGAAGGGCATCATTAACCAATTTCACAAATCCTCTTGTCGGGGTCGCCGCTCCCCTCCAAGTCAACGAAATAGATTTCTTAGCATAAAAATACAGGATACAAAGTAATCATTTGACCTGGGAGGGAACAACGAGATCACCAAAGACCCCCAGCAGGCAATTATTGGGGTCAAGTATATTGGGAAGCCCCAGTGCAGAAGAGAGGAAGGAGCCTACACTCCTCCAAAAATCCCGCAATATGGGGCAACTCGAAAAGCAATGAATGAAGTCAGCAGTGTGTCCGCATCTTCGAAAACAGCCAAGGATAATATGCCCATTTTGTGTATCTTAGCCGGGGTTAGGTGAGACTGGTTGAACATTTTTAGTTTGATTACCATGTCCCTGGAGGATATAACAGAAGCCTTAAAAGTTTTACAGAATTCGGACCAGTCATCCTCCGTCATAGAAATATCTAGGGAGTCCCATTTTCGTTGCGATGCCTTAAATCTAGGGTTGAAATTCACCACCAGAGCTAAATAATAAATAGAGATAAGTTTTGTTCTGTCCGGGGATCGCAAGAGTTTTTCTAAGTCAGGAGTCACAAGCGGACTGTCTAGGGAACCAAATTGAGCTCGCACAGCATGTCTAAGCTGATAGTAAAAGAACAAGCAAGTATGTGGTAAGTAAAAGTTTTCCCTCATCTGGGTGAAAGATTAAAAGCCCTGTGGGGTGTATATGTGGCATAAGTATTTGACCCCTCGGGAGATCCACCTCTGAGGGTCAGGCAAGGAGTTAAGTTCCGGAAGGGATGGATTAAACCATAATGGATTATTTGGGAAAGCCGACCATGAACCCGGGGCATGCTTGAGTGTCACATTTTTAAATAAGGATAGAGAAGTACGCAGCATGGTCAGTCCAGGTCCAGGTGGCATGCATCCATGATAGACAATGTTATGTAATGTTTCCAACGATGCGACCATGGCACTTTCAGTGGTGGTGCAGGCATTGTTTGAATCGGGGTGTAACCAATCACGAATAAATAACCAGTTGAGATGCTTGATAGTTAAGGTAAAAATCAGGGAAAGCCAATCCTGCTAAGTGTGATGGAAGTCGAAGTGTCTCCAATGCTATTCTAGGGGCCTTACCATTCCAAAGGAACGCTATACAAATCGAATCAATGCTCTTGAAAAATGTTTTGGGAATTTTGCAGGGAGCATTAGCCAGGTCATACAATAGTTTGGGTAAATATATAGGGCCATATTCAGAAAGCTATTTACGCAGCGTATCTATAGATACCTATACCCCAGTTGATGTCTTATTAGACGAAACCGGTCGGGTTTTCACTGGAATTTACCCGAATTTCTTTGCGCTTCCTGGACTTTTTATTTATATTTTTTATCCATTTGTTGTTCCTAGAAGTGGAATTTTGCTGTGGTGTGTGAGGACATTTAGTCTTGATTTTGTAACCACTTTACAAATCTTTTCCTTTTTGCCAAAAGGAGAGCATCCTTTTTTGCTTTGTTTTAAATGTGTACTCATTTTTAATAAATTTTTTTACACTATGAGGAGACGATTTTCTCCCTTTTTTATCTCCCATTTCCCGTTCGGATCAACCTTGTATGAGGATTCAACTGTATTGAAAACTGTGGCTGTTTCCTTGTAAGGATTCATTTTGAAGATTCATCTTTACTGAACATCCTGGCGACCCCTGGATCATCCACAGGAAGATCTGCACTGGTATAAAGATTGGGTATCCAGCCCATCCAAGCTCAAGGGACCCCCCACCGTATGGTGAGTTGTGGGTCTACAGCAGTTGGTAAGCGTAGCCATTCCATATTTACCTTACACCTACTATACAAGAATGTGGAGTCTTACAGGAATGTGGAGTTTTAGAAGAAGTGTATGATACTGACCAGTACTAAGAACCCCCTTCTGGTTCCAATTGGAATAAGATTCATACAATCCTCAGATGCTGTAAAGTTATCCAACAGAGGACATTATTATTATTATTTCAGATATATATTCATATATATCCATTTTTGTATTTGGACTGTTTATTAGATTATGGTTATCCACAATCTAGCACTGGATTAGTTTATTTTCACTATTAGGTTTGCACATTGTTCGTAATATTTACATCATTGTTATTTGGTATATAATATTTATTGTGAATAGTTCTTTCCGGTGGGGACTGACACTCCCACATAACCGTTTTTTTACTCATTTAGAAATATCACTTATTTGTGTTTGGTATTTTTACCGTGGGATACCTCCGTTTAATTGGCGCTGCACTTTTTTTCACATTTTCACTTACAATATTTTCCATTGTTGTGTTGGCCGCCTCACCTTTTTCTTTGTTACCAATTTTTACGTATTTTACTAACACTATTGTATGTCACTTACTTATTTTCACTTTGGATTAGTGCAATATATTTTTATTTTTGTATCTATAGATACGCTGCGTAAATACTAAGAATAGCCGCCGTATCTTTTTTTGCTATTCTGAAAAGAAGATACGCCGGCTTTCTTCTAAGATACGAGCGACGTAATTCGCTTACACCGTCGTATATTAGTTGCATTATTACGCTGGCCGCTAGGTGCCTATGCAAATGAGAAAGATACGGCGATTCATGTGCGGACTTGCGACGGCACGTCGTTTTTTACGTTGTTTACGTAAGCGTTAGACGGCGTAAGGTTACCCCTGCGGGACCGCGTTGAATTTGCCGTCGGCTATGTCGTTTGCGTAACTCGTTCGGGAGTGGGGCTCGACGTTCACGCAGTTTACATTGATACAAATCAACGTGATTTCACGCATGCGCACTGGGAACGTCCACGGACGTCGCATGCGCCGTCCAAAGAAAACGTGAAAGACGTGGGGTCATGATTCATTTACATGAATGACGCCCCCACTCCATTCATTTGAATTGCGCGGCCTTACGCCGTGCAGTTTACACTACGCCGCCATATAGTATGGAGCAAGTGCTTTCTGAATAAGGCACTTGCCCATAATATTTGCGGCGGCGTAGTGTAAACACCATACGCTACGCTGCCGGACAGATACGCAAAAGGTATCTGAATCGGGCCCATAATCTTTAAGACGTTGGCACGCCCTATCAAATCCTGTTTAGTTTGAGTCTGCAACTGAAGCAGTACAGTTCCCAGGTTATTGGCAATATATAGGGATAATGGCAATTGAACCACAACACCTAGGTAAAATAGGTGGCTACCTGTAACCTAGAGTCTGATTGCGTTTGTAGAGTAGGTGTCTGATCTATGGGGAAGATAGTGGACTTCTCCCAATTCATACGGAATCCGGAGAAGTCCCCAAAGATAGACACTGTCGTTAGCAAGTGAGTTCTGAGAGTCAGCCAAGTACACCAGTGTATCATCAGCATAGAGAAAGATCCGCTCCTCTATACCATTTATGGGTAATCCCCAAAGGAGTGGGGAAGTACGGATCCGAATAGCAAGAGCTCCATAGCCAGGGCAAACAGAAGGGGCAATAGAGGGCAGCCCTGTCTGGTTTTCCTGGTAATCTGAAAGGCGTCTGTAACCTGTGAGTTAATGTGAATATGGCGAGTGGCATGGTATAGAGGAGTCGGATCCAGGCAATCAGCCGAGGGCCAAAGCCATACAACTGCAAGACCCGAAACAGGTATGGCCATTCCACACTGTCAAAGGCCTTGCAGGTGTCTAGGGACACCACAATCCGAGTCGATGGACAGTCGTGCGTAAACGTCAAGTTATGGAACAGTCTGCAAATGTGCATCCTGGTCGACCGACCCGGAATGAAACCACCTTGATCGCTTCCCACCAAGTGAGCAATCACCCTGTTCAGACGGTTTGCCAGGGCCTTAGCCAGAATTTTGGTATCGACATTTATAAGGGATATTGGTCGATAAGAGTCACATTTCAGCGGATCTTTCCTAGGTTTAAGAAGGAAAACAATTAGCGCCTCCCTCATTGAGGGGGGGGGGAATAACCCTTCCTTCAATGCCGCATTATACATCTTAAGCAAAAGAGGGCCAAGGAGGTGTTGAAATTTCTTATACCATTCCACTGGTAATCCGTGTAAACCTGGCGACTTATGAGTCGGCATTTTTGAGATCTCAAGTGAAAGTTCCTCCACAGACAGCGGCTCACCCAACTCTCCCCGAACCCGATCCGTCAATCTAGGGAGTGATATTTGGCCAAAATAATCGTCATGCTGCGTTTCTGAGTAGTCCGCTTTGGAATTGTAGAGGTCACGATAAAAGGAAAGAAAAGCCTCTGCTATATCCTGTGGGACATCACTAATCTTATTCGCTGAGACTGATATCCTAGGAATAGAAATAGGGGCACATTCAGCTCTGGCAAGATATGCGAGTAGGCGACCCGCTTTTTTAACATGCTCAAATGTCTTCTGCGTGACAGAGCATACGTTTTTTAGTGAGATCTAGTAAACAGAGTTCTTGGCCTATTGGCTTCATAGTCGCAAGGACTAACGTAGCCGCAGAAGGCCGCTTAGAGTATTCAGCCTCCGACAGCACCAAAGCCTGTTCTAGTTCCTCAGTGCGCTGCTGGTTGTTTTTACGCAGGATACCCATAATTGACATAAAGGTTCCTCTCAGCAATGCCTGGGAAGCCTCCCAGGCATTGCTGAATCCAGTGGTACCCTGGTTCAGTCTTCAGTAGTCAGTCATACCCTTTTAGCACTCTACCTGCACAATCTCATCCTCAAGCCAGTAGGAGTTAAACCTCCAGACCCGAGGGCCCATTTTTGGCAGAAGGAGGAGACCAACCAGCAAAGTGGCATAATCCGAAATTCCTCTGGGCAGATATGTAATTGAATGAACCAGTGGGAGTACATCTGCCAGGGCAAATGCCATATCTATGCGAGACATAGTGTGGAAGGAGTCCGAATGACAGGAAAACTGTCTGTCATCTGGGTGCTTCCAACGCCACAGCTCAGTAAGGGCAAATACCTGGATCCAGTCAACAAAGGACTGATAGGGCCTCCCCACGTGAGGAACTGGAGTAAGTGGCATGATATTGAGTAGCCAACCAGGGACGTTTAAAGGACTTTAGCTTAGAACCCCTAAGGTGAGTCTCTTGGAGACAGATATGTGGTTTGTGTTTTTTCAAATAGGGAAACATTAAGGACCACTTGTGAGGTGAGTTCAACCCTCTAACATTCCATGAAATAAGTTTAACCGTGTCCACCATGAGTAAATACAGTTAGTACAGGAACAATGCAAGAATAAGTATATAATGCAGTACACTGCAGAAAATGTTCACCATGATGCAGCTGATAACAGGGATGCTTTAGTAACAAAAGGCAATTTTTCATAGGAGCAAACTTACCAACCGAACCCCAAAGTGGCCGGCCATTCTCTGCATAAAGAACCAGTGAGAAGACCGCCCAATTACACATCCCTACCCTGTCCCACCCCCCACCCTGCTCTACTAACCCCAACATAGTGAGCATTGTATCCCGAAAAAAAATGCCCCACCCCCCTTAGCAACAGTCATGAGAGGGAGCAAGAAGCCCTGTGGCCTCGCCACTTACTGGGGGAAGTGGTAGTTCCATATGAGCTCACAAATGTAACGGAAACATCCATGTTGCAGGATCTGAAAGGAACTGAGACTAAAAGGCACAAACAGTGATCAGTGCAAGTGGCACAATAGTGATAATAACCTACAGGCAGTGCAACAGGTATTAAGGTTAAGGTTCACATCAGATTTGTCGATAGTGCAACAGTGGCTTTGTCAGGGAAGGTTCCATCTGCTGGTGCTATTTATGATCTGGCTTGCAGTACTGCGTTCCACCAGCGGGGGTCTCCTGGCAGTTTGTAGCTGTCAGGAGAACTTCTTCCCGCTGGTATATCATTTTTGGGACGCAGTACTGGCCTCCACCAGTGGATGCACCCTAGCAGTATGGAACATATGGCCCTTACTGCGCTTAGGTGTGACCTGAATGCAATCAGAACGCCTCTATAAATACCTGGTGTGTGTAATCACTCCTCACCCTGGTATCAGTCTACAACCTTGATCCTGTTACTCTGACCCTGCTTTCTGGACCCGATCCCTATCCGACCTGATCCTTATCCTGGACTGCCCTTCCTGCTCTCCCCTTTACCTTGGATCCTGTTCCCCTTTGGATTCCTGCCCCACAGCCTGTCCATCCATCCGCTCCCTGCTCCGTTGTGTCCCGTCCTCACCTATCTTCTGTAATCTCCTGGTATATGACCTCGGCTTGGCTTCTGTTTATGATTACGGTATTCCCCCTTGACTTGTATATACGTTTTGTTGTTATTTGTGCACTGGTTGTATTCACATGTTTTGTTCACCTTGTAAATAAACACCTTTTATTTCACTGCATACAGTCTTGGTCTCCTCTGTGTAGGCACACAGTATTGGTCTATTAAGAATCTCTGACAGGCTTCAGCTGGAGAACATAAAATAAAAATAAAAAAAACACGGGAGAAAGACAATAAAACTTGGAAGTGAATTGAAAACAAATAGATAAACACCCCAACGCAAAGGATAATCAAAAGGCATAACCCCCACCCTCCTTCTCAATAGGAATAGGTCACAGTTAGGTCCAGTCTTCTATCACTGGAGGGAAGGCACAGGAATAGTTTCCCAGAGGACCAAGTTACTCCGAGTCATGTAGGAGAAATGAAGGGTCACCTTGAAACTCCGGAGCTGTCGCTTGCAAGTTCAATTGTGACGGTGTCTGGGGCGTTTCCCAAATCTTGCATCCAGCCAGGACATAGCTTCTTTAGGACAGGGGCAAAAGTGAGCTTTGCCTTCATAGATGATCCTCAACTTAGCGGGGAACAACATTGCATAGGGAAGGCCTTTGTTGCGGAGGCAGTCTTTCACCGCAGCAAAGAATATAAGCTGGCGTTGTACCTTGGCAGAGAAATCAGGATAGATGGAAATGTTATTACCGTTGAACTTGAGGGGACCTTTTTCTCTTGCTAGGCATAGGATATTAACCTTGTCCTGAAAATTCAGGAATTTCGCAAAGAGGGATCTTGGGGGGGCCCCAGGTTGCGGGGCACGCGGTGGGGTACGGTGGGCCCTTTCAATTTCAAAGGTTTTGGAGAATTCCTCCACCCCGAAAACATCACACAGCCATTTATGTAAAAATCTCTCCAGACGGGACCCCTCCGATCAGTCCGGGAACCCAACAAAACAGGGGTTGTTCCTCCTGGAACAGATCTCCAAATCATCCAGCTTGGCTTTTAGAGCCCCTAACTCATCCGTGGCCGTGCGCACAGTAACAGATAGGGGCTGAACAACGTCCTCCAGGGAGCTGACATGACCCTCCACCTCCCCAGTCCTATCCCTTAGGTTTTGGACATCCTGCTTCAGATGGGAGAAATCAATATGGATGCTCTCCATCTGTATAGTGAGGGAAGACTTAACATCCTTAATGGCCACCAGGATCTCAGCCAGTGTAGGCTCAGCAGCGGAGGAGGGGCTTGGGGATGCAGGGTCCTCTGAGTATGCCAGAGACTCAGAGGATTCAGATGATATATCCTGAGTGTGGAATAAAGCAGGGACAGAGCCACTCACCCCCTGATAAGAGTCCTGTGCTGCAGATGGAGCAGGCTGCATCATCATGCCTGGATCAGGTGCCCGCCGTCCTTTGGAGCAAAACGTTGCCTCTTGGTGAAGGATCGAGGGCAGGATGCCTGTAGGATAGCCGTATAGAGCTGCTTTCATGGACTCCAAGCCACACCCAATTGGATGCAACTCTGAACCAATAGAAGTATTTAATTTGTTGATTGGTGGAGAAGGAATATAAAAAAAGGTGGGGAGCTGTGAAAAGCCCTGTTTGATTCCAGACTATCGGTAAGACAGGATGTCTGTGTAATGTATTCTCTTATTTCTCTTTACTTTCCGCTAACTTTTTTGATCTTAGGATTTTGCCTTAATATATAGATAGCCTGTGTATGTCCATTGCAACATATCTGAGGTTGGCCTTAATTATCTTTGTAGACTGGCAAAACTGTACCTGTAACATCACTAAGATATATTTGGTAATTTATAATTATTCTATTGATAGCATGTGTATGTCCATTGTAAGCAACTGATTTTGGCCTTAATTATCTTCATAGACTAACCACACTGTATTTGTAACTTCTCTAAGAAGTTTGGTAAATTCTAATGTTTCTACATTTCTTTTCTGTATAAATAAATGAAATTGTTTATCTTTTTTGCACCGTTATCATTTGTTTTTAATTATAGCTGCAGATGCATATGGGTTGATTCTTATATAGACAATCACTTATTTTATGTATAATTAATCATTTGATATGAGGTATGTGACAGTGAGGTATAAACATTGCCAACACACTGGGAAACACAGACAACACTGGTCTGTGAGAGCAAAAGGTAATTTTTGACATGCATCCTGTTATTCTGTGTTTGACCAGGCTTGCCTCCTGACTGCTTTATTCTGATCTCCTGTTGCTGACATTGGCTTGCCTCCTGAATTCATCCTCAACGCTCTGTTGATCGGAAATATTTGGCATAGAAGCCACCAGGTAGACCACATTTTAAAACCTATTAAGATCACAGATTTTGGTTAACATTCACTGTTTGGACTGGGTTTAGTTATAACATCTGATTACTTTAAGTCATTTAGTTCAGTTTAGAGCCTGTTTTGTCATCCTGCAATGTAAATTCTTCTTGCTAAGAGCATGAGCATACTGTACCATCCTGTGGTTTAATAGGCTTTTATGCCATAACATGTATTGTTACAACAATGATGACATAATGTCTGCTTTGTAATGCCCTATTGTTCCAATATATATAGAAACAAATTAAATGTAGCACATTGATTAATGTTTATGTCACTTTGTATTTCCTCTCCTTGCCAAGAGTTAATATTGATTTAAAAAAACCAAACTGACATCTCCATTCACTATTCAGTGTTGATTAAATTACAGGGAAGGTAGTCATAGCCTTTTGTGCAACTTGCCTATCTTTATTTTGTTTCAAATATATGAATTTACCTGTTTTGGGACAGAGAGAATTGAGTACTGTCCGTGATCCTTTTTTTATTTGCACTAACATACCATTTTTCAAGACAAGCTTTCGGGGTATGTCCCCTTTTTCAAGGTCCAAACAGTACTCAAAGAGAAAGAAGGTCATGGTGATTCCTGCCTTATCAGAGTTTGAGTTTGTGTAGACAGATAAATAAAGAACAAGAAACTGTGCTCGGTGTTAATCAAAAAAACTCTCTTTGTGAACAGTAGCACTCACTGATATTTGATACAAAATATTTAAACAATGGTGTAAAGCAATGTGTTGCAGTATTTCTTTAAATACATGTACAGTAGTGCCCAATAACTTAGTCGACATACTGTACATAAGTAACTCCAAATAAAGAATAGTTGAAAAAAAGTGATACAAAATAAAGCACATGCTCAATACATATGTGATAAATAAAGTCCC
Source organism: Rana kukunoris (assembly GCA_029574335.1). NCBI lineage: Eukaryota > Metazoa > Chordata > Amphibia > Anura > Ranidae > Rana > Rana kukunoris. The sequence goes on from CM056053.1 coordinate 339,112,985, forward strand.
AAAAATTCCCAAACATCAATTTTTTCTTCTGTGCGAGTGCTTTGGTGCCCCCACCACCTCTGTTTAACCACTTCAATACAGGGCATTTTCACCCCCCTTCCTGCCCAGACCAATTTTTATTTTTCAGTGCTGTCACACTTTGAATGACAATTGCGCGGTCATGCAACACTGTACCCAAATTAAATCTTTGTTTTTTTCCCCACAAATAGAGCTTTCGTTTGGTGGTATTTAATCACCTCTGCTGTCTTTGTTTTTTGCGCTATAAACAAAAAAATATATTTAATAAATATCAATTTTAAAAAAAATAAATAAAAAATTCTGAGTTTAGGCCGATATGTATTCTACATATTCTTGGTAAAAAAAATTGCAATAAGCGTATATTGATTGGTTTGCACAAAAGTTATAGCATCTACAAAATAGGGGATAGATTTATGTCATTTTTATTTTTTTTTACTAGTAATGGCAGCGATCTGCGATTTTTATTGTGACCGTGACATTGCGAAAGGACATATCGGACACTTTTGACAGGGTTTTGGGACCATTCACATTTATACAGCAATTAGTGCTATAAAACTGCACTGTTACTGTGTTAATGTGACTGGCAGGGAAGGGGTTAACACTAGGGGCGATCAAGGGCTTAATATGTTCCCTAGGGAGTAATTATAACTGTAGGGGGAGGGGATTTACAAGGGGAGGAGACCGATCTGTGTTCCTCTGTACTGGGAAGACTTTGCGGGCGCACACATCGGGTCCCGAGCAATGCTGTGAGTGTGCATGCGCCCCATAGATGGCCGGGAAACCCAGGATGTCATATGATATCCACCCAGAGGGAGGGAAGGTTCCTGCCGATGTCCTTTTACAATGACTCAGTAAGGAACCTGTTAAATGCGCTGCCTTCCAAAAGGAAATACATCAAATTAATCAACTAGTGCTTTTATCTCCACAGGTCATAGCCCTGCAATTTTAACCCCTTCTCTGCATTAGGGCTCTGGTTGCATCAACCACTATCACATCAGGCAGGAAAAAAAAGAAAAGAAAGGAGCTTAATATGTATTACAATATGTTTAAAATATCATTTATTATTTTCTAAATAGAAGGGTATTTATAAACAATGTTAGAATAAAACAGCCAAGCCTCTTTGACAAACTGGTGGGCATGATAATGTCTCTAAGCTCCATCCGATGCGTTTCATCATCACAGACATCACCAAGGAGCAATGGAACTCTTGAGCATGTGGTTTGTTTTTATCACTTTATTTTTTATTCTGCATTTGGAGTTACTTATGTATGTTGATTAAATTAATTGGCACTACTTTAGATGGATTTAACGGAACAATACAACACGTTGCTTTGCAAATTTTTTTTGGACAGGTAAATGCCACACACTTGAGGTACACCAGCTTGTATTTAAAATGTTTTATACCCAAGAACAGTATCTTGACACCATAGTACTAAGAAATACCAGAGAATCTGAAATGACTGACACAAGTATTTATAGTATCCCACAATCAAATTCAGATTGGGGAATATTGTAACTAAATAAACACATAAATCAAAGAGCGCAATCACCTAGTGCATTATCCACAGCACTTTATTAAACAATAAAAATAATGCATACTCACAAAAGTAGAAATAATTACAGTGTTGTACATAACTCAAGAACCAATGGCCTGTCTTGTGATGGAACTCCTCTATATCAAATGGATGTCCTGTAACCAGCTGATGCATTTTGGGGGACGGTCACCTTTACACAATAATCAATAATGACACAAATCGTAAACTCACAACCTCATATTCCCTATTAATGTTTCATACATCAAGATTGGGACCCCATCCAATAGGTCATACTATTCTCAACCTGTAAAGACTGATGATTAGCTTATCCACTAGTAAACTTTTCAAAAAACGGGGGGGGGGGTTTGCTCATAGTTCCCACATTGATGTTCCCATCTTTATTTTTTGATACGGCCGCTTTCCACACTCCATACAGTGTTGGGGTGTACAGTAAGTTGTCACTAGTTGGAATGCAATTGGCCTCTGCCTCCCAGGACCAGAAGTTCGCAACTGGAAGTGCGTAATTTCTCCAGCTTGGGATCCATGACTCTACAGGAAGACACCCAACAGGGCTCATCCTGCTATACATGGACTGAGGGACCAAAATAAGGAATATTAATAAAAAATGAATACATTTATTAAAAATAACAATAATGATAAATATCTAACAGGAGAAATACATCACCTTTCATCTCCAACTTGAATAATCAATAAAAACCATTGTTTATTGCATTTTAACCACTTAAGGACCCCCTGGCTCCGGGAGCGATCCGGGATCAGCGGGCGGATGTCGGCGCTTACCCGCCCCCCTGCGATCGCTCCCAGCCAATGGGAGTGCGCTCCCATCCTGTCAGTTCCTCCTCCTGTGTTTACACAGGAAGGAGGAAATGATGTCACCTCTCATCGCAGCGCTGTTTCCCAGCGCTGCTGATGAGAGAAGACATCACAAGTAAGTGTGCACCAACACAACACTGACACACACTCACATAGGCATATTAACCCCTTGTGATCGCCCCCCCCCACCCCCCTGTCACAGTGTCACTGAATGCAGTGATCTAATCACTGCATTTAGTGTCAGTGTGACAGGCAGTGTAAAAAACAGTTAGTGTTAGGTTCAGGATAGCCCCCCCACCCCCCCTAATAAAGTTTTAACCCCCTGATCACCGCCCTAGTTAACCCTTTCACTCCCTATTGCCAGCGTCACTAAGCGATCATTTTTCTGATCGCTGTATTAGTGTCGCTGTTCCCGCTAGGTAGCTATTTTTTTTATTGCGATTTTTTTTTTTACTAAAGACATGTGGCTAAATAAATTTTGGCCTAAATGTTTGACTAAAATTTAGTTTATTTGATTTTTTTTTAACAAAAAGTAAAAAATAGTGTTTTTTTTTCAAAAATGGTCGCTCTATTTTTGTATATAGCGCAAAAAATAAAAATCGCAGAGGTGATCAAATACCACCAAAAGAAAGCTCTATTTGTGGGAAGAAAAGGACGCAAATTTTGTTTGGGAGCCGCGTCGCACGACCGCGCAATTGTCTGTTAAAGCGACGCAGTGCCGAATCGCAAAAACACCTTGGGTCATTTACCAGCGTATTGGTCCGGGTCTTAAGTGGTTAAAAGCGGAGAGTTTAGTGGGACTTTATATGAGGAAATGACACAGTCAATTACCTCCATCCCTGTTATTTGTTTAAAGGAAGAATGAAGGAGAGCGGGACTTTAAATGAAGTGTGTGCGGGAAAAGCTTGAAATGGTAAAGAATGATTGAAGTAGATTATGATCATTTAATACTTTCATATAATGTATCGTACATAACTATATTACATTATTGAAGAAGATCATAATTATACAGTATTAAATACTTATATAGATAGATTCAAATTCATGTCAACAAAAAGACAAAAATAAGGTTAAAATATGTAGACTTTTATGGAAAGCTTAAAGCAGTTCCGAACAAAAATCAGGATATACAGACATAAAATGCAATATGGGGTATTGTAGTAACATATAGTTGGAGCATTACGTTGTTAGCTCTACGCGTTTCACGACTTTAAGTCGCTCATCGGGAGCAAAGATGCATTGTGTTTCGGGGTATTCCCATGTAGCTAGCATGGAAGTCGAGCCCAAACAGACCCCAATAGGCGTAGATCCTGCCAGGGACTGAGGCAGGGTGCTGAATGGCAGACGGCTCCCCACACACAGAGGCGCACACCCAGGATGGACAGGCATCAGGCAGGAAATAATATATGGACTTAGGTCAAGATAATGACTGTAGAGTCAATAATGATGCGTGTATGCTGTGAAGTGCAATGAGCCGAAAGCCGAATTGTTTATTGCACGTTCCAGTAGGAGATAAAGAGTGACTTTTTGGTTTGTGTATAGCTCTGTTGTGTGTCTTCCTGTAGAGTTATGTATCCTGAGCTAGAGCGATGATGTACTTCCGGTTATGAACTTCTGGTCCTGGGAGGCAGAGCCTGTTTGCGTTTTAACTAGTGACAGTGTGCACAGCAATATCAGTGTGGGAACTATAACTCATGGGACATTAGGTGGGAAATACATAGATTTTTATTCAAGATTGATGTTTATAGGCTGTGTGCACTTATTATCTGTGTCATTATTAGTGTTGCTCACGAATATTCGCATTGCGAATATTCGTTACGAATATTGCATAATCGAGTATTCGCGATTAAATCGAATATCGCGGTGAATATTCGCTATTCCGAATATTCGTATTTTTTCAAATTTATTTTTAAAACAGATCACATCCTAGTGATCTCCATCGACGTCTAAAAGCATTGCTGGTATGATTAGAGACACTGGGCCGAGTAGCTGATGCGATCCTTCTATCCTGCCGAATATTCGCAATGCGAATATTCGGCAAAAGGAATATTGCGCGATTATTTTCTCCGCCCTTCTTTTGCATCAGAGCCAATCAGAGTTCTCCAACCACAGTTGTCAGAGGTTAGCAACCTCCATAGCAACCAATAGGAACCTGCCTGCACGACCATTATATAAGATCACTCCCAGCTGTATTTCAGTGCAGATTCACAAGGTGGATGGCTAGAGAGAGTGGAGTGTTTCTGTGCGATCTTAGAGCTTAGATAGATTTCTGTGTAGTTTGTGTAAGTGTACATTTCTTTAAGGTAGCTTAGTTTTAGTTTAGTGTGTGTTTAGTGTCTTTTTTTTGTGTTTAACCACTTGCCCACAGGGCCTGTTTTTCAGATTCGGTGTTTACGAGACTAAAACTGTTTTTTTTGCTAGAAAATTACTTAAACCCCCCAAACATTATATATTTTTTTTCTAACACCCTAGAGAATAAAATGGCAGTCATTGCAATACTTTTTGTCACACCGTATTTGCGCAGCGGTCTTACAAGCGCACTTTTTTTGAAAAAAAAAACACTTTTTTGAATAAAAAAATAAGACAACAATAAATTTGGCCCAATTTTTTTATATATTGTGATAATGTTACGCCGAGTAAAATGATACCCAACATGTCACGCTTAAAAATTGCGCCCGCTCGTGGCATGGCGTCAAACTTTTACCCTTAAAAATCTCGATAGGCAACGTTTAAAAAATTATACAGGTTGCATTTTTTGAGATACAGAGGAGGTCTAGTGCTAGAATTATTGCTCTCGCTCTAACGATCGCGGCGATACCTCACTTGTGTGGTTTGAACACCGTTTTCATATGCGGGCGCTACTCGCGTATGCGTTCGCTTCTGTGCGCGAGCTCGTCGGGACGGGGCGTTTTACATTTTTTTTTTTTGTTTTCTTATTTATTTTTTATTAGTTTATAATTTTATATATTGAAATAAAAAAAATAAAAAATTATCACTTTTATTCCTATTACAAGGAATGTAAACATCCCTTGTAATAGAAAAAAGCATGACAGGTCCTCTTAAATATGAGATCTGGGGTCAAAAAGACCTCAGATCTCATATTTAGGCTTAAATGCAAAAAAAAGAAAAAAAAAAGTCATTTTTCAAATCTCAGAAAAAAAAAATGTTTCTTTAAGACGCTGTGCGGGACTGACGTTTTGACGTCACTTCCGCCCAGCAGAGCTATGGGGGACGGGTGGGGGCGATTTTTCCCTCACTCGTATCCCAACACAGCCAGCAAGAGGACCCGATCGCCTCCGCCGCTACCGACGGCTCCGGTAAGCGGCGGAGGGCGCGGGAGAGCGGCGGGAGGGGGGGGGCCCTCTCCCGCCACCGATAACGGCGATCTTGCGGCGAATCCGCCGCTGGGACCGCCATTATCGTGTACAGCACTGCCCACGGAAAAGATGGATATCTCGGTTGTGGCAGCAGCTGCTGCCGTTACCGAGATATCCATCTTTAAAATCATGACGTATTTTTCCTATGACACTGTGGGCAAGTGGTTAAAAAAAAAAAAACACCAAAAAATTTGCTTTAGTTTTATAGTTTAGTCATATAAGTTTGTGTAAGCAGAGTTAGTGTTGCATATTACTTTAGTATTTGTAGTCCTCGTCTTTGTCCTTGTCAGTCAGTGTAAAAAAAAAAAAAATTAGCCTTAGTTTAGTCATATAAGTTTGTGTAAGTTAGTGTTGCATATTACTTTAGTATTTGTAGTCCTCGTCCTTGTCTGCGTCCTTCAGTCTAAAAAAAAACCAAAATGAACAAACAAAATAAACTTGTAGGTGTAGTAGTTTTATTCTAGTTTAGTAGCTGTCTACGTCTTTGTCTTTGTCTGCGTCTTTGTCTGCGTGCCTGTCTTGCTAAAAAAAAAAAACACTCCTTTCTCACATCCCCCCCCAATAAAGTTTACCCCCCCCCACATCAGCAAGTATGAGCAGCATACGTGGCCGAGGCAGCAGGGGTAGGGGAGTTACTTTTTTCAGTCAGTCCCGACTCCCAGTAGCACCACCAGTACACCGGTGCCTTTAGGACCCGCCCCCAGCCCCCAAGGGTGCAGCCTCTTACTGTTTGATGACAGCGACAGTGAGAGGGATATCTTGGGGGAGCCCCTGCATCAGGCAGACATCCAGTTCTGTCCTGATGGTCAGGACCTTTTTGAAGGGTTGATGGAGGAGGAGGATGGGGTACCTGCTGTCAGTATCCCAGAGACATCCCTTCAAAGTGGTGCTGGTGTTTTTGTGCAGGAAACACCCGCACCTAGTCAGACCCAGGCTAGTGGCTCCATGTCAGCTGTTTCCCGCAGACCACCACATTTCGGCCCTGGGTCTGACATATCTGGGGGCGAAGAGGAGGGTGACCCAACATGGGTGCCACCTAACTTGTCGGTTCACAGCAGCAGTGACGACGAGGAAGGTAGGCACCCTGGGGAAACAGTGCGCCAGGTCACCAGGGAGACCAGCATCAGGGTCTCCACTGGTGATGGCAGCAGGAGGTGTCAGCAGCAGCAGCAGGAGCAGCAGGCAGCTCCACCTGTGTGCACCGAGTCCCAGCAGGTGCAAGTCAGCATCACCCCATCTGACAGGAGGGCGGCGCTGAAGTCACCTGTCTGGGCCTACTTCACCCTGGTAGCAGATAACCAGACCGTAGCCATCTGCCATATCTGTCATGCCAGGGTGAAGAGAGGGAAGTGCTTGGCTCGGGTGGGTACCACTGCTCTGAACCAGCACCTGAGAATTAACCACTGGCGGGAGTATGACCAGATTAAGTATGGTGGTGGTAGCAGCGCCACCACCACAAGTGTGCAGGGTACAGCAGCCCCTGCCACAGCTTCATATGTTCCCAGCAGGTCATGCCCCCCCGCTCCCTCTAGTAGAGGTACTGGTACCGGCAGCCAGACCTCTACTTCCACAGCACCCTCCTCTTCGGTGTCCTGCACTGCCGTCCGGCGCCAGGCGTCGCTTTCCGACGCCTTCGAACGTACCACTCCCTTCCCCCCTGAAGACCGACGTGTGCGTTCCCTCAATTGGCTCCTGGCAAGGGTTATTGCCCAACATCTGCTTCCCTTCAACATTGTGGACTGCAACCCCTTCAGGCAGATGTTGGAGCATGCCCAACCCCAATGGCGTGTCCCCAGCCGCCATTTCTTTGCCAGGACTGGTGTCCCTGCCCTACACCAGCACATTGTGCAGAATGTAACCCTGTCGCTGGATCATGCTGTCAGCGACAGGGTGCATCTCACAATGGATGGCTGGACCAGCAGGCATGGGCAGGGCCGGTACATCAGCTTCACGGCCCATTGGGTTTCCCCCCGAGGCCCCGGGGAGGGATTGGCGGCATCAGATTTTGTGGTGCCGCCCCGGGGTGTCCAGGGGAGAACTGCTGGTCTCCCTCAAGCCACTGTCTCCGCAGCTGCTGAGCCTCCCAGCAAGCGCCCCCGTAGCTACTCAAGTGTGGGGCACGTGCGCTGTCAGGCCGTGCTCCAGCTTGTTAGTTTAGGGGACCGGAGACACACTGGAAAAGAAGTGCTGACCGCACTTCAGGCTCAGGTCCAGAAGTGGCTGACACCCCGAAGGCTCCAGGTATGGTTGTCTGTGACAACGGCAGCAACCTACTCTCCGCCCTCCAGGCTGGCAGTCTGACCCACGTGCCCTGTCTGGCACATGTCCTCAACCTCGTGGTGCAGAAGTTCCTGCGCACCTATCCCGGGTTGAGTGACATTGTGCTAAGGGTACGTAGGATTGCCAGCCACTTCAGGCGCTCCCCAACTGCTACCGCGTCCCTGTCCAAGTTGCAGCGGGACAACAGCCTGCCCCTTCACAGGCTGATTGTGGACAGTGTGACGCGGTGGAACTCCACCCTCCACATGCTGGAGAGGTTGTGGGAGCAGCGAAGGGCGGTGAAGGAATACCTGCTGGAGCAAGGCACTGGCGGGCCATCACAAACACTCCCGTACATCACCAGTGCGGAGTGGGGGCAGATAACAAGGTCTGCCATGTGTTGGCCCCTTTCAGGCGACCAAGATGGTGAGCAGGGAGCATGTCGGCCTCAATGACGTGCTCCCTATAGTGTTCCTGCTGGACAGGGCACTTGATCGCCTGCTCGAAGCTGGGGAGAGTGCCTTGGTGGAGCAGGAGGAGGCAACACTGCTTCACCAAGACCAGGCCCAGGACGAGGAGGAGGAGGATGATGATGATGAGGAGGTTACTGGTGACGTCCTGGAGTCAGGGCCTGGTCAGGAGGGAGAGCCGGTGTTGGGGGCACCGATAGTCCGGGGGTTGGGCATCTCTGAGCACGAGCAGCAGCGCCTCCAGCATGAAGAGTCGGACGTCATGGACCCGGGCAGCCATGAGGAGTCACAGCAGGCTGTGCTCTTCCCCATGGCTGCCCACATGCTGAGATGCCTCAGGAGGGACCCCCGGGTTCAGACTATCAAGGAGAGGGATGAATTTTGGATGGCCACCCTTTTAGATCCAAGATGCAAGGGGAAACTGGAGCAGTTCCTCCCAGCCAGCCGGAGGCAGCAGCGGATGCAGGAACTGCAGGCATGCATAGTCAGCCGGTTGGAGCAGGCAACTCCCCGGCCTCCAGTTGTCCCCCCTCATCTCACCCAGCAGGTGGCTGCACCCAGCAGCAGCAGCAGCAGCCGAGCAGGGGACCTAATGGGTGAGATGAGGATGTTCTTCCAATCTGAGCGACCCAGTACCAGCAGCAGCAGCAGAAGCAGTCACCACCAGCAGCTGGCCCACATGGTGGCAGACTACATGGGATCCGTCGGTGCTTCTGACAGTATGAGCACCGACGACCCCATGGAGTACTGGGTTGCCAGATTGGACACCTGCCGCGAGCTCGCTCAGTATGCGCTGGAGTTATTGTCTTGCCCCCCCTCCAGCGTACTATCTGAGCGGACATTCAGCGCGGCAGGTGGGGTGGTCACGGACAAGAGGACCCGTCTGTCCACAGACTCTGTGGACAGACTCACATTCATCAAGATGAATGAGTCCTGGATCGGCGGTGACTTTCTGGCACCCGCCGTCGGTTCAGGGCGCTGAATGGTCCCTTGTCAATCATTACCTCTTTGATGTTTTTATACCTTTGAAACTCATAGTGGGCAGGTAGTGTTAAGGGCATAAATATTTCCATGCTGTGTCATTAAGCCACTATAAGGTGTAATGATGCTGCTGCCACATTATTTTGAAATGTAATTGCTCAATGCTCATCATGAATTTAAAAAGTCACGTATAGCATAGAAATAACGTTAATCAAACTTTTAAATTATGAGGCACTATGGTATAGTCAGGCTACATCTACTTAAGGCCTGTGTCATTCTGCTTTTCAAATTTAATCACCATGCTACTGCAACTTCAAGATTTTGTAATTTTGCCACAATATGGGCTCCTGCTGCTAATGCCAAAAGGCTGAGTGATTATGTACCGATATATTACTCATACTGCTGCTGTCACCTTTTGTCCGAGAGATTTGCCACTTTCTATTACTACTGCTGCTGCTGATGGCACCTCTTGCCCAAGTGATTTGCCATTTTTATTACTCTTACCGCTGCTGCTGCTGCTGCTGCTGCTGCTGATGGCACCTCTTGCCCGAGTGATTTGCCATTTTTATTACTCTTACCGCTGCTGCTGCTGATGGCACCTCTTGCCCGAGTGATTTGCCATTTTTATTACTCTTACCGCTGCTGCTGCTGATGGCACCTCTTGCCCGAGTGATTTGCCATTTTTATTACTCTTACCGCTGCTGCTGCTGATGGCACCTCTTGCCCGAGTGATTTGCCATTTTTATTACTCTTACCTATGCTGCTGTTGAGTGTTGATGGCACCACTTTCCCGAGTGATTTGACACTATATTGTCTATTACTACTACTGCTGCTGCTCACGACACCTATGTCACGAGTTCTTTGCCACTATATACTACTATTACCACTGCTGCTGCTGCTGTTCATGGCACCTCTTTCCCGAGTGATAAAACACTATATTGTCTACTATTACTACTACTGCTCAGACACCTATGTCACGAGTTCTTTGCCACTATATACTACTATTACCACTGCTGCTGCTGTTCATGGCACCTCTTCCCCGAGTGATAAAACACTATATTGTCTACTATTACTACTACTGCTGCTGCTCACTGCTCAGACACCTATGTCACAAGTTATTTGCCACTATATACTACTATTACCACTACTGCTGCTGCTGCTGTTCATGGCACCTCTTTCCCGAGTGATAAAACACTATATTGTCTACTATTACTACTGCTGCTGCTCAGACACCTATGTCACGAGTTATTTGCCACTATATACTACTATTACCACTACTGCTGCTGTCAAGTCTTGCCCAAGTGTTTAGATGCTATCTAGTACTATTACCACTACTGCTTGTAAATGTTGCCTGTGTGATAATTACATTATATTTTAATACTACTGCTGCTGCCTTCATGCTGAGTAATGCTTCATGACCTCTCTGGCACAGCGGATCCACCAACAGCCTCCGCTACAAGCTACCAGACCGGATCGTAACAGCAAGTGTGACTAAAACACTGAACTTTATGTTTAACCCTGGTTTGCGGCCTTTATACTGCAACCATTAGCCTGTCTGCAAGAGCAAATCTGCACTCTCTCTCTCTCTTTCTCGCTCTCTCTCTCTATGTCTATATATATATATATATTGTAGCTTTTGTTATATTAATTTTTCAACAGTTTAGTTTGTGTTAGTAGTGTCTGTGTCCCTGTATTTTAGTTTGTCTTAGGTTTGTGTTAAATAAAATAATAGTATAAAATGTTTTTGGTTATTATGAAGTTAGATGTGTTGATGTTAATGTTGATGTGTTAGGCCTTGTACACACGAGGGAATAAATCCGCTGAAACTGGTCCGACGGACCATTTCAGCCGAAAAATCAGCTCGTCTGTATGGGCAAACGGACCGTTTTGGCCGGATTTCACCTGCGGACAAATTCCAAAGCATGCTTTGAAATATTTCCGCCGGACACATGTCCGTCGGATATGTCCGCTCTTGAGTACACAAAAGCATCGGACCAAAAACCCATGCATGCTCAGTCAAAACGATGGGACGGGAGCACTCGTTCAGGTAAAACTCGCGTTTGTTTGGGACCTGGCACATTCGTCACCTAAACTCTCTATATAGTGTCCCGTTTCGAGCGTATTTTTGTTCTTTGTTCTCTTGCTAGAAGCAAGCCGTTCTCTTGCGGATGCAATTTTGCCCCGATGTCACATACTGAAAGTTTGCATTTTCGTTAGTGTTTATTCTATTTCTCACTGTTTGCTAGCCAGATTTCCCCACATTTGTTTCGGTTCTCCACATTTTTATTATGTCTATTTTGACTTAATGTTGAGGGTATCATATTTATTTTTTTGTTGAGTTATTTTTTTGAGTTGTATTTTACGGTTTAGGAATCTTTCCAAATTATGTTATTTTTGTTGTTTCCTCATGTTTTTTTTTTCTGTTTAAATTCCCTTTTATTTTCCCAACTTATGTCATTTTGTTGTTTCATCCTTAATTTTTTTTCCTTTTTTTTTGGGGGGGGGGGTTTGACATTTTTTTAGGCTTCTTTTGGGTTTACCAAGTTCGACCACAAAAGGTCCCCCCCCCCCCCCCCAAGGAGTTTGTGTCCTTTGCAAATGCCACATTTTATTTTACAAATGTCTGATGCTTACTCACCACAGTATAAAACACATTAGACAAGGTTTGAAAGTAACTACAAAAGCCATTTATTTCCGGCCAAAAAAGAAATTATAAAATCACCAGAACGGCAGCACTTGATGAGATTGCAACATACATGCATACTTGGGAATTACAATATGATGAAGGATAAATTTAGTAACCTCAGGAGTCAATATCAAAAATCAGAATCAGCAGCACATGAACAAAGAAACCCAAGCTGTGCTACTCCAACGAGCTCAGTTTTTTGGACAATCAACTGCATGGCAGGGAATCATCTTCTCGACTTCTTTCCAGACTTCCTTCCAGCGAAACTTCCACAGGTCTGTCCACGGACCCTTGCAGGTGGGGGTGATGTGGCAGCAGGAGGAGGATGATGATGATGATGGGGAGCAGGCCAGGCCGGGTCACACAGCACAGTGTCCCTGCTCAGCTTGTCCCTTTTCATCTTGGCCAGGACCTGATTAATCAGGTCCTTGGCCAGGCTTTTTTGCTCCTCCCCCCCCTTGGTTGAGCTCATTGGCCACAAATGCACTATAGCATTCTGTTGGGTTGAGGGGGGCCCTCATGATTTCTGCAGCCTCCCGTATAACCTCCAGGCTTTCGTTGTGCACCACACTCCTGCGCCTCCTTGCAGCTGGTGGCCTTATCTGGAGGGGAGGAACTTGGCTGATGGTGCTCAGCCTGGGCCTGGGGACCTGCTGCACCTCACTTGGCCCTGCCTCCTCACGGCTGCCACTCCCCCCTTCTGCCTGTCTGACATGCGCCGCAGGAGCTGCCACCTCCTGGCTGGTCTCTTCTTCCTGTGTATAAAAAAGGTACATGTTGTAATATTTTGCACAATCAATCACACACATTTTCTTTCTCTAGACTGTTTTAGTTAGTATTAATTTGAATTAAACAGACTGTCCTTCTGACCCCTGCATTTGGCATCCCTGACACCTATTTGTAGGCCCACAACTTTGGTTTCTCTTCCCAAGGTTTGTTTTTTGTTTACCAGATCAACTCACTAATTCAAAATAAATAGCAGCACCAAAATATGTTGGAAAATACTATACCTCCTCGAAGATGGCCAGATCTGGCTCCATGTCAGCCAGCCCCGCTTCAGATTCTGCAGGGCTCCTGGGATCCGGGGAAGTTCTGCTGGGAGGAAGGCTGGAAGGTAGTGTTGAATCTGAAGGCCTGCCATCCAGTTCATCGTTCAAAAAACTGAGCTCTTTGTAGTACCAGAGCTTGGGTTCCTTTTTCTTAGATGCTGCTGATCCTGATTTTTTATATTTGATGTTTTTATATACATTTCTGTAGCTTCTCCTGAGGTTACTAAATGTATCCTTCACCATGTCGCCTGTGCAACTTGGCACCCAAGTGTGCAGGTATGTAGCAATCTCATCAAGTGCTGCCGCTCTCTTCTGGGTATCTAAATATTCTGGGTGCTTGGTGTCCCAAAGAAGGGGCATATCCCGATAGCGGGTTATTAGCTGCATTGTTGCCTCCTTCCCTTTCAGCAAATCCATCTTGACCAGCTTTCACCTCCTAAAAATTCTTTCAATAGTAATATCTATAATCGAAAAAGACAAACAAACACAAAGCACAACTTAAAAAAGGCTCAGCTTTGAGATTCTCAAAATATGTGCACATTCATTCATTTTAGAGCAACTACAGTATACAAACACAGTGTCTTCTGCTGCTACATAGCTGGCCAGCTCTGCCGCATTGTTGTAGCCCCCAAAAAAGGTGTCATGCAGAGCCATTTGTTGTAGTTGTAGCATGTAGCATGAACACATCCACCATGAATATTAATGCTAGTACTCATCAAGGCACTAGTTCATGTTTAGCCAAGGCCGCCATCATGAATTTTGGGGCCCCTTACACAGCTTCAGGCATGGGCCCCCTGGTGCTGCCGCATGATGAAATAGAGAAGCGGGGGGGGGGGGCTGCTGCTACGAATTGAGAAGCGGGGGGCCCTTTACAAAAATAAGCAATAAAGGAAAATATATGTAAAAAAGGGGGGTAGCAATCCGGGGCCCTGGGGACCTCCGGACCTCTAAAAAAATTACAAAAAAATACAATATTTAGTAATATATATTTTTTGGGTGGTTCCCATCCGGGCCCCTGGGGACCCCCGGGCCCCTTATACAGGTGTAATGCCTGTACCACCCTGATGGCGGCCCTGTGTGTAGCTATCATGCCCCTCAGCATTGATGGCAGAAAACACTAACTACTTATCTCTGTACAACCAACACACAACAATACTTGCATGATCTGACTGCATACTCTAAAATTCAAATAAAGAGGATAGAGCATTCTCTACATATATCTTGATGAAGTGATGTGTACAAGCACTTGGCTCTCTAAATTTTATGGTGTGCCCCAAAATGCCTAAATACCAGTAGCACAAAAAGGGTGCAAACAACATTGAAAAGCCCCATCCCCCCATGGCTGTTCAAATTCTAGGCCTCTGATCCGATGTTTTCATTTACCTTTGTCTCTCTCTCTCCTCGTTTCCTCTCGAGTAATCTCCGCGTAACCTACGTAATCACGTCGTTTCCATTATATCCCCACGCAATCAAGAAGCGCCGCCCTCGTCTCCGCCCATGACGTACCAATTCCTGTTTTCCACGCCCCTATGCAATGTAGATTGGAAAATATGGCGATGTCACACGAGCGCACATTAGCCTCTGATCGGGATCTGGAAGGGACAGAGGCCGGAACGTCCAGATCCAGGCCAAAACTATACAAGGCCACAAACATGTCTCTACAAGAGATGGTGGAGATGGTGTCCATACTGCGACGGAAGGACTATGATGGTGAGCATGGGCAATACAGCACCCATAACCGGAGGAAGTCCAAAATTATGGATAAGGCGGCGACGAAACTTTTTGAGATTTTTGGGGTCACCAGGTCAAAAGAGCAGCTCCGGAAACGCTGGTCCGACTTAAAACTGCGCGAGCCAAAGCAGTATCGCAAAATCCTGAAAATCATAGAAAAAAGTAAGTACTTTAAAATGTCTTTGGAGTGCCTATTGTTTTTTTAAATGTTTTGCCATGTCTATTTCGCCATGTGCCTCGTTGGCCTGCTTGTTTTTTTGAACCCCTGCATTGTAAACTTAGTAATGTTTGTCTAATAAATCCGATGACTTGCCACGATCGTAGGCAACATCGTTCCATCACCTAGTTTCTCCAAAATCCGCGGGTCCGGGAACATCACACCTGGACGTGTCTATTTGGCGAAAAACATCGTTTAGAGAAACAATGAGGAAAATATGATTTGTTTGTGCAAACGAAGTTGATTTTAAAAGGCAAACAGGATTCATTCATTCACACATTGATGAGATAACCTAATAAGCAGCTGTTTTCACATCTGTAATTTTGAGAACCTGTGTCTCCCCCCATAAAATACTAATTTGTACTTTTGGTGAAGGGACTCCAAAAACGACTTATTCAGGAGGCCAGCCATGTGTGTCACTTCACCAAAAAGGCTCATTATATCACAGCTTGGGACAAGTCATCTACCACCAAAAAAATATGCTTTTTGCTGGAATAAACCCAAAACTACAATTGTAACGCCACTTCTAAGCAATGTTTGCAAATTAGGCCCTCCAAAAATATCTGGTTGCTGATGAGTTTCCTTTTTTTTGTTGGTTTTTTTTTTTTTTCGAGTCAGGGAGGCCCACACTGTCTCCAAAACAGCAGAAAAAAAAATGTGGAGGAGGAGGATGATGAAGAAGGAGAGGAGGAAGAAGGAGAGGAGGAAGGGAGAGAGGAGAAAGGCGGATTGGTGGAGGAAGGCGGATTGGTGGAGGAAGGCGGATTGGTGGAGGAAGGCGGATTGGTGGAGGAAGGCGGATTGGTGGAATTAGGCGGATTGGTGGAATTAGGCGGATTGGTGGAGGAAGGAGAAGTTGAAGAAGAAGGAGAAGTTGTAGAAGATGTTGAACTTCTCAGTACAACAGGTCAGTGACACCCCAGCTTTGCAGGGAAAAAGAGATGTAGATAGGCCTGCACCTTACTTACTTACAATGTTTTTTTTTGTAATTTTTAGGGGATGAAAATGGGATTAGCACATCTGTTGCTCCTATTTTTTCTCGTGCAAGTGCACAAATCCAAATACAGCAGATAATGGAGTGCAGCACGGAGCTGGCCAATATGAGGGAAAGGATGGTGGTGATGGACCAAAACTTCAAAAACATGCTAGATATTTTGGGACGTATATAGAAGACTATCCCCCCCATCTGCCCCCCCCCCCCATCTGCCCCCCCCCTGGCCCACCCCCCCCGCCCTCACCCCCAACCACCCCACTCTCAAAGATGTTGTATATTTTTACATTAAAATACGCCAAAATTTGAGGATGCACACACACACACTTAAGTTTATTTATTAAAGCTATAACGTGCAAAAGCAGCCTCACTTGGCATATAAACCAATCAGCTTCCATGTTTAGATGCAAAAGCTGAATTGAATAAGCTCAATTTGCAATTATATGCAGAAATAAGCCTGAGTTTGCACTGTTTAGTAAATAAACCCCAGTGTGTGTTCACATGTGATATCTGCCATCACAGTACATCGATTGTCTGTGCTTTGTGGGTGCAACCCCTTCCTCGCTTATCAAGTAGGTGAGAGAAAGGGGTTGCACCCACAAACCACATACATTGATCACCCATGATGGCAGATAGCACATGTGAACATTTGGCATGGGATCTCAGGCGAGAATACACCATTTGGCACATCACACACACAGCATGTGTGCATCCTCAAATTTTGGCGGATTCCGGGGTGACATTAGACCATGTCGTCTGTGTTTGGTATGCTAAATAAAAGGTTGAACTTTGTAAGTTCAATTGTTACATATGTTTGTCAAAACCCAAAAAATTTTGTTGAAGACAAAAATCCTTTCTAAACACATTTTTGTACGAAAAGCCTAAAGATTTTTGGAAAAACACCAAATAAAAAAATAATTTTTTCAACAAAAAAAACACAAAAAGCAGTGGCTTCTTATTTGTAGGCTCAATACCCAGTTTGTAGAAGAGTGACTAGAATGTGCAATTGTGTGTATTTACTAAAACCTGCTAAGTAAATTGTGCACAAGAAGTGCACTAGTTTCAGAACCTGGAAGACAGATCAAAAGAGAAAAAGCAATAATGACAAACAACTGAATAAAGTCCAATGGTCAAATTATTTATTAGTTCTTTGTAATATTTCTTTTTGGGGGCCGAATTAGAAAAATATTAATCTGGCATAGCTATGGCCCCCCGACCCATAAAGTACTCAACATATTTGTCGCGTACCTCACGAGCAGATTCGGTGACCGAGCCAGCGCGACCAGTGTCCAGCCCAGGAAGGGTATCTGAGGGTAGTCCTGCCTCAGCACCGATGTTGAGTAGGTACGTCTGGGAATGCCTGCGTAAAAAATTATGCAATATGCAGCAGGCCAAAATAACAGAGTTAAATTTATATTCCGCCAGATGTATCGCTGTCTGGAACAGGTGGAACCGGCTGGCGAGTATCCCAAAGGCATTCTCGACTACCCTCCGGGCCCTGGCCAGCCGGAAATTGAAGACCCTCCTCTCCGGGGTGAGGGTCCTCTGGGGAAAAGGCCGCATGAGGTGAGGTCCAAGCCCAAAAGCCTCGTCCGCTAAAAAAACAAACGGAAGTCCTTCCACATTGTCTTCATCCGGTGGCAGTTTAAGACCACCAGTTTGTAGACGCCTGTAAAATTCGGTCCGCGCGAACACTCCCCCATCAGACAGCCGGCCATTCTTCCCCACGTCCACATACAAAAATTCGTAGTCTGCCGACACCACCGCCATCAACACGATACTATGAAAACCTTTGTAGTTATAATAGTACGACCCCAAAAGAAGTGGCGGCACTATGCGGACGTGCTTCCCATCAATTGCCCCTCCGCAGTTAGGAAAATCACACCGCTGGGCAAAGTGGGCAGCCACAGTCTGCCATTCCTGTGGCGTGGAGGGAAACTGTGGGGACAAAACAAAAATTCAAAATTAGTACTTTGGCACATAAAAAACATTGCAAACAATAGTAAAAAAACATCATTCTGCAACATCACAGTATTAACATTTCTAAATATTAGTGTGTAGTGAGTATTTAGGGCAACAAATCCAGATCCAATTATTATCAGACTACACATCCCGCTGATGGGGCAATAAACTTTTTTAGGGGGGGGAGTTGAACTACAATGGAGCAGGACCAAAAAAATAAAATAAAAAAATAAAAGTGTGTTTGTCCCTAGGAGATGATGCTGGATAGGTTAGTAGTGATGAAAGTAAAAATATGCAGGTAGGCCAAACAAAATTAACCTGGAAAGCTTAACAACATGCATGGGGAGAAAAGGGAACATTCTGCACACAGCATATTACAATCATGGCAATTAGGAAAACCAACAAAAAGAGTTTCTAAAATTGGCATACATTATTAAAGACACAGATTGTGATGTTAAAGGAGGAAACTTACCGTAATAAACTCCTCCTGCATCACTTGTATGATGGCAGAACACGTTTCCGGTATGATGACCCCAAGCGCCTGGGGAGAGATGCCTTTTGAGAACTTGAGGTCCTGCAGGCTCCTCCCAGTCACCAGGTACCGCAACGTGGCAATAAGCCTCTGCTCAGCCGGAATGGCTTGGCGCATCACAGTGTCCTGCCTCGTGATATAGGGGGACAGGAGATCCAGCAGACGGTGGAAAACAGGGTCCGTCATACGGAGAAAGTTCCTGAAGTCATCAGGATTATTCTCCCGGATCTCCCTAAGCAGAGACATATGAGAGAATCGGTTACGCTGGCGCAACCAATTCTTGGCCCAGGAACTCCTCCTCCTACTGTTCCTGTCCAAATCACTGGAATGCACACAGACTCCAGAACAAAACCCATAAACAGCACGAATTTGTGAAAAGTTGCGCTGCTGCTCCATCATGGCTTCAAACCGGCCGGCTGGTCAGTCAAGAACACACTCAAACAGAAAGCACTCCCAAATCCAGCAATACCTGCAAAGATCGCACGTCAAACAGATACAACCGTACAGGACGGCACTGCAAAGCAGAAACGCCGCGCACGGCGACACTGAAGGACAAATACGAGCCCACAAGCACACACTGAACCGGAAAATACGACCTGTTAAGCGCGGAGACTGAAAAGCACAAATCAGCTCTAACCAAACCTTCACTAACACGGAACTAGCAAAAGTGAAACAGAGGTTGGCGCCGTAGGCTTTGGCATTCCCCTTTATAGTGACGTCGTACGTGGTTTACGTGCCCGCGTTCTGGTCCACTGGGATTTCTGTCCGATGGTGTGTACGCTCATCAGACCAACAGACAAATTTGCCTTGTCCGCTGGGAAAAATCCGTCGGATGTTTCCGACCGGATAAATTACATTGTGTGTACAAGGCCTCAGATGTGAAGTTAGATGTGTTGAAAAACCTAACAATCTCAATAAGAAAGGAAACATTTTAAAAGAATAACATTTTTTATTAAAA
The DNA here is from genome assembly GCA_029574335.1 of Rana kukunoris. Lineage (NCBI taxonomy): Eukaryota > Metazoa > Chordata > Amphibia > Anura > Ranidae > Rana > Rana kukunoris. The sequence continues at coordinate 339,132,585 of CM056053.1, forward strand.
GAAAAAAAAAATTAAACTTGATTTTGCATGAGCTTCTGAAGCTCAGTCATCGCCTCCAAATTCTTTCTCAGCTGTTGCTCCAGCTGTTGGTTTTGGAGGTCTAATATGCAGATTTTCCTACGATTTGATAGGATTTTCTCATTGGTCCTCTGGGTCAGAATGTGGTTTTCTACCATCTTTTTTACAACTGTTAGGATATAAGAAAACATTTTTTTGGATTTCAGAGACCGTTACCAAATAAATAAAATATTTATGTTGCTTATTAAACAATCATTATCATGTCTATACAATTGTTATGTGTCTAGCACATATACTTCTATCATAAATACCATATTATTGTTCTGAAATCTGACGGGTGCGCTTTAAATGCTGTCCATTTTTATATCTACATCTTATTGTTGAAATGTTATTAATCTTTGTGCACATATTTACCCTCCTGACTGTGGCTCACAGGAACCGTCTCATCCTCCTGCTCCTCTTCTCCATCACCCGATTGACCAGGAGTTTGGGGGGGGGTTGCAGCTCATCCTCTTGCTCCTCAACAAGAGCTGGGGGTAAAGACTGGGAAGGCCCTGGCTGCTCCTCATCCCTCTCCTCCTGTGCATCCTCCTCCTGCTCCTCCTGCTCCTCCTCTTCATCTTCCTCAGCGGCCTGTCGCCGTGTGCGCTTGGGGCGCACAGATGGTAGAGGAGCTCCTATAATAACACAATGTTCATATATGTAAAAATGATTTCTAATAACGTATGCAAATTCTGTGTACTCTGCTGTATTGTATATGAATACAAATGTATTTATATAGACAGTTAACCAATGGGATAATGTTATATTAAAGGGTCTTGCTGGCACTACAGGGTACTGAGTGTGGGCTGGGCTGCCACCATGGTAAAATGAGCTGTTTGTGTTTCCTTTGTATTATTCTGATGATCTCATGTTAAAAAAAGGGCCTGATGGAGTACACGGGATTACTATGATAACCCCATGCCTAGCACAGGAATTTAGTTGTAGTTCAGTTATAAAATACCACCCCTTCCCCTTTAACCCACCACACCACCACTTTAATTCCATGGTTTAACTTGATGGAATAATGATAGAAAAGGGGGAGAAGGTTTCAATTCCCCCTTTTCTCATGGGAAAGCGGCAGGACTTAATAAAATTAGTAGTGACGGTTTAAAGTTCCCCTTTTGGGAACCTAATAGGGCTCTTTAGATGTAAGCTGGTCCTCACGTGGCCTAGTTAGCTGGAAAATGTGTTTTTCCCATTTTTTTGGTGAGCACGAGGCCTACACGTGCTTTTCCCGCACTTTTTAGGCCTGTGGGCCTGGTACCAGTTGGTTCTGGAAAAATCCAGTGTTAGGGGTATATAAGTAGGGTTCCGTCAGCCTTGCTCTCAGTCGCCTCAGTAGACAGGACTGTGGTGTTCCCCAACCCCCCCCTTTTTTCTTTTCTGTTTGTCGCGGCTGCTAATTATGTGGGATGGTCACCTTTGTTTTAAAAAAAAAGTTATTAAAGTATTTATTTAAAATATATGTCTGAAATCCAATAATAAAGCAGCCTCGGCCAGTATTAGTACATTATTGGTGTGTCTTGTTTATTTAGTTTAATTATAGTTAATAAGTGTTCCTGTCTGCTGTCCCATGTCTTTTTTCAACAGTACTATGAATACCTTGGGTGGTGATATATGTTACCACAACATGGCGTCTGTATTAACAACATCTGCCCTAAGGTTAATTACATATGACCTTACATAACTGTCACCAATAACTTACCTGGATGAAATTCATCACGTAACTGTGTGACCCGGGCCATGTGGTGCCTCTTTAGGTCAGACCACTTTTTTAAGATGGCCATGCGGTCATGTGTGCGGCCATGCACTTTGTGTAACTCCCGCAATAGGGTGCGGACAATTTTTTTTTTTTCCTGCTGGCTTCGAATTTGGTCATATCCCTGTTGCAGGAATGTCTGCAAGATGAAGAACAAAGTATATTATAATAGGTATGTATATTATATATGAGTAACATCACAGGATACACGTATAGGGGAGAAATGAGTTGCTATTCATCTGACCGCTATAATTATTTTTTGACCCTTATACTGGGCCTGTACAATAGATTTTTTTTTTCCATCCCTATCTTTATATATGAACAATAATATGTTTGTTTCTTTTGACTTTTTGATGAATTAATTTTGAATAAATAATGGAGTTGATGTTATTTAAAAACTACAACTACCAGCATGCTCTGATACACCATGTAGCTCAATGTCACCAGCTGTACCACAATTATACTTTAACTCCCAGCATGCCTGGACAGTCAATGGCTGTCCGGTAATACTGGGGAGTTGTTTTGCAACAGCTGTAGGCTCCGTTTAGGAAACAGTGCCGTACCAGACGTTTTTATTTTTTATTGTGGAGGGGAGGGTGGCTATGTAGGGGTATGTGTATATGTTGTGTGTTTTAATTTTTATTTTGTGTGGTGTAGTGTTTTTATGGTACAGTCAGAGGGGCGTGGGGTTCACAGTAGTTTCCCGCTCAGGGTTTGAGCTGCAGCGCCAAATTTGCTTCAGCTAGAAGCACACTGTAAGCCCCAGCCCATGTGAATGTATCCTGTACATTCACATTGGGGGAGAGGGGGGGGGGGTTATTGCAGCCAGTTGCATGCAGGGAGTTGTATTTTTGCAACAGCTGGAGGCACAATGGTTGCAAAACACTGCAAGTTTGTTACCTAACTCAGGGTTTCAAGACCAGTGCGCCTCCAGCTGTTGCAAAACTACTACTCCCATCAGGCATGGTCTGTCAGTGCATGCTAAGAATTTTACTTTTGCTGCATCTAGAGTGCCACAGTTTAGAGACCCGTGTATAGTGGTCTGAAAAATGTGGGCCTGCAGAACTTGCAAAACTAGAAGTCCCAGCATGCCCAGGCATGCTGGAAGTTGTAGTTCTGCAACATCTAAAGGGCAATATGTATTCGAACGTCCTTGGGCCTTAAGGACCCTGAAGTCAGGACGTTCGCATACGTCCTATGTCCACAACATGTTGATTATGCTAAATTGCAAGGAAAGTGCCTAAATACACATTTACCAACCATGGTGTCTGCAGCTGTCCAGGCATGCTGGGAGTTGTAGTTTTGCAACAGCTGGAGACACACTTTTTAGGAAATACTAATATCTGATCTTATATCCTAACTTTTAAAAATCAATTCGCAATCGCATTAGCGAAATTTCGCAATATTGTTTTTTTGATAAAATATCACGAATATTCGATATTAGCGAATATTTCACGAATATTCTTCTATATATTCGTGAAATATCGCAAAATCGAATATGGCGTATTCCGCTCAACACTAGTCATTATTGATCATTTTTATTGCTCTGGAGGTTGATTGTGAGGCTGTGCATTTGTTATTCTGACCTCTCCTCCCTCCACCACTTAAAAGTGGGAAGAACTATCGTTAAGTTCTCTCTCTTTATTAGGGAGAGGATTAGTATTTCAGACCAGGTTTGCTCTGATGAGACCATCCCGAGACCATCCCCCGAAACATGTCAGCTGGTTACAGGGCATCTATTTAAACTAGAGAAGTACCATCACAGGACAGACCCTTCGTTCTTGTTTCTGATTTTGTGAGTATTCACTCTTTTTATCCTTTAATAAAGTCCTGTGGATAATGCAGACCTGCTTTTCACCTTCTTCTAGCCTGCTTTCTGCTTTCACATGTCTGCTTTCACATGCCTATTGACTCGTATTGGGAGATAAAGAAGTTCTGATGCAAATACTTGTGTACACAAGCCTTTATATATGGAAAATACAAGTGAATTTAGCTGTTAAGCTTTGATTTTTTTTTTACATACTGTATCTGACTCAAAAAGTGTTAAAAATCACAAAATGTATAAAGCATAATACAATTACAGTATATACTGCTTATAAAGAAAAGTACTCGTTTTTAAATCACAAATTTCCTACAGTTCTGAGGCATAGATTACAAGACTACATCTGAGCACAACATTTTAGGATACATCATCAGCTGTTTAATCATGCAAAGTCACTATTCTCAAGCCCTAAGAAGATGATGGTCCCTGCTGATGTAGAAGATGGAATCATGAACACAGAATGATGATTAACTGGTGTATTTTCTCTGTTTGGTATCTGATTAGAGATAATCTGTACTATAGACCCATAGAAGTAAAATCATCAAAGACATTTTAGCCATATAAATAATTTAATTAGCACTCTTTGAATTCTAACTAACCTTATAAACTGTCTTGGTTACTGTGAGAAAGTGTCTTTAAAGCAAATGCCCAATACCCTTTCAGAAAGATACAAAGTCTATGCCACTTGTATCAGCCATTCTAATAATGTTAATCCATATTCATGTAACTTCAGGTTTATTGTGCATAATATGTGTAATCATTTATTCTGTTTTAAATTTTGCCATATTCTTTTCATAATAAATGCACCAATTCCCTTTCTTTTAACTCTTAATTTACGTATTTTAGAAAAGCTTTAATGTCAAAATGTATTAATTAACAGCCGTTCAGAAAGGGCTTTTTTAATATAAAGCACTTTCATACATTTTTTAAATAGTGTCAAATAGGCACAAAGTATTTTACTCTATTTTCTGATTAGACTTGGAAATTCCTCCTTTGTAGGAATATATTGACATATATATATTAGTTGATGTGTTTTAAGCACATGCAAATACTGCTTTGAAAACATACCTGTGTAATGAGATACAAAATCTTAAAGGTGAATAATATTCAGAATTAATGTAACCTATATAAACAAAAAAATTTACATACCGTACACACAGGGCCTAATTCACTAAGAAGAAGGAGAAAAAATAGTCGCTCTACATTTAGTTACTCCCAATTAAGCCAGGTGAAAATTAGAAGGGAAATATGTGTAAAAATACGCAAACATGCATTAGTAAATTCCAATTCGGCATAGTGGTGGTTCCATAACTGGCAATTGCAAACACGTCTTCTATATAGAACTGTACTGCAGTGTTTAGCTATGATCATGTGTGCACATGTATGCCAATAAATGATTCGTATATCGGATATGCTCTACCTTGTCTGCAGCTATTTATTTATATTACAATTATTGTGCATAATTTGTTTTCTTCTTTTGCTAACAAATGCTGTTCCAAAAAATTATTATACAGAGTAAGGAGTGCTATTCGGTAAGGTTACATATATTGAAACAGTTACATACCTGTTCTATGTTAATTTATTTTTATGTTAAATTTCTTTATAAGACTATAGAGTTCTAATTATCTTGCATCATACTCAACTATTATGCAAGTCTAGTTGTATTTAGCACAATGGCTTAGTGGTCTGCACTAATGCACAATAAAGCACTTTGGGTATGAGTTCCAATCCCAACAATGCTAACACCCAGCAAACCACTTCTGTTTGATTATCCACTTGCCGACCGCTTCTGCATATATACTGCGGTAGGTGGCTCGGCTACGCAAAGTGACGTACCTGTACATCGGTCTGTGCATGTCGTACTGTGGGCGAGCGCTCTGCCAGTGGTGTGTGAGGCAGAACAGGGATCTGCCTATGTAAACAAGGTGGATCTACTTTCTCACAGGGGAGGAGAGAAAAATGAGCTGTTCCTAGTGATCAGGAACAGCGATCGCTCTCTCCTCCCAGTCAGTTCATCCCCGTGATAGTTAAAAACCACCTCCCTAGGGAAAGCTTAACCCCTTGATTTCCCCTACTGTTAACCCCTTCCCTAGCAGTGTCATTTATACAGTGATCAGTGCATTTTCATAGCACTGATCACTGTATTGGTGTTGCTGGTCACCAAAAAGTGTCACTTCGGGTCAGATTTGTCCACAGCATTTAACCAAAAATATGTAGCAGAATACATATTGCCGTAAACTGATGAATAAATGTTTTTTTATATATTTTTGGCGGGATATGTGTTATAGCAGAAAGTACATTTTATTTTATTTTTTCAAAATTGTCAGTCTTTTTTTGTTTATAACGCAAAAAATAAAAAAAACGCAGAGGCGATCAAATACCATTAAAAGAAATCTCTATTTGTGGGAAAGAAAGGACATCAATTTTGTTTGGGTACAACTTTGCACGATTGCACAATTGTCAGTTAAAGCGACGCAGTGCAGCTATCCTTGAAAGATACCATCCAGTTATTTTTCCCATAAAGCACAAGTGACTTCTCTAGCAATAGGTGGTCAACACCCAGGGTGAGTGCACATCCATGTGGGGCACTAAACAGTGAAGCATTCGATGATTTATTTATTGATATGAGCTATTCATTTTGCACTAAGCAAGTGCAGTGTTTGTATTATTATTTTCACATGCTAGTCAGCTCACATTTGCACTGCTGCTGGCAATTGTTGTTGGATAATATTTATCATTTAATCCTTTGGCGCAACGTTTTTTTTGTTATTACACATTACTAGCATTCTTAAAAACAAAAAAGGAATAAGAAGCAACATACAAACCCAGCAAGGACATTTTTTTTAAAGAATTAAATAGTTAATCTCAAAATGAAAATGTATGTTTTTGTGGAAGTAACAATTGTACAATTAAAATTAATGGTTGAAACTGGCTATTTAACACACATTTTCCCATTTGAAAACGCATGTTTGTCATTCGCAAATTTGCAAGTTTACTATAGCGCTTGGTTAAAAATGAATGAGTAGAAATGTGACTAATTAGCTTGTCTGAGCATGCACACTTGTGCTGGTACATACAGTAGACGTAGAAAGAGGGAGAATTTATCTCTTCCCAGACTTTCAATGATATTTCAGTTTATACATACATTTTTTAAGCAGTTTAAAAGCAGATCATCTTCAAACAATATACCACATATCAAAAAACCTTTTAGGCTATCATATCATGCTCCAAACATTGGGCCAGATTCACAGAGCGATTACGCCGGCGTTACAGGAGATGCGCGGCGTAAGTCTAAATTTGCGCATGCGTTTCGATGTGCCGCACCCCCAAACGAGATACGCAAGAAATCTACTTATTTTTGTCCGGCGTAATTTCGATAGAAAAACTGCACTAGACACACCATTGTTTTGCTACTCAAATATGCTAATGAGGGAGTTACGGGGATCCACAAAAGAACGTTGTTGCAGCGCAGGCTACGCGCTGTGCGCAACAGCTGCACGGCCTGTCTAAAATTAGACCATATAAAAGGTGGTATAAAATTAGACAATCCGTCTACATGTCAGAGAAAGCAACACTGTTAGTGAGGAGCAGAGCAGTCACATGTGTTGCACAACACACTTTATGCCAACATGCCAGGGACATCCTTGCTCATAGCTATACTACTGACTTTAGAGGAGCAAAGAAGGAGGAGGGCACGGAGGAGGGCACGGGAGAGGATATACGGCACCCGCATAGACCTCTTTGGCATGAGTGATTCTTCAGATTCACCCCTCATGCCATCCTGGAATTAACCACAACCTTGCAGGATGACATCACCAGCCCAACACACCGCTCACATGCAGTGCAGCCACTGGTCAAGGTCATGGCAACACTCCATTTCCTTGCCAGTGGCTCTTTTCAAAGAACAAGTGGAGTGGTGGCTGGGATGTCACAATCCTCCATGAGCAGATGTGTGCACCAGGTTGTCCCTGCAATCCTCAGACGCATGGCCAACCAAATCATCAAACCCACCACTGAGGAGCTGCGGCTGAAGGCAATGACAGATTTCTACAGAATTGCCAGATTCCCACGCACCGTGGGGGCCATTGACTGCACACATGTGGCACTCCAGCCCCCCCATGAGACAGAGCACATATACCGCAATCGGAAGCATTGGTATTCCATCAATGTACAGGTGATAGTCGATGCCCAAGGCCTCATATGGCACGTCCGTGCCAAACACCCCGGATCCAGCCATGACAGCTACATCTACAATCAGAGCCCAATCCGAATGGAATTTGAACAGAACGTGTATGGGGACACCTGGCTGGTTGGTGAGTGACATGAGCGGCAGGCATGACTGTCCCCCCCCATGATGCACACATCACAAGGGGCACATGCATGACTAACATCCTCCTGTCTTTTCCCTTACAGGTAACTCTGCTTATGCACTGGGACCCCATCTCATGACTCCTATCCGGAACCCCCAAACCTCAGGAGAGGAAAGATACAATGAAGCCCACGCCCAAACACGTGCAGTGGTGGAGCGCACCTTTGGTCTCCTGAAGTCACGTTTCCGATGCCTGGATAAGTCTGGGGGGACCCTGTTGTATTCCCCAAACTTTGTGTGCCAGATCATCGGTGCATGTTGCCTGCTGCACAACTTCGCAGTGAGAAAGGGCCTGCAGATTGACCTACGTGATGACCTGACCCCTGAACCAGACAATCCCCCCCTAACCGAGGTTACCCCGTCTTCTGAGGGAAGAGCAGCCAGGAGACAGCTCACATTAGGCATCTTTGCACGTTAAACACACACATTAATCATGGCACAATGAGAATGCATGCATGCACACCACTGTGGTCCCTAGCACAGACACATCACATCCTCATCAAATTGGATTAGCACAAGCCCACCATGCTGGACTTGTGAGCAGCAACGCCACGCCACGGCTCCAATTATGTCACTGTACATTCATACACCATTCACACGGACCTGGGAATCACTTCTCCCTGGTCCTGGGGAACCCTTCTCCACCAAAACTGAGGGTGACACCCCTTTTCCGGCACGAATATAACCCCCACATTCCAAAAACATTCACAACAAAAAATGTCCAAAAAAAAAAAACAGAAATAAAAAACATGAAAAAAAAGGGGGAAAACAAATTAATGCCGCTGGCGTGAGCCACGCCTGGGGCGCCCACGGCCATGGCCCCGGCTCCTCAGGGGAGACTCATGGGGAGGGGGGGTAATCCAGGGAAGGAGGAGCAGCCCCTGGTCTCTGCCCAATTGGTGGCCTGCCCTCCAAGGCCACGGCAATTCTGTTCAGGCCAGCACCTAGTGTTGCCGTGTTGGCCTGGATAGCCTGGGTGAGGGCCCTCACATCCTGCCCAACGTCTGCTGTTGTAGTCTGCAGTACGTTTAGGCAGTTTGTAAGAGCCCGGGAGTGGCAGTCCAGGTCCCCAAGCGTATCCTTTATGGAGGACAGGCTCTCCTCCATCCGCCCCAAAGTCTGGCTGACCTGTTCCAGATGGCGGGTCTGAAGGGCCTGGTCCCTTCTCAGATTGTTGGGCAGAACCTCTGCCACCCCCCTGGTCTTCTGGGACGACTTCCTGCCTCCAGCTGAGGCTTGTGGCCGGGGAGAAGGGGAGGCCCTTGGGAGAGGAGCCCTGTTGGGGGAGGAGTGGGAGGGGCTAGCCCTTATGGAGGGCTGGCTGCTGCCAGCCAGAGAGGAAGACTCCTCCAAAAACAGCAATCCACTGTCTGACATGACATCCTCCTCCTCAAACTCCTCCTCCTCAACCTCCTCCTCTTCAACCTCCTCCGAGGACTCCGGCCTTGTCGGGGGTTCTCATCAGGCTGTTGTGCCTGGGATGGTGCGGTCAGCCCAGATGGCCCAGCACCCTCCTGCACATCTGTGGATGACACAAAACATTCACAGGTTGGAGGATCCACACACTTGCCACCAGTGTTGAGCGGAATACGCCATATTCGATTTTGCGATATTTCACGAATATATAGAAGAATATTCGTGAAATATTCGTTAATATCGAATATTCGTGATATTTTATCCAAAAAAATTTTTTGCGAAATTTCGCTAATGCGAAATTGATTGCAAAATTCTCGTCCGCGCATTCGCGAAACACGCGAAAACGGAGATCATTTCCTGGATTACAAAACTAATATGCACTAAACACTAACTCTATTTATACAAACTTATATGACTAAACTAAAGCTATTTTTTTTTTTATACACAAAACACAGAAGGGCAGAGAAAGTATTCGCGAATATTCGTAATACGAATATTCGCATTGCGAATATTCGGCAACATAAAAGGATCGCCTCAGCTACTCGGCCCAGGGTCTCTAATCATACCAGCAATGCTTTTAGACGTCAATGGAGATCACTAGGATGTGATCGGTTTTAAAAATTAATTTGAAAAAATACGAATATTCGCAATAGCGAATATTCACCGCGATATTCGAGTTATTCGCGAATACTGGAATATGGAATATTCGCAATGCGAATATTCGTGAGCAACACTACTTGCCACATATTCCCTTTCAGCCCCCCCCCCACATGCTACACACCTGATAGGGCAAAAAAACCTTACCTGGCATCACGCCTTCATGACTGTAATCATAGCCAGGCAGGCCCTTCACCTGTTGTCTATGAAAGGTCTGGGCCACCGCACGCTCTTCCGCTGTCAGCTTAACAGGGCATGGTGGGCCCCTTCCTGTGCCCCTGGCATGGGCTGCCATTTTGGCCAGCTTTTTTCTGACCAGACGCCGGAGGTCATTGATCTTCTTTTCAATCCCCGACCATGTCCGGGTCTCCCCCCCCCCGCAGCATTCATCTGGTCAGTAATGTGCTGCAAGATCTCACGCCTCCTGGGTGGTCTTGGCACTCTCCGGGCCGTGGAGGAAACGCCCATATTGGGTAATGGCCCGGGCAATTATTTGTTTCTCCCCCAAAGTAAAATTTAACTTCCTCTTCCTCTCAGTCATACTCATACAAAAACTCTCTCCCAAACAATCAGCAAAAATCACTCACAAAAACAAGCAGGAAAAATCAAGCAACAAAACAAACAAACCAAAATCTATCAACCAAAAAGTCTCACAAGCAGTCACCAAAAAACACTTTCAAATATATTCTACCAAACACTAGATCAAACAGTCCACAAATATAACAAAGACAAATCACAACGCAACAACAGAACAAAAGCACCTTGCTGTATAGGGAGGGATACAAAAGGATGTACTTTTGCAAAGGAAGTGCGTGCGAGTTGTGAGCATGCGCACAGAGGTGCTGACCATGGTCTGCTTCATACGCGCATTCGCGAGCCGGCTGGCCCTTCATTTGCATGGGGTCACGGCTCATTTCAATTTAACACGCCCACGTCCTTCCCACTTTTAATTACTCCGCCTTACGCCTCTGAAATTACGTTGCACAGGCGCTAATTTCTGTGCAAATCAATCGAGAATACGGTGATTGCGCCGCTACATTGCAGCAGTCTAACGTAAAGGAGGTGCGCTACGCCAGTCAAAAAATGCGCCGATGTACGAGAATCTGGCCCATTATTTCCATGTGCAATTCCCATGCTTCTACCACGACTACCGATTTAGGCGGTCGCTGCTGTCTGTGACCTATAGTGAATTTGGTTTCATGACTACCTTTTTGCGAGTGATATAGTGAATTCCATTTTTGCGTAAATGTACATGGTTTTAGGCGTTTGACTATGCATTCGCATAGGCGCTCTAGTAAATAAACCCCACAGTTTGTAAATTTCACGTAGGCGCTCTAGTAAATAAACCCCACAGTTTGTCAATTTATTTTTATTAATTATCATTGAACCCTGTGACTTTTACACATATCAAGATATATCATCCCTAAAATGGGTATTATCTCTATAAGAACCCCTAATTACATTCTCCCCCTCCCCCCTCCCATGTGGTTACTAGATCTAAATTATGATGTTTTTCCGTATTTGATTTTAATTTTCTCTCATTGTGTTAGCATCTGCATCTTCCCCAGGAAACTTCACTTCCTATAATTCCAACCACCACACCCACTCATAGGGCTGTTTATTCCCTATTGTTGACTGACAAGTGGGCATGTCATATGCTAAACATACTTAGCCTGTTCTCAAGTATGTGTCTTTGCCACCACTGCTGTTAGTTCCTACAATATAACTCTTAAAGTGGTTGTAAACACTTATATTTATCCAGTGAAGTGACTGACCTCAGGTGATACACAGAGATAACACAAATCCTGCTACATACGTTTTACCTATTTATCTTCAGTATTCTCTTCTATACATATGTTCAAAGTCATTGTGTTTGTGTGTGTGTGTTGTGTGTGTATTGTGTGTTGCGTTTGTGTGTGTGTCAGAGAAGGCTGAATGTGTACAGATGGGACAGGGACTAAGTGTGTACAGGTGTGTGTGTGTGTGTGTGGGGGGGGGGGCTAGCTGCAGGTCTGAGGGATGGCCAGTGGATGGATTTGGTGGGATGGCCAGTGGGTTGGTCCTGGGGAATATTGGTGGTCAGTCCTGGGGGACAGGCCAAAAGCTGTGTAAGGGGCATCAACATTTCTAATGGCTGCCCTGTCTAGAAGGAATGACAAATATATAGTCAATTCTACTATGAACGTCATGGGCTGTGGAGTAATATGTATTGTCCCTATATGTGGGATGTAAAATCCTCCATCAATCCTTAGCTTGGCAAATGTTTTGTAGCCAGGTGATAGGCCCTCCATTGCATTGGTGTGCGCACACTTAGGCCAGTAGACTACTAGCATGCAGCTTCTCATGAAGACCCATCTACTCTAGGGGAGCCCTTCCCCAAATGCTACCATAATACTCCAGTACCAGTAGAGTGTTTTTTTTTGTCACTGGGGCTTGGATCCCTCCAGCTGTATCCTCTACCTCACTCTGAGGGATGCTGTTCATGAGGATAATTACAAGTAGCTTTGTTCTGAGCTGTTTTACTAAAGTAGTGATCCTCAGCTGGACTCTCTGTTACAGAGTTTTATAGAGACTATGCTAGGCAGCCACATGGTAACTCGATTAAGTCGTAGAGACATTGCTGTTAGGAGTCCATGTTTGCACAGCTTTCATTATTCTGCAGTGCATTCATGTTTATTTTTGCTATTCTGTTCCATCCAATGTAGATTTGCTTCTAACTCTTCTTCTGTTTGGTAAACTGCAAGTTCCAGTAAAGCCCTTACAAGCGCCCAGAGGCGATTTAGTTCGCATGTGCCGCGCTATATAAGTTTTTCATTCATTCATTCGTAGTGTTTTACGTCACCGCGTTTGGACACGGTCAGATTTCTGACCAATGGTATGTAGGCAAGACTGATGAAAGTCAGCGTCATCGGATATCCGTAGAAAAAATCCATCGGATTAGATTCCATCAGATATGCGATCGTGTGTACAGGGCTTTACTCTTTCTCTGATCATTTAACCAATTACCTATTCTGTTAAGGTTATAAGTCTACAAAATACATTTAGGGCCAGATTCTCAGAGGCGTTACGACGGAGTATCTCAGATACCCCGTCGTAACGCCTTTTTTTTGTCCTCGTATCTATGCGAGTGATGCTTAGCATCACTTTTGCATAGATACGCTTCTACATCCGACAAGTGTAAAAGCATTACACTTTCGGATCGTAGGTGTAATGACAACTCCGGCCACTAGGTGGCCTTTACGTTGTTTTTTCATTTGCATATGCAAATGAAGTAGTACGCCGATTCTCGATCGCTTTTACGCCGCCCCGTCGTCACGTACGTCGTTTTCATTCGCGTAAGGTTACCCCAGCTTCTATGTGGAGTAACCTTACGAGGTCCCGTCGGATGCCGTCGTGTCCCGTCGGACGCCATGTTAAGTATGGCGTCGGGTCAGCGTCGGCTTTTTCCGTCGCTTACGTTGTTTTACTAACTCGTTCGCGAATAGGGACTTGCGTAAATGACGCTCACGTCGTTTTGACGTCGGTTTCAACGACGCTTCCCGACGTGAGCTGGAGCATGCGCACTGGGCTCTTTCCCCGGCCGGCGCGGGGGCGCGCTTAATTTAAATACAAGCCGCCCCATTTGAATTGCGCGGGTTTACGCTTGGCGATTTACGAGACGCCAACGCAAACTACGGAGCAAGTGCTTTGAGAATAAAGCACTTGCTCTAGCACGTAGCGGCGGCGTAGTGTAAATGGCTTACGCTACGCCGCCGAAAACATATGAGAATCTGGCCCTTAGTTGTGATCTGTTTGGTAGTAAATTATTTTAATTAATTTAGGTTTTCTTTTTTTATTAATATTATTTTACTAACAAAACTGAGGTGCATGAAGCAATGAAAGAAAAAATGATTCTAAAAATAATGGTTCTAGAATTTTTTTTTAAACGGGACCTCCTAATTCTTTCATTAAAAAAACATAATATGCTTAGCCACTTTTAAACTGATATTTGTTTAGATGTCCTTGACAGAAGGAAATTGAACTCCTTGGCAATTTATCTCTCGGATTAAGAAACCCAATCTACATAAAACGTCACAGTTTGTGGTACCTTATCAACTAATAATAGCAATCTCTTTCTAAAGAAAGCTTCACTGTGTTCTGAAACTACTAAAAATAGCACATTGACATAAGTTACAAAAACCACATTCATTTTACTTGGTATATACTGTATTTGCAACTTGGTTACTAATTTTAGGGCATTTTGGTTCCCATTTTAGCCATTACTTTTCTTTTTTTGCTTTTTTTTAACATCTCTAATTTTGCCAAGGGTCACTCTATGACGTATAAATGATAACATAATAAAGAACATGCCAACAATATAACCTAAAATATTTAGATTATTTTTCATATGGAATCTATGAACAACGCATCATTGTTTCTTTGTTGCTTTTAAAGCAGCCTAGTACATGTACCCATCTATTTACTACCATTTGCAATGCTTATAGCTGTCTAGTATGTGATGAAGTTGCTAATTACAATTAAAATACCCAGATAAATGTAAGAATTGGTGTAAACCTGGATCCAACCTTGATCACATTGATTTTCTTAACACAGGTAGCTAAATGCATGCCCTAATTTCTCACCATGCCATCCCTGTGTGTGTTCACACATCCCTGATAACATGGAGGTCCCCGGAATGCAGCTACCTTTCAACTCTGCTTGTTCAATGCTCGTGGCTTGAATGAACAATCCAGGAAATCACAGATCTTATATGAATTTTACAAGTTCAAGATCAATGTTATCTTCTTTCAAGAGGCTCACTTCCAATCAGACCATATTCTCTTACTACGGAATACATATTACCTGACTTTGCTCCATAGCACATATACCCACTTTTTAAAAATTACCCTCAGTGGCAAAACATACACCTTAGCTAATATGTACATTTCGAATCAGGACCAAGTCACACCATTCAATACCTCTGAAAGTTAAAGGAATTTGCAGAAGGGGTTATCCTTCTAGCTGGAGACTTTTATTGAGTCCTTAATTCCACTTCTTCGGGCAGAAGCTCTATCTCATATACTCAAATTAATATAGTGAAAAGATTTCTTGTTCAGAATAACTTAATGGACATTTGGCGCATATTTTACCCTACAAATAAGGACTACACTTTTTACTCTACTGCTCATGACTCCTATTTCCGTATTGTTTTTTTTTTGGATTGTCACTATGCTTTAACATTCTACCCTCAAAGTAGGATTTGCAACATATTATGGTCCGACCAAATACCAGTGTATTTGTCCCTCTCCCTACCCGACCTACCACGCCATGACTGGACATGGAGATTGAAAGACTCATTGCTGCAAGACAAATTACGCTTCTCTGAAATACAGACCACTATTTCCCACTTTATCTCTGACCACTGTAATGACATTACCTCTGACCGATCCAATGGGAGGCATTAAATGTGTATTACGAGGGGTCTTTATTAAACATGGTTCCAGACTCAAACAAACTCGTCTTGCTCAAATTAAAGTATTGCTCATATTGTTTATGAATGATCTCATAAACGAAACCAATCCCCGACCACACAACTTGCCTTATCTGGCGCTAGACTTAAATAACTGAACCTTTTTGAACAGAAGACCTTATCCGTCAGGGACAAATTATGCAAGCTCTTCTATGTTGAGGCTAACAAACCAGGTTGGATGTTGGCCCCAGCCATCCATGCCAAAAAAAGCCTGGCTTCTATGCCAAAGCTTAACCATCCAGATGGCCAAATGGTTCATCATCCTAAAGAAATTAATGAACTATTTTGCTCATTTTATGCCAGGTTGTATAACCTACCTACATGCCCTTCTACTACTACACTGGCTAATTTTCAATATAAAATAAACAAGTATATTACCTCAACAGTGCTTCCGACCATTTCTGCACCTGAGGTGCAAGATCTAGAACAGGGATCCTCAAACTACGGCCCTCCAGCTGTTGCAGAACTACAAGTCCCATGAGGCATTGTAAAACTCTGACATTCACAGACATGACTAGGGCATGATGGGAATTGTAGTTCCTGAACAGCTGGAGGGCCATAGTTTGAGGACCCATGATCTAGAATGACCATTTTTGAAAGATGAACTTGCAATTGCGATCCCCTTTCTTTTACGACTAATTAAAAGCCCAGGTCTAGATGGATATGCTTCTCGCTTTTACAAGTTATTTCAGGACTCCCTCCTTCTGCTTCTGAAGAAAATATTGAATGCAATTTCCCCTGATTCCCCTTTCCCGAGACAACCCCTTGAAGCTCATATCATAGTCCTGCCTAAATTTGGTAAAGATCCAACACTATGTGGCAGTTATCGCCCTATATGTCTAATCAATATTGACATTCGCCTTTACTCTAAATTACTGGGCAACTGTCTTATGCTGCTTATATCTAGCCTGATCCATTTGGACCAAGGGAGGCCAGGGACAATATTCTTAAAACGATTACCCTTTTATGTTACCATGCCTTAAAGACCTTTATGTTATCATAACCCTGGAATGCTTGACCTTATACTGCAATGGTATGAATGTATACTTATACATCTACTGGAAATGGACTAGCATTTTAGGGCTAGATTCAGGAACACTTACGACGGGCGTATCAGTATCAGTCTAATCTGAGCCAGTGCAACTTTAAGCGTATGCTCTAAATGAGATACGCTTAAATGTTGCTAAGATACGACCTGCATAAGTCACTTACGCCGTCATATCTTAGTTTCATATTTACGCTGCAGTATTTGTAGCTGCTGGCTTTTAAAAAACATTTTTAATGGGCCATCCGCTTTAAACAATAAACGTGCAAAAACATCTCAATGGAAAAATATGAGAAACAAACACTCTTCTTAATATCCCAATCCTGTTACCTCACTTCACTACAGTGAACAATCACACCTCTTACCAAAAGGTATAGACCCCAATCATACTGAGGCCACTTGTGCTTTTACCCCATGTGGGATAACTCCAGAGGAGGGAAGGACAGCATCAACCAATGAACATTTTCTTCACAAAAACTCAGATTATGCACCATTACATGCATCAAAGATGATAAAGAATGCTATACATTGGGGTTGGTTTGCTAAAACTGAAGAGTGCAAGCTGTGCATAGTAGCCAATCAGCTTCTAAGTTCAGCTTGTTCAAAAGAGCTTTGACATTAAAAATCTTAAAGCCGATTTGTTTCTATGCAGAGTGCCATCAGATTTTTCCCTTTTAATAAATCAACCCCATTGGGTAAAAAGTAAAACACTTTCTAAATCTAATAAACAAAATTAATTTACAAGCATCATATAGGAATATGGTTAAAACAGTGAGAAGACTTATTGCCTAGTCCTATTTGCTTGTCCAAGGGGGTATAAAAGCTGGCCTATAAATCTGTATATTTTCCCTCTTCTGTCTGACAAAGGATAACCCAATTGTTTGCAATGGACTTGCTCACTATTCCGACACAACCTGGCTTAAAGGTTGTGGTGCAAATATGTTAAAATGTACTGTCTTCATTTAGTCTTGGAAAAAAAAATGCAAACATATCTTACTTCCAGCTACAATCTGCTTGCTCTCTTCCTCAGAAATAATGGCCCATCAGAAAAAGTTTAAAGGCTGAGCAGTACATCTGTGAAATTTGTCCTTTTTCAGTCTGTTAAAAAAAGAACCCAATTTTTATGTGCAAAATACAATCTGCTTACTCTCTCCCTCGCAGAATAGAATAAATCCCAGAATAGCCAATCAAAGCTTCAAAAGTGTGGTGCAAATCTGTACAATTTTTATCTTTTCAATAAAAAATAGTTTTTTTCATTTTCAGGCACAACATCCCCACTCAGTCTCAGAACATGTAGACTGTGATGCAAAACTGTTAAATTTTTGCCTTCAGTCTCTAAATCAAGAAACAATTTTTTAATTTCCAGGTGCAATTTCACTTGGTCAATTTGCATCCTGTCCAAAAAAGCCTAATAGCTGTGATTCAAATCTGTAACATTCTCCCCATCTTTAGTCTCAGAAAAAATACACACATTTTTCAACACCAGTATGCATGACATACTAAGAGCACAATATGAAATACTTACCTTAGAACAAAGCCATGCAGCGGTGCCAGGTCACCGCTGAGAGAGCTGACATGTTCCCTTTGCATTTCTTCCGGGATTGCTGGCTCAGGCGCTGTGAGTGGCCAGAGCCTAAATGACATCACTCCCGTGCATACACGCGGGAGCCCTCTGTTCCAGAAAGTTCCATCAGGATGTGCCCAACCTGCAGAGCGCATGCTCCGCTGACATCAGCGGCGAGGTTTTAGGAAAAGGAGATGACCATAATGGGTCAGTGCCATTTAGAAACCTTTTTGGGTTACTTGACTCAAAGGGTCAAAACAAACCCTTGCTTTTGATAAAGCAAGTTCTGTTTTTAGTTTACAGATTATGTTTTGAAGCTGTGTTCATGAGCAGTTTCATAAGATGGAAGAGTTCTTGAGCTTAAAATAAATCTGTCCATAGACTGTGGACACTAAAGAATTTGCAAATTCTAAACATGCAGTAAGCACTTCAAAATAAGCCTTTATTCACCTCTGTAGCTATAGTCATTGTGGGGAGATTCGTTTTTAAATTTCACAAAACAGGCATTGAAAACTTGGCTTGAGAGCAGAGATTGGCAGTCATTATTGTGTTCTTTGAGGAAATTTGAGAAAGAAGATGTAGCGCCCTGGGGTTTAGTCAGGGAGCTCCTCACCAAATTCCTTGTCAGGATTAGCTACGGCAGTTAATTGATCGAGATCTGTTGATTTCTCATGAATTTTGGCCTTGTTGCACTTTTCTCTTCTACCACTAGGTGGTCAGGAACTTGGTGGTACTAGATATGAGAAGGGCAACCCAAGGTCAGGTTATGTGTATATGGGGTATGTCAGCCAATGGGCAGGGGTTTTATTGAAACACTCGTCCTGCTGGGAGAGCCTAAATATTCGGGTGAGGTCAGGTGGTCTATGTTCTGTGCCACCCAAACCGCTGTCTGGGTGGACGTGTGCTAGGAAATTGGGCCTATCCCAGGGCATCTGGCTGCCAGGCTGTGTGAAGGCCTATCCAGAAGTGACAGGGCAGGGCAGGATTGGGACATCTGCTTGCAGTTCAACCGAAAGTGATGGTTCTGCCGGCTGGAGAACCTGTCATGGTTGGAGTTAGAAGGAAGCTGTCGCCATTAAGGGACCAACCAGGGACCACAGTGAGTAATTGAAACAAGTACCGGAGCAGTATTCTCACCAAACTGCACGGTAGAGAATTGGGAAACTTCAGGCGGTGATCAAGTCAGGGACCCAACCAGCGGAGGTGATGCTTGCAGAGAAACCTTGTGACTCAAGTCAGGGACCAAGCTGGTCAGCAGGGGTGAAGCTTGAGAGTTATCGGGAGTGCCATGCAAGGGATATACCACAGCAAAAGTCTTGAGGAGCCCACAGGATTCAGAGTCAGTTAATCAAAGAGTCCAGTGAGAGACGAGGAGCTTAAGAGGCTTAGGAACTACAAGTAGAAGTTGTAGCGAAGCTAAGTGAACTGTTGAACTTTGTGCTAGGAAGTGTTAAGTACGGTTACCATAGGAGACAGCAATCCTGCACATGCAGAAGTGGCATCTTGCTGGGGCTTTTCCCTGTACGGCTGTCCTCCGATTGAAGTCTGAGTCTGCTCATTGAAATTGCAACCACTTAAGGGTATCCTGGCCCTAACTCTTTTTCCATTCAAAATATAAAAGGACTGTTAAAAGAAAAAAAAAAATGTTGCATCCAAGAAGTGTCTGGTGCTGAATGACTTTCACCATCTTTGCACCTACTATGTCTCACAACCCACTACATATGGAAGGATGCCAGCTGTCTTTGGCATTTAAGGTCCTAAATAGGCTGGAAGAGGTTAAATACCTTGATACAAATAACTGCACATTAAAAGCTAACAAATAAGCACTTAATTTTTTTGACGTTTTGTTTTTACTGTTTAGTAATTAAGAATGTGCAAATATTTTAATGTCCATAGCCTGGATATTTTAAAATGTATTTCTATTTCAAGTTGAAAGCAAAGGTTGCTAGGTGGCCTCATGGCAATTTGTAGAAGGAATGGAAGATTGCAATAGTCATGAACAGTGGTCTATCAGTAATGGCTTTAAAAATAAAATTGTGCAGTAATAAAAATGGATAAATAAATGTGACTATAAACCTGGTGTCACTATTTTTTAAAACTGCATTAAAGATTGCAGGAAGCATTTGAGTACCCAGGATGCCCACAATTTGATTTCTCAAAGGCTTTACAGTACACAGCACCCATGCGAATTAGATCATGTGTATGTGATGGGAGTCCTTGATTTTACAGATAACAATTGGAAACAGTATGCGTAAAGTTCAGCAAATCACATCAATTTACTGTGTGTAGAACACACACGCACTGTCCAATTTCATCCATGCTAGATAAACATTTTCTGTCTGAGCCGGCTAAAGCCTACAATGTGTTCTGTCTAGTCTAAATTCATCTACCCCACACAGTAATAAATGTACCACTAGATCATTGCATTGTTTGATTTCTTTGTAGCAGACAACCAAATGTGTGCAAATAACAATCTTTTTGAGATCAACATAATAAAGATCCTACCATCTGTTTTAAAATGACCAAAGCTTTGCCAACTGTAACTTTGCAGAGGAAATAACTCAAATTGTGATCAGAAGATATATTAACACATCTGGCACAAAAGTATAAATGTATGACTAACCTAGGTGTTATTTTTCAGTATTAATATCATGTAAATAACATCCTTTGTACTATAGTAAAAGATATATGGCAAATGTAGCGGCTTCAAATGCTGAAAGACACTTGTAAGATATCTGTCAAGAGAGAAGCTCTTTCATGTTAGGATGGAGTAATGAAATCAGAGAAGTTTACTGTTTTGTTCTTTCCTTATTAAAATAAGACAGAAGTGAGGAAGGATGCTTCATTTGAAAATGCTGGGCTATTTGTCATGGCATGGTATATTTGTTTTCTGTCTCCGAAGTCAGGGACATCTTTCCCACTTGACACAGTCATTGAGTTTTTCCTTTTCCCTGGAAATGAAAATACACGGACAAGATGAGTGGACTGTTGAAATTGATGTATCAAATTAAACATTGTGTGTTCCAGAAGGCCAAATGTAGAGATAGTGACATAGTGTTACAAGAAAGCATTTTATAGATACATATCTGGAAGGGGCTTATGGTGTGACATATCTGCGGTGATTTTTCTCTGTTACCAAGGCAAGGCCATATCTATTGCATGATTTTCTGATTTAGAAAAATATTACATGACAAGTTACCAAATTGTATAACAAACAAATTCTTCCATGCTGGAGGTTTTACATGAGTTTTATTCTGAGGAATGTAATGCGTTTCCAAGAGTCTGGAATTCTGGGACCAGGATGTTTTATGAATGTGTGTTTTCATTGCAGTTCAATGTAGATGTTATTATATGTAGCGCCCCTTTTACTTTTAGTACGGACGCTATTTAAATTTAGAGGGGGGATGAGAGAGTTACCTTGCTCTCATCCATGTTGACTTGTACAAATTGATGTTTGTTCGGGCTGGGCTGCCTGTGGTCTCATTCTGCGTTACCATCCTTGGGCAGCAGGTGGCACCAAAGGGGTGCCAGACAGAGCCGCTTTTCCCCAGCAGCAAATGAGAGGAGTGTTTCCCTCGCCGGGCATGCTGGGAGAGGGTATTTCTGGCGCAGACGCCATTTTGTCCGGGTCTTCTACCCGCTACGGTCACCATACAACCATACTCTCAGGCCTCTAGTAACTTTGGTTCTGCAATGTTCCCTATTATCTTTGATTGAAAATCTATATTAAAAAAGGGTTCTGGGTTCATGTCTTAAAATAACTGTTACTATAACGGTAATACATACTGTAACATTGATCTCAGTGTTATGATCCTCCCTTCTCGTTTCCCCTTTCCGATGACTTGGTTCCTCCCCCACGTATATGCTTATCTTGCATTATGCTGTTTTCAAATGTCGACTACTTGCTATGCTAATCTTTTGTATAAGCTTTGTTATTGATATATCTTTGAATAAAAATATTGAAAGATAATGAACAATGTTGTTGGTTAATAGTGAGGCACAAAAGGTAAAAGGAAGGAAGACCTAGATCTAGGCTTACAGAAAAACTAAGACCTGTTCATACTAGCAGGCAGGTGTTATGGTCCACATAACAATGTCTGAGGCCCCGTACACACCATTAAATAAATCTGATCAAATCGGTCTGACAGACCGATTTGATCAGATTTGTCTGCTGGGCTATTTTGGTTTGATCACTGTACACACGATCAAACCAAAATCCCCGCCGGCAGACAGCGCGATGACGTGGCGGTGACGTTGTCACCGCACCAGGAAGTAAAACACTTCCGCGCATGCGTCGAATGCATTCGCTGCATGTGCGGGCAGATATGTCTGCTGGTTAGCGTACTAACCAGCAGACATGTCGGACGGATGGGTTCCCAGCAGACAGATTTTAAAGCATGCTTTAAAATCTGTCTGCTGGAAAAATCTGTCTGTCCGCCCGTACACACGATCAAATTTGTCTGCTGAAACGGTCTGTCAGACCGTTTCCAGCAGATCAATTTGATTGTGTGTACGTGGCCTGATAGTGTTTACATTTTCATTGTTCAAAGTTAATCAAAAACCATTTATTCAACTTTATACAGTGCAAAACATTGCGATGTGCTGGAGTACCTTGACATGCAGTTACATGTGTTGCGCTATGAAAAAACACAGGGATCCTCCCTCCCCATTCATATTCCCATCTCACAACTTTCAGGGCTCCAATCCCACTACCCTTATTGTTGATGTCACCGCTCAATCAAATATTTTGGAATTAATATCACTCCCTCGTTTACTGACCTATACAGAGCTAATTATCCTCATCTATTTCAAGAACTATATGTCTGGTTAGGAAGAGGGTTTAAGTACCCAGTGGGTAAAGATATCCTGGCAGTCAAGTGATGTACAGTATGCTGGCAGTATCCTGGTAAGCAAGATGTATACTGTGACTCCTCAGCAGAGTGTAAGTGTAACAAAGGTTTTGCAGGTGTAGCCACAGATAAGGCAACATTGTCTGCATGCAGTGTCTTTAAGGTGGGTAAGTGCCCACTCACCAACCCTGTGTACAAGGCCCAAAGTAAAATGTTCTGGCAGTCAGGTTCTTCAGGTGGCCCAACTGGCTACCTCACAAACCAGAATGCCTCACACATTCAGGGGTGCCTGGAGAGGCACCCATGGTCCTCCCTCTGGTGGAATGTACGTCACCGAACTTGGAGTTGTGGGAGGAAAAGCCACACCAACTCAGGATGGTGGCACTGCTTCCCCTGTGTCCGGTATCTCTCCTTGCCTTGTGGTCTCTGTTTCTCTCCCGGGCAGCCTCTTGTTGTCCTCTCCTCCTCTCTCCTCCCAGAGCATGCTGGCATGTGTAGTTTTCCCCCAGGGAGTTTGCATTGGGACCACCTGTGTTGGGGACTACATGTCCCATGACCCCCTGCTGCTTTTGTGCTGGAATCTTATTGGTTCCCTCCTCCTGAGGGAGCATGTGAGCCAACAGAGTGGGCAGCTGAGTCTGTGCGAGCAACGCTCACACTATACGGAGCGAGGAAAGAGAGGGGCGAGAAATTTCCCAGCAGCTGCTGACAGGCTCTCTAAAATGACATTTAAAACAACGTTTTAAACCCGCACATGCTCAGAAACAAGTTAGAGACAGGAGCTTTTTAAAAAACGATGGTGTGTGGGCAAACGTTGTTTTTAATGATGAAGTTGGAAAAACGTAATTTTTCTTCATGCCGAAAAACAACGTTTTATTCCATGATGAAAAACGATCGTGTGTACGCGGCATTACTATCACAGTGCTAAAAACCGAACTGTTAATATAATAGTTACTAGAATTTTTCTTTTAGTTTTCTTACTTCAAAAACTGAAAATTAATTATATGTTATGGATAACTATACTTTGTACATCACTAATCTTGGCATAAAAAGATTAAATGAGCATGTGCTACTATGTAATAAATGCATGTATACGTTCGAGATGTGAAGCAAACAAGATCCATACATTTCATAATTTTGTACACAGGTAAAAAAGCTAAAAGGCAGGTACAAGTAGTACTTCTTATGACCACCTTAAATATTAAAATACAAGCTTTTGACTTACTAAGTTCTGTTAGGGTTAGTTACTTTGACAATACCTTTTCTATTTTCTTCCTGCTTATTTGTGACCAACAAAATACAATTGGGTTGATTTAATAAAACTGGAGAGTGCAAAATATAGTGCAGCTCTGCATAGAAACCAATCAGCTTCCATTTTTTTTGTCAAAGCTTAACCACTTAAGACCCGGACCAAAATGCAGGTAAAGGACCAGGCCCCTTTTTGCGATTCGGCACTGCGTCGCTTTAACTGACAATTGCCCGGTCGTGCAACGTGGCTCCCAAACAAAATTTGCGTCCCTTTCTTCCCACAAATAGAGCTTTCTTTTGGTGGTATTTGATCGCCTCTGCGATTTTTATTTTTTGCGCTATATATACAAAAATAGAGTGTAATTTTTGAAAAAAAAATCAATATTTTTTACTTTTTGTTATAAGAAAAATCAAATAAACTACATTTTGGTCAAACATTTAGGCCAAAATTTATTTAGCCATATGTCTTTAGTAAAAAAAAAAAATAAAAAAAATAAAAATAAAAAAATCGCTGTATTAGTGTCGCTGTTCCCCTAGCGGGAACAGCGACACTAATACAGCGATCAGAAAAATGATCGCTTAGTGACGCTGGCAATAGGGAGTGGAAGGGTTAACTAGGGCGGTGATCAAGGGGTTAAAACTTTATTAGGGGGGGGTACGGGGGCTACCCTGAACCTAACACTAACTGACTGTCACACTGACACTAAATACAGTAATCATATATATATGATCACTGCATTCAGTGACACTGTCAGGGGGGGGGGGTGATCGCAAGGGGTTAAGTGTGCCTGCGTGTCCTGGTGTCAGTGTAGTGTTGTGCAGACTTACTGTGTGATGTGATCTCTCCTCAGCGGCGGTTGAAAAAAACGCCGAGAGCAGAGATCACATCACTTCCCTCTTCCTGTGTTTACACAGGAGGAGGTAGTGACACGGCGGGGAGCGCGCGCATTGGCTGGGAGCGATCCGGAGGGGGCAGACAAAAACGAATCGCCGCCCCCTCGTCCCGGATTGCTCGCACAGCAAACCGGACCGCCACATGTACCGAGGGGGGGGGTCCCGATCGGACCCCCGACCCACGTCAAGGCAGCAACGTATATATACGTTGATGTGCCTGTCTGTGCCATTCTGTCAGCGTAAATGTACATGCGGCGGTCCTTAACTACTAGCCGACCGCCCGCCGTCATATTACTGCGGGACGGTGGCACTGCTGGGCGAGAGCCCGTAGCTATACGTCCGCTCCTAAGCGGCCGATAGGGGGCGCGTGCGCGTCCATGCTCGCCCCTGAGTCCCGCACACGTGCCCGCCGGGCACTCGTTCGTTACAGAGCGGAGACCGGGAGCTTTGTGTGTAAGCACAAAGCTCCCGGTCTTGTCAGCGGGGGAAACGGTGATCTCCTGTTCATACAATGTATGAACAGAAGATCAGTGATTTCCCCTAGTGAGGCCACCCCCCAATACAGTTAGAACACACCAGGAACACATTTAACCCCTTCCCTGCCCCCTAGTGTTAACCCCTTCACTGCCAATGGCATTTTTATAGTAATACAATGCATTTTTATAGCATTGATCGCTATAAAAATGCCAATGGCCCCAAAAATGTGTCAAAAGTGTCCGAAGTGCCCGCCATAATGTTGCAGTACTGAAAAAAAATGCTGATCGCCGCCATTACTAGTAAAAAAATATATTAATAAAAATGCCATAAAACGACCCCCTATTTGTAAACGTTATAACTTTTGCGCAAACCAATCAATAAACGCTTATTGCAATTTTTTTTTACGAAAAATATGTAGAAGAATATGTATCGGCCTAAACTGAGGAAAAATTATTTTTTTAATATATATTTTTAGGAGATATTTATTATAGCAAAAAGTTAAAAATATTGCATTTTTTTCAAAATTGTCGCTCTATTTTTGTTTATAGCGCAAAAAATAAAATCCGCAGAGATGATCAAATACCACCAAAAGAAAGCTCTATTTGTGGGAAAAAAAGGACGCCAATTTTGTTTGGGAGCCACGTCGCACGACCGCGCAATTGTCAGTTAAAGCGTCGCAGTGCCGAATCACAAAAAGTGCTCTGGTCATTGGACAGCAATATGGTCCGGGGCTAAAGTGGTTAAAGGGTCACTAAAGGATTTTTTTTTTTTTTTTTTTAGCTAAATAGCTTCCTTTACCTTACTGCAGTCCTGGTTTCATGTCCTCATTGTTAGTTTTTGCTCTGATATTGCTGTAATCCTTTTCTGTTCGACACTTCCTGGTTGTTTGTTTCCTGATGACCACAGTATTGAGAGTTTTCGTTTTCCAAATCATCACTGCTCTATGGCTCTGTATAGCACAGATGCAGTAGAACATGCAAAAACGAAGCCAGATGCAAAAACGAAACTAAAAAACTACTGTACAGGTACATTATATGATTGATTTGTATCCATTTTTCAAATGAATTAGTTAACTATTATGGGCCAGATTCAGAAAGTATTTACGTCAGCGTATCAAGAGATACGCCGCGTAAATACTAAGAATAGTCGGCGTATCTTTTTTTGCTATTCAGAAAAGATACGCCGGAATTCTGCTAATATACGAGCAGCGTAATTCTGTTACACTATCGTATATTAGTTGCAGTTTTTACGCTGGCCGCTAGGTGGCGCTTCCGTCGTTTTACGCGTCGAATATGTAAATTAGGGATTTACGACGATTCCCGAACGTACTTGCGGCCGACCGTCGTAGTTTACGTCGTTTGTGTAAGCGTTATAGCGGTGTAAGGTTACCCCTGCTATAGGAGATGTAGCCAATGTTAAATATGGACGTCGGGAGAGCGCTGAATTGTACGTCTGTTACGTCGTTTGCGTAAATAGTTCGGGAATGGGGCTCGACGTTAGTTATGTTCACGTCGTTTACATTGACAAATAGCGAAGTGATTTTGCGCATGCGCACTGGGAACGTCCACGAATGGCGCATTCGCCGTCCAAAAGAAATTTCAATTACGTGGGGTCATGATTAATTTACATGAATCACGCCCTCACATCACAAATTTGAATTGCGCGGTCTTACACCGGGCACTTTACGCTACGCCGCCGCATATTATGGAGCAAGTGCTTTCTGAATAAGGCACTTGCCCATAATATTTGCGGTGGCGTAGCGTAAACAGCATACGCTACGCCACCGGACAGATACATCAAATGTATCTGAATCTGGCCCAATGTCTCTATACCCTGTAAACAGTAATTTCAGAAAAAAAAAATCCTTTACAACTTCTTTAACTGAACAAGCTTAAGTTAGAAGCCGGTTGGCTACGATGCACCAGATGTTGCTCTCCAGTTTTAGTAAACCAACCCCAATATGTTTTTGCTTGTAATTTTTATATATATGTAAATGATAAAACAGAACATAATTTAAAAATCAAAACTAAAAGACAAAAAATATCTGCCAATACACAATTTGTTCATTTCCATTCTATTCCATTTTTTTCATCTGCTAAACAATTATTTCTATCATGACAGATATTTGAACCAAGGAATCTTTTTATGCATAAATGTAGTATGGTACAAGGCTACCCTGAATAGTAACTATTGGATATGTATTGTGCATATGTAGAGTCAAGGTTCTTGTGAAGATTTACATTCCTAACACCTGAGTGTGCCTCTTTGAAAAAATGCATTAGAAATACAAAAGGTAATGGTTGCTGACATTCACAAAAGGGTAAAATAGACTTGCTTGGCCTTGAAAGTGTATGTATAATATAACTGAAAATCTGTAAGAGCTTTTTAGTTGGATCAACGTTGCAATTATGAGCGAAACAACATTAAACTCATACTGAAATAAATAATTCTGAGAGCATTGATGGCATATTCTATTCTTTGAGAAGAAACAAAAGATATTTAAATGCAAAATGACATAGAATATCTTATGTTGGATATCGTAAGCCTTACTTTTGAATAAAAGGTCCAATCTGCAACACAGAAATATATAACAATATGGGGCTGATTTACCAAGCCTGTGCGCCAAGACTCATGGTGCACAAGCAGGAGTAAACCTGTTTTTGAGATTTACAAAAGAAACACGCTGCCAGTGCAGCGTGTTTCCTCATTTACTAAAGTGCCTAATGCGCCCAGGAGAGGGCGCACAGCACGCCAGTACAGAGCTGGCGTGCGGCATTTAGTAATGTAAACATCGGGGATTCGGGCGGGAGTTTATGAGGGGAGGGAGGGGGGTGATGCAGGGGAAGTGTAGTGACATGTGTTTAAACTTGTGTGGCGGGCCGATTTGAAAGGGAAAGTGACTTTTGGGACCCGATCCCCGTGCCCTTGCAAAGTACGCTAGAACCTCGGAAGGTTCACTTGCATACTGGGCATGCGCAGAGGGAAAAATCGGAGCTTACCGCGCGCCTCTTCAGTACGCCGGGAAATCCTTGGTAAATACCAGGCGGCGTAGCAGTGTTTGCACTGCCTGGAGCGGCGCACGGCAAGCTCCGAGCTGTTCTCGGGCTGCGCTGACACTGAAGGGGAACTCCGCGCCAAATTTCAAATGTGAAACCGGCGCGGCTTCCCCCCCAGGGGTACAATAGGCTCTCCGGCTTGGTCCGGAACGTGAGGGGTTAACTCACGCCAAAATCGGCGTGGGGTTCCCCCCCAGATCCGTACCAAGCCCTCATCCCAGGCATGCAGTCTGGCCGGACAGGAATGGGGGTGGGGACGAGCGAGCGCCCCCCCCCCCTCCTGAGCCGTACCAGACCACATGCCCTCGACATGGGGGAGTGTGTGCTTTGGGGGAGGGGGGAGCTGCCCCCCCACCCCAAAGCACTCTTGTCCCCATGTCGATCGGGACAAGAGCCTCTTCCCGACAACCCTAGCCATTGGTTGTCGGGGTATGCGGGCGGGAGCCAATCAGAATCTGGGAGCCCCGTTTAATAAGGTGGCCCCCAGATTTCGGGCCCCCACCCTATGTGAATGAGTATGGGGTACATCGTACCCCTACCCATTCACCTGGTGAACGTGGTTTTAACTTTGAGGGTCTTCTGCCGCCGCCCCCTTCAAATTTTTCGGCCTGGACGGGGGTCGCACATCCCATCCAGGACTTGGACGTGGCGGGCTTCTCGTCGCTCTCTTCTGCCGCTGCCCCCTTCACCACGAAGCTCCGTGCTTGTTTGATGAGGGCAGCGGGCTTCCGTCGTCTTCTCCGGGGCGAGGGTCGTACATCCCACCCCGGATTTCGTCGCCGGCTTCTGCCTGGCTCCTACTAGGGGCCAGGGCTTCTTTTGCCGTCTTCCGCCGGAGGGCGCCACTCTCCGGGCTTCTCGTCGTTGTCTTCCGCCGCGGGGGCCAGGCCTTCTTCTTTGCCGCCCCCTTCGAATTTTTCGGCCTGGACGGGGGTCGCACATCCCATCCAGGACTTGGACGTGGCGGGCTTCTCGTCGCCGTCTTCTGCCGCTGCCCCCTTCACCACGAAGCTCCGTGCTTGTTTGATGAGGGCAGCGGGCTTCCGTCGTCTTCTCCGGGGCGAGGGTCGTACATCCCACCCCGGATTTCGTCGCCGGCTTCTGCCTGGCTCCAGACAGGAGCCAGGGCTTCTCGTCGCAGTCTTCCGCCGCGGGGTGACACTCGCGGGCTTCTTCTTCCATTCGATGTTGACACGGCGAGGTCCGGCGCTGAAATGCCTTCTGAGCGGCGGGCAAGGACTTATATTGGCATTGGGCGTGGGCGTGGTTATGCCAACACGTGACCTTAACCCATGTGACAGTGATGTGACGTGACATCACTGTCACATGGGTTAAGGTCACATGTTGGCATAACCACGCCCACGCCCTATGCCAATATAAGTCCTTGCCCGCTGCTCAGAAGGCATTTCAGCGCCGGACCTCGCCGTGTCAACATCGAATGGAAGAAGAAGCCCGCGAGTGTCACCCCGCGGCGGAAGACTGCGACGAGAAGCCCTGGCTCCTGTCTGGAGCCAGGCAGAAGCCGGCGACGAAATCCGGGGTGGGATGTACGACCCTCGCCCCGGAGAAGACGACGGAAGCCCGCTGCCCTCATCAAACAAGCACGGAGCTTCGTGGTGAAGGGGGCAGCGGCAGAAGAGAGCGACGAGAAGCCCGCCAAGTCCTGGATGGGATGTGCGACCCCCGTCCAGGCCGAAAAATTCGAAGGGGGCGGCAAAGAAGGCCTGGCCCCCGCGGCGGAAGACAACGACGAGAAGCCCGGAGAGTGGCGCCCTCCGGCGGAAGACGGCGAAAGAAGCCCTGGCCTCGGGAGGAGCCAGGCAGAAGCGGAGGAGCCCGAGGTGGGGCGACACCCCCGTTGTTCTCCGCTGTTTTCGGCCGGCCCCCCCCCGGATGTAAAAGAGCTTCATTTTGGAGTGGGGGCACAGTCGAGCATGGCGGAGAGCATGGGTGGGTGTTTCCCCCCCCGGCAGAAGACGGCTAGAAGACCGAGGAGTGGCGACGCCCCCGTTGTTCTCCGCCATTTCCGCCGCCCCCCCCCGGATGTAAAAGAGCTTGATTTGGGGTAGGGGGCCTGGCCGAACATGGCGGAGAGCATCGGTGGGTGTCTCTCTCCCCGGCGGAAGGCGGCGGCGAAGACCGGGGGTGGGGGTAGGTGTACCCCCCCGGCGGAAGGCGAAGACCGAGGAGGGGTTTCGCCCCCGTTGTTCTCCGCCATTTCCGCCGGCCCCCCCCGGATGTAAAAGAGCTTGATTTGGGGTAGGGGGCCTGGCCGAACATGGCCGAGAGCATCGGTGGGTGTCCCCCCCCGGCGGAAGGCGGCGGCGAAGACCGGTGCGGGGCTGGAGCCCCCCCGGCAGAAAACGTCTGGAAGACCGAGGGGCTCCGCCCCCGTTGTTCTCTGCTTTTTTCGGCCGGCCCCCCCCGATGTGAAAGAGCTTATTTTGGGGTGGGGGCCTGGCTGGACATGGCGGAGAGCATCGGTGGGTGTCCCCCCCCGGCAGAAGACGGCGAAGCCCGGGGCCCAATGGGCTGGTGGTGGGGGGTCCCGGCAGAAGACCCCCGGAGCTGACTAATAAATTTTTTTTTTCTGTGTGTTTTTTTTGGTGTTTACACTTTTCCACCCGGTGAATGGGTAGGGGTACGATGTACCCCATACTCATTCACATAGGGTGGGTGGCCAGAATCTGGGGGCCCCCTTAATATAGGGGGCTCTCAGATTCTGATAAGCCCCCCGCCCGCATACCCCGACAACCAACGGCCAGGGTTGTCGGGAAGAGGCTCTTGTCCCTATCGACATGGGGACAAGAGTGCTTTGGGGTGGGGGGGCAGTGCCCCCCTCCCCCACAGCACACACTCCCCCATGTCGAGGGCATGTGGTCTGGTACGGCTCAGGAGGGGGGGGGGGCGCTCGCTCGTCCCCACCCCCATTCCTGTCCGGCCAGACTGCGTGCCTGGGAGAAGGGTTTGGTCTGGATCTGAGGGGGAACCCCACGCCGTTTTTTGGCGTGGGTTTAACCCCTTATGTTCCAGATCAAATCTAAGAGCCTGTTGTGCACCTGAAGGGGGACCCCCACGCCGTTTTTTTTTATAATTTGGGGTGGAGTTCCCCTTTATCCCGGTCCTGTCAGGGGGGGGGGGAATGCCTGCTCGTCTGTCCCTACAATGTATGAACAGCGATCTGTCATTTCCCCTACACAGTCCCACCCCCTTTACAGTTAGAACACACCCAGGTAACATATTCAACCCCTTCCGCGCCCCTAGTGTTAACCCCTTCCCTGCCAGTGTCATTTTTATAGTAAGCAATGCATTTCTATACCATTGCTCGCTACAAAAATGCCAAATCTCACAAAAATGTGTCCGCCACAATGTCGCATTAGCCAGAAAAAACAATGATAGCCACCATTACTAGTAAAACAAAAAATTATTCCAAAAAAAACCCATAAGACCAACCCCTACT
Source organism: Rana kukunoris (assembly GCA_029574335.1). Lineage (NCBI taxonomy): Eukaryota > Metazoa > Chordata > Amphibia > Anura > Ranidae > Rana > Rana kukunoris. The sequence continues at coordinate 339,164,771 of CM056053.1, forward strand.
TAGAACTTTTGCCCAAACCAATCAAACGCTTATTGTGATTTTTTGCAACCAAAAAGATGTCCAAGAATACTTATCGGCCTAAACTGAGGGCAAACATTTTTTGAATATATTTTGGGGGAGATTTATTATAGCAAACAGTAAAAAATATGTTTTTTTAGTTACCAAATTGTCGCTATATTTTTGGGTCAAGCAAAAATAAGAAAAAACGCAGAGGTGATCAAATACCACCAACAAAAAAAAAAAAAGGGGGGGGGGAGGATGAGGACGCCAAATTTTTTTGGGGGCCACGTCGCACAACCACGCAATTGTCAGTCAAAATGACGCAGTGTTGAAATGCAAAAAATGGCCCCGTCAGTGACCAGTAATATGCTCTGGGGCTCAAGTGGTTACAAATTAAGAATACACTAAAGTTAGCCCAATTTATGGCCATAATGTGAAAGATGATGTTACACCGAGTAAATACATACCCAACATGTTACACTTTAATATTGCACACACTCATGGAATGGCGCCAAACTTCAGTACTTGAAAATACCCATAGGCAACGCTTTTTTATGTGTTTCAGGTTACCAGTTTAGATTTACAGAGGAGGTCTAGTGCTAAAAGTATTGCTCTCGCTCTAACGTACGCTATGATACCTCACATGTGGGGTTTGAACGGGGGTTCAATATGTGGGCGGGGCTTACACATTTAAGGCCCGCCCACATATGGAAACATTCTTCAAACCACACATGTGAGGTATCATAGCGTGCGTAACAGCAAGAGGAATATTTATAGCACTAGACCTCATCTGTAAATCTAAACTGGTAACCGGAAACAATAAAAATGCTGCTTGTTCGCTTCTGACTGCGAGCTACTAGGGACAGGGGCTTTTAAATTATTACTATTTAGGTTTGTTACGTAAAAATTCTATAAGACCTCCCGTTCAGCTTGTAAAGCATCACTTCATGGGGACCAAAAAAAAATTTAACACCTCTAATGCTTTCATCCGCCATTGCAGATTTGATTCTGGTACTGCATTTCGAGTGAACTGGGCATGCTCGAACAGTTAGAAAAAGAAGTTGGAAGTTTCATCCTGAAAATGACTTGCATCTTTCTGAGCATGCTCAGAAAGCTGTTTTTTTGGCTTAGTAATTTAAGGACATCCTTAACAGGTGTAAGCAGTTACAAGTGCACACAAACTAGAGGCTGACATTTCTTCATGTGTTTCCAATTGGTTCATTAGCACACATGTTATAAAAAGCGTGGATACTGCACGTGTCAGCTGCCCCTCAGAGGGGGCAGATTTGCTGGCTGGAAGTAATGGCGGAGTGAAACAGAGATGTTTTGGAGCAAGTTTTGTATTTTTTGATGTTTTCTCTGCTACATAATTTTGCTAAATGTTTCTCAAGATGTTAATGACTAATGTTTTAATCCTGTGGGTCTATCCTGTTATTTCAAAAGCATGATTTATTTTCCAATGACTGTGAAATAAACATTGGTCTTTTTTGTTTTTAGGTGTTTTTATATATTTTTGGTGTGTTTATTTGTAATTTTTTGTTTTGCTTTCCTTGTTTTGTGGACCAATAAAATTACTTTCAAATTTTGAAGTTTGTTTTGTGATATATTTTTCCTGCTATGGATTTCAACCGCTGCAGCTGAACTAGTTTGGGCCTAAACCATCAAGTGTGATTTGTCTCTAAGCTCTTTCCTGGTGTGTATGCATGAAATGTTTAGTCACCAGAAAAGGAAGGACAAAGCGGTAAGTATTGTTTCCTAGAACTGATGTCCAGACTGACTTTTTAAAGCACATGTGCAAGATGTAGGAAAAGCTGCAAACAGGGCCTGTTGGAGGGGGGTGGGGGGGTGTGGTGTATTGGTGGACAGGCTTGAAGTGCTGATTTACAGCGCTGTGCTTGAAACTAGCACAAGACAATCCTATTCTAATTGTGGGTTGTTTGAGGGAAGCCAATTGAGTGTTAGAACCCCTGCTAGTGTTTTTAGGCTGGGCTTTGTGTCCCTTTTCCTAAAATTGGCTTCACTTCCTGTCACACAGCTGAACAGGAAGTGAGGTTAAAACCCTACCAATGGTCTTTTCTTTGGGACACAGGTCAATCTAACTAGTGTCACCATTAAGCAAATTGCACTGCAGTGTACACCCCAAATGATTAGTTATTTTGGGGTTTAGTAAAGGCAAAGCCGCTCTGCAGTAGAAGCGTAGGCAATGAAAATCAGAAGGGAAGCACTGATGTTTTTACTTCCAATCCCGCCAAGTTTTGAGTTTTCTTCCTTGCTTGTCCACTTGTAGTGCAAAGTGGATTTGCCTTTAGTAAATGGACCCCAAAGTCCAAGATTCCTACTAATTTGGGGTGTACACAGCAAAATGCCATTTCCAAAATGGGAAACTATTTATATTGATCTGTGTGTCCCCAACAAAACATTACTCAGGTGTTTCCCTCACTTCCTGTTTGGCTGTGTGGCAGGAAGTGAATGAATTAAGTAGAAAGTGACAACATTTGTGAGGTGTCTTTACCCTATCAGGGGTGCAGGCATCCCCAAAACAAACAAGAAAATAGTTGATTTAACATTGGGTGGTGTTTGTGGGGGTCCCTAACACACATTCATACATATTAGCAACGCTGGATCCTGGCCTATTGGCATGGTTATATTTTCTTAAGCCTCTCAATAAAATGATCTGAAATTTGGGGTTAAACTGGAACAATAATCATCACTTTTATTTTTTGGATTTCTTTCATTTTGGATAGAGTTGGGGGGGGGGGGTTAGAAGCTCTGTCAGTTTATTTTGTATTATCCCTGTCCGTTTGGGGAGATTGGCCTTCACTTCCTGCCCCATAGCCAAACAGGAAGTGATCGAAAAACTAGGCAAATTAAGGGTCTCCTGTGCCCCCCCCCCCCACAGAACTTGTGTGTGTCCCCTGAAAATTCCTGGGTGGGTCATAAAAAAACAGGGTGTGGCCTTGACAGGAAGGGTGGGTCATTTTTCTATTAGGGGGGTGCCAAAATTTGGTCAGGCCTAGGGAAGCACAAAACCTAAATATCCTACTGCATATTAGGGCTTATTTAGACAGGATCCAATTTACAGCATGTTTTTAGATTGTGGGAGGAAACCCGCACAGGGAGAACATGCAAACTCCAGGCAGATAGTGTCACGGGCGGGATTCGAACCAGCAACCCTTTTGCTGCTAGGTGAACATGCTACACACTACACTACTGTGCTGAACGAACATGATCGCAGCTGAAAGCATGAGATGTTTTTTTTTTTACCAATTCCATGCTTTCCAGCCTGGAGGACAGATGTGGGGTCTAATTGACCCCGCCTTTCTCTATAAAGAGGACCTGTCACACACTAGTCCTATTACAAGGGATGTTTACATTCCTTGTAATAGGAAGAAAAGTGAAAAATAATACAAAAAAAGGGACAAACAAGTGCAAAAATGAAAATATTAAGTTAAAAAATAAAATAAAAAAGGAATTTAAATGCTCGTGTCCCTAGTAGCTCGCACTCAGAAGCGAACACGCATGCAAGTCCCACCCACATATGTAAACATCCTTCAAACCCCACATGTGAGGTATCATAGCGTGCGTTAGAGCGAGAGCAATAATTTTAGCACTAGACCTCCTCTGTAACTCAAAAGTGGTAACCTGAGAAAAAAAAGTCAAGCGTTGCCTATGGAGATTTTTAATAACGAAGTTTAGCGCCATTCCATGAGTGTGCGCAATATGAAAGCGTGACTAGTTAGGTATCTATTTACTCGGTGTAACATCATCTTTTACCTTATCCCTAAAAATTGGGCTAGCTTTACTGCTTTCTTATTTTGTCATTCATGAAACAGGTTTTTTTTTGAAAGCCAAAAAAAAAAAAAAACGTTTGCAAATTTTTGGCACAAATACTGTTGGAAATGTGTCCGAAAAAATGGCCGCCACTTTATTCCCTAGGGTGTTTGTTAATAAAATATATATAATGTTTGGGGGTCCTGAGTAAGTTTCAAGGAAGAAAATATAATTGTTACATGAAGGAGAGAAGTGCCAGAATAGGCGCGGTATGGAAGTGGTTAAAGTGCAACAATAAAAGTGAAAAATTCCTTGAAATTTCGTACCATGGGGGGGGGGGGCAATTAGGGCCGCCATCAGGAATTATGGGGCCCCTTACACAGCTTCAGGCATGGGCCCCCTGGAGCAGAGAATAGGGGGGGGGGTGCCGCCTGATATTAAGAAGGGGGGGGGCTGCCGCAATTTGATAAGCGGGGGGTTCCTTTACTAAAAAATACATATAGAAAAATATATATTAAAAAGGGTGGTAGCCATCCGGGGGCCCTGGGGACCACTGGGCCGTTTAATAAAAATAAACCTCTGGGCTCTTTAATGAAAAATAAATTACAATATCTATATATATATATCTACATATATAAAATAATAAAAAAGGGGGTTGCCTTGGGAGCTCTGGGCCCTTTAATAAAAAATAACTACCAAAAATCTAAAAAAAAAATAACATAGGGTGGGAGCTGCGGTGGCTCAACGTGAATGGCACTGCGCTGACAAACCGTTCACCTCTGCAGCCAAGGGTTCGGATCCCAGTCTCGGCTACATGTGAATTGAGTTTGGTGGTGTCAGCCCGGCTCCCGGTGGGTGTGCTATGCAAGGTACGCCTGTGCTTAGTACGCCCACCCCCCCCCCCCCCCCACAAAAAACACCACACTTGCACGCACTTTGGCCATGAGGTCTCCTAAAATAAAGGGAGGCGAAGGACCTACAGGGCTGGCTGGGTGGGCTACACTCCCTCATAGGGGGAGTCCCTCTGTCCCATCGGGCTCCCAAGTGTAGCAGGTGGGGTGAGTGGGAGGCCCCCCTCACACCCACCATTGCCACCGGGGGCATGGAGAAGGATGGCGATTGCAAGTCCAGCTCCTCTCTCTCGACTTCACGCACAAAATACACTTTAAAAAAGAAATTAAAGTAAAAAGTAACAAACCTGGGGAAAATGTTTATAACATTTTTAGAAGCAAAAAGGTTGTCATCTGGGGCCCTCTGGGAGCTTTCATAATTATATTATATATATATATATATGTTAAAAAAATAACCAAAAAATATATAATTTTTTTTGTTTTGTTTTTTTTTTTAAAGGTGGGGGGTTGTCATCTGGAGCCCTGGGGATCTCCGGGCCACTGGGGACCTCCAGACCCCTAAAACAAAACATTGGCCCTTTAATAACAAAAAATATGGGGGGTTGCCACCCGGGGCCCTGGGGGCCTCTGGGCCCCTGGGGACCTCCAGACTGCTAAAAAATATTAAATTTCAAAAATTGGCCCTTTAATAAAAAATCCAACAAAAACCAACTACCAAATATATTTTCCAAAAAAAAAGAGGGGGGTTACCATCTGGGGCGCTGGGGGGCCTCCAGGCATCTGGGCACCTCTGGACCCCCGGGCCCCTTACAGGTGTACAGGGCCGCCATCAGGAATTTTGGGGCCCCTTACACAGCTTCAGGCATGGGCCCCCTGGAGCAGAGAACCCGGGGGGGGGGTGCTGCCGCATGAAATTGAGAAGCGGGGGGGGGGGGGGGGTCGTGCCGCAAATTGAGGAGCGGGGGGGCCCTTTACAAAAATTTTGACAGAAATAAGAAATAAAGAAAAATATATATAAAAAAGGGGGGTAGCCATCCGGGGCCCTGGGGACCTCTGTGCTCTTTATAAAATAAAAATAAAAAAGAGAGAAAATACATATATATATATTTTTTTAATATAACATTTTTCAAAAAAAAATACAAAAACAAGGGGGTTGCCTTCCAGGGCCCTGGGGACCTCTGGGCCCTTTCATAAAAAAAAAAAAAAAAAAATATATTAAAAAAATATATATATTTTTTTAAATATATATATTTTATTTAAAAAAAAGGGCTTGCCATCTGGGGCCCTTAGTGGCCTCCGGGCCCCTGGGGACCTTCGGAGCCCTTAAAAAAATAAAACTAAAAAAAAAGTTTTTTTTTGTTTTAGGGTGGTTCCCATCCTGCCCCTGGGGACCCCCGGGCGGTGTAATCCCTGTACCCCCCTAATGGCGGCCCTGCAGGTGTACTGCCTGTACCCCCCTGATGGCGGCCCTGGGTGTAATGTCAGCATGTGAAAAATGACATTCTGAAGGAAAAAAGCCATTTAAAACTGACTCGCGGCAATAATGAATTGTCAGCTCCTGGAAATTGCAGGAGAATTCATTCATTAAAAAAACGAAATAATAAAGCGTGGGGGTCCCCCCAAATTCAATAACCAGACCCTTTAGGTCTGGTATGGATATTAAGGGGAACCCCGCCATCAATTTAAAAAAAAAAATGACGTGGGGTTCCCCCCAAATATCCATAACCAGACCCTTCGGGTCTGGTGTGGAATTTAAGGGGAACTCCACCCCAAATTTTAAAAAAAATGGCGTGGAGTCCCCCCTAAAATCCACACCAGACCCCTTATCCGAGCACGTTGACCTGGCCGGCCGCAGAAAAGAGGGGGGGACAGAGCGCGGCCCCCCCCCTCTCCTGAACCGCACCAGGCCACATGCCCTCAACATTGGGAGGGTGTTTTGGGGTGCCCCCCAAAACACCTTGTCCCCATGTTGATGAGGACAAGGGTCTCTTCCCCACAACCCTTGCCCGGTGGTTGTGGGGGTCTGCGGGCAGGAGGCTTATCGAAATCTGGAAGACCCCTTTAACAAAGGGGCCCCCCAGATCCCGGCCCCCCCCCTGTGTGAAATGGTAATGGGGTACCTTGTACCTCTACCATTTCAGGAGTAAAAAAAATGTAAAGGGTTAAAAACGACAAGAGCCGGTTTTTGACAAGTCCTTTATTATCTTCTTTCTTCTTTCCTTCGGGTTTCTTCTTCCTCCTCCTTCTTCTTCCTCTGCTTCTGTCTTGGGTCTTCTATTCCCGCATCTTGCCCGGCGTGTTCTTCCATCTTCTGTTCCTCCGGCTGTCCTTCTCGTCCGCATCTTCTTCTCCTTCTTGTTTTTCGCCGGAGGCGCCGCTTCCAATTGAAATCCCCGCTGTCTGCCGGACCACGCCCCCCCCCTCTGACGCCATGGGCAAGCTCTTAGGAGTGTGGTGCCTGTGCGTCAGAGGGGGGCGTGGTCACAAGTGAGAGGGCGGGCAATTCAATTTGAAGCTTGTGCGCGGCTTTTTCTTTGCCAGAGTCGCCGCTTCCAATTGAATTGCCCGCTTTCTGGAACATGTGACCACGCCCCCCTCTGACGCACAGGCACCACACGGGGACTTTCCTAAGAGCTTGCCCGTGGCGTCAGAGGGGGGGCGTGGTCCGGCAGACAGCGGGGATTTCAATTGGAAGCGGCGCCTCCGGCGAAGAAGAAGAAGGAGAAGAAGATGCGGACGAGAAGGACAGCGGAAGAAGATGGAAGAACACGCCGGGCAAGATGCGGGAATAGAAGACCCAAGACAGAAGCAGAGGAAGAAGAAGATGGAGGAAGAAGAAACCCGAAGGAAAGAAGAAAAGAAGATAATAAAGGACTTGTCAAAAACCGGCTCTTGTCTTTTTTTACACTGACACTTTTTTTTTTCTCGTGAAATGGTAGAGGTACAAGGTACCCCATTACCATTTCACACAGGGGGGGGGCCGGGATCTGGGGGGCCCCTTTGTTAAAGGGGTCTTCCAGATTTCGATAAGCCTCCTGCCCGCAGACCCCCACAACCACCGGGCAAGGGTTGTGGGGAAGAGACCCTTGTCCTCATCAACATGGGGACAAGGTGTTTTGGGGGGCACCCCAAAACACCCTCCCAATGTTGAGGGCATGTGGCCTGGTGCGGTTCAGGAGAGGGGGGGGGCCGCGCTCTGTCCCCCCCTCTTTTCTGCGGCCGGCCAGGTCAACGTGCTCGGATAAGGGGTCTGGTGTGGATTTTAGGGGGGACTCCACGCCATTTTTTTTTTACATTTGGGGTGGAGTTCCCCTTAAATTCCACACCAGACCCGAAGGGTCTGGTTATGGATATTTGGGGGGAACCCCACGTCATTTTTTTTTTAAATTGACGGCGGGGTTCCCCTTAATATCCATACCAGACCTAAAGGGTCTGGTTATTGAATTTGGGGGGACCCCCACGCTTTATTATTTCGTTTTTTTAATGAATGAATTCTCCTGCAATTTCCAGGAGCTGACAATTCATTATAGCCGCGAGTCAGTTTTAAATGGCTTTTTTTTTTTTTTTTTTGTTTTCCAGAATGTCATTTTGTGCAAAGACATATTTCTAACCACAGGAAAAGTGCACTTTATTCACCTGCTGACATTCCCCCCCCCCCCCCATGGTACGAATTTTAAAATAATTATTCAAATGACGTGGGGGTCCCCCCAAATTCCATTACAGGCCCTTCAGGTCTGGAATTTAAGGGGAACTCCACCCCAAATTAAAAGAAAAATGGCGTGGAGTCCCCCCTAAAATCCACACCAGACCCCTTATCCGAGCACGTTGACCTGGCCGGCCGCAGAAAAGAGGGGGGGACAGAGCGCGGCCCCCCCCCTCTCCTGAACCGCACCAGGCCACATGCCCTCAACATTGGGAGGGTGTTTTGGGGTGCCCCCCAAAACACCTTGTCCCCATGTTGATGAGGACAAGGGTCTCTTCCCCACAACCCTTGCCCGGTGGTTGTGGGGGTCTGCGGGCAGGAGGCTTATTGAAATCTGGAAGACCCCTTTAACAAAGGGGCCCCCCAGATCCCGGCCCCCCCCTGTGTGAAATGGTAATGGGGTACCTTGTACCTCTACCATTTCACGAGTAAAAAAAAGTGTCAGTGTAAAAAAAGACAAGAGCCGGTTTTTGACAAGTCCTTTATTATCTTCTTTCTTCTTTCCTTCGGGTTTCTTCTTCCTCCTCCTTCTTCTTCCTCTGCTTCTTTCTTGGGTCTTCTATTCCCGCATCTTGCCCGGCGTGTTCTTCCATCTTCTTCCGCTGTCCTTCTCGTCCGCATCTTCTTCTTGTTCTTCTTCGCCGGAGGCGCCGCTTCCAATTGAAATCCCCGCTGTCTGCCGGACCACGCCCCCCTCTGACGCCACGGACAAGCTCTTAGGAAAGTCCCCGTGTGGTGCCTGTGCGTCAGAGGGGGGCGTGGTCACATGTTCCAGAAAGCGGGCAATTCAATTGGAAGCGGCGACTCTGGCAAAGAAAAAGCCGCGCACAAGCTTCAAATTGAATTGCCCGCCCTCTCACTTGTGACCACGCCCCCCTCTGACGCACAGGCACCACACTCCTAAGAGCTTGCCCGTGGCGTCAGAGGGGGGGCGTGGTCCGGCAGACAGCGGGGATTTCAATTGGAAGCGGCCGCTCCGGCGAAGAAGAAGAAGGAGAAGAAGATGCGGACGAGAAGGACAGCGGAAGAAGATGGAAGAACACGCCGGGCAAGATGCGGGAATAGAAGACCCAAGACAGAAGCAGAGGAAGAAGAAGATGGAGGAAGAAGAAACCCGAAGGAAAGAAGAAAGAAGATAATAAAGGACTTGTCAAAAACCGGCTCTTGTATTTTTTAACCCTTTACATTTTTTTTACTCGTGAAATGGTAGAGGTACAAGGTACCCCATTACCATTTCACACAGGGGGGGGGCCGGGATCTGGGGGGCCCCTTTGTTAAAGGGGTCTTCCAGATTTCGATAAGCCTCCTGCCCGCAGACCCCCACAACCACCGGGCAAGGGTTGTGGGGAAGAGACCCTTGTCCTCATCAACATGGGGACAAGGTGTTTTGGGGGGCACCCCAAAACACCCTCCCAATGTTGAGGGCATGTGGCCTGGTGCGGTTCAGGAGAGAGGGGGGCCGCGCTCTGTCCCCCCCTCTTTTCTGCGGCCGGCCAGGTCAACGTGCTCGGATAAGGGGTCTGGTGTGGATTTTAGGGGGGACTCCACGCCATTTTTTTTTAATTTGGGGTGGAGTTCCCCTTAAATTCCACACCAGACCCGAAGGGTCTGGTTATGGATATTTGGGGGGAACCCCACGTCATTTTTTTTTTAAATTGACGGCGGGGTTCCCCTTAATATCCATACCAGACCTAAAGGGTCTGGTTATTGAATTTGGGGGGACCCCCACGCTTTTTTTTTCCTTTTTTTAATGAATGAATTCTCCTGCAATTGCCGGGAGCCGACAATTCATTATAGCCGCGAGTCAGTTTTAAATGGCTTTTTTCCTTTGAAAAATGACATTTTGTGCAGAGACAGTTCTAACCACGGGAAACATGCGCTTTTTCACATGCTGACATTAGAGCCCCCCATAGTACGAAATTTAAAGAAAAATTACACTTTTATTATTGCACTTTTAGCATTATTAAAATCACTGCTCCCGAAAAAACGGCCGTTTTAAAAAATAAAAAAAGCATTGGTACATGTCCCCTGGGGCAGGACTGAGGTCCCCAAACACTTTTTAGGACAAAACTTGCAGATTAGCCTTTAAAATTCACTATTAAGATTTCCCCCCATAGACTTTAACAGGGAGTTCGGCGGCGGCTTTACTTATCAATCACATCGCGCTGCTGCTGCGGCCGGTTCATGCGCCTAATTAGGGCTTCATCCAGCGCACCTATTAAGGCATGTACCGGCGCAGCGCAGAGTCATTAGTAAATCAGCCCCTATGTGTCTTTTACTGTCCTTGCACTACCCCTATGAATGTTCTTAGAATTAGGGTTGTCCCGATACCACTTTTTTAGGACCGAGTACAAATACCGATAATTTTTTTCAAGTAGTCGCCGATACCGAATACCGATACTTTTTTAAAATGTGTTCCCAAAGGCAGCCATGTCCCCCCACATATTGCAGCCATGATGTCCCCCCACATATTGCAGCCATGATGTCCCCCACATATTGCAGCCATGATGTCCCCCACATATTGCAGCCATGATGTCCCCCACATATTGCAGCCATGATGTCCCCCACATATTGCAGCCATGATGTCCCCCACATATTGCAGCCATGATGTCCCCCACATATTGCAGCCATGATGTCCCCCACATATTACAGCCATGATGTCCCCCGCATATTACAGCCATGATGTCCCCCACATATTGCAGCCATGATGTCCCCCACATATTGCAGCCATGATGTCCCCCACATATTGCAGCCATGATGTCCCCCACATATTGCAGCCATGATGTCCCCCACATATTACAGCCATGATGTCCCCCACATATTACAGCCATGATGTCCCCCACATATTACAGCCATGATGTCCCCCACATATTACAGCCATGATGTCCCCCACATATTACAGCCATGATGTCCCCCACATATTACAGCCATGATGTCCCCCACATATTGCAGCCATGATGTCCCCCACATATTACAGCCATGATGTCCCCCACATATTACAGCCATGATGTCCCCCACATATTACAACCATGATGTCCCCCACATATTACAGCCATGATGTCCCCCAGATATTACAGCCATGATGTCCCCCACATACAGCCATGATGTCCCCCATATACAGCCATGATGTCCCCCTACCTGATGATGATGCCGCCGTATATACAAAGCTGCCGCCGCAAACATTACACGCACCTTTCGTTTTTCAATAGCTGTTTTCCATATCGCGCGCCCTGTGTAAAGGACACTCCCTCTTGCTCGGGATTGGACAGATCCGTCCAATCGCTAGCAAGGGGGAGTGTCCTTTACACAGGGCGCGCGATAGGGAAAACAGCTATTGAAAAATTAAAGGTGCGTGTAATGTTCGCGGCGGCGGCTTTGTATATACGGCGGCGGGGTCTGCGGGGGCGATGGCAGCGGGGGGGGGGGGCGCAAAGTATTCTATTTGGGTATCGGGGGTATTTGCGGGAGTACAAGTACTCCCGCAAATACTCGGAATTGGTCCCGATACCGATACTGGTATCGGTATCGGGATAACCCTACTTAGAATAAAGCTATCCTTCCTATGTTCATATTCTGAAGTCCCACCCCTTCCTGATAAACCCCACATAAGTTATTCCATAAAGGGTTTACATTTTACAAATACAAATATATAATAACTAGAGTTGAGCGGACACCTGGATGTTCGGGTTTGGCGGGTTCGGCTGAACTTCGAAAAAAAGTCCGGGTTCGGGACCTGAACTTGACCCAAACCCGAACCCGAACCTGAACCCCATTGAAGTCAATGGGGACCCAATTTTTTGACTACTAAAATGTCTCTGCAATCAAATGTGGATAGGGAAATAACTTAAAATAACATAAAATACATGAAAAAAAAATCTTGACAAGCAGGAACCTTCCCCAATGATGGGACACTATTCCTCCCACTGACACAAATGATTTGACACTATACCTGTAAGGTTGCTGGTTCAACTAGACCCAGGTTTTAAGGATGTATGAATGTATGGAAAATCCTCAATGCATTGCCAGTCAAAAACATCCACACACACTCATGGTATGTCCAAGACTAACTTTATTTCTCCTGCGTACTTGTACATAATCAAATCATACAAGGCTGTCCCAGCCAATCATATCTTAGTTATAAGGTTATACAAGTAATACTCGTCACAATTATACATCGTGCATAAGCAACCTTCTTTGTGCCCTGAGGATATCTAATTTCTACTGCAGCTAATCTTGGTCCTGGACATTGTAACAATAATATAGCCAAGGTCCCTGGCTTCTCCTAGAAGCTCAAGGATACATTTTAAATACATTGGGGTCAATTCACAAAGAGAAACGTTATTGGTTTTCTTCAGTTGTTAAATTACCGCCCCTTATTTAACGCTAGCAAACATGGTATTCACGAAAGTTATACTCGTTATTCAACATAGTCGTTATGGTTTTCAACTGACTCTTTATCCAATCGTTATGCTAACTACTCAAGAGTTATTTTAAATCATAATAATAATGTCTAAGGCCCCATACACACGAGCAGACAGATTTGTTCAAATCGGTCGGACAGACCGATTTGAACAAATCTGTCTGCTGGGGACGTATTGGTTTGATTGTGTACACACGATCAAACCAAAATCCCCGCCGGCAGACGGCGCGCTGACGTGGCGGTGATGTTGACGCCACCACGTCACCGCACCAGGAATTAAAACACTTCTGAACATGCGTCCAAGTCTGTCGGCTGGCCAAATCCGACGGCTCGCCCGTACACACGATCGAATCTGTCTGCTGGGACAGTCTGGCAGACCGTTTCCAGCAGACAGATTTGATCGTGTGTACGCGGCCTAAGATCGTTAAATAACACTGGAGAGATGCATTCTGGGAGCAGAAGGGGAGGAGAACAGCTGCATGTGGAAAAGAGCAGATACAGAGAGAGAGAGAGAGAGAGAGAGAGAGAGACACACAAGCAAGACACATGGAGATTGAGAATGTGATGTGTATAACTTCTAGTGTGTGCATTTCTAAAGCCATGTGTATTTCCTCATACAGAGAATAAATCATGGGAGATAATAATCGGAATTTAGCTATCACCTGGGTTTCAGAAAAGTCATCCAAAATAGTATGTGAACGGAATACACGTTTATAAATCTGAACAACATTCTAACGTGTTCTTCTTCGCCTCTGGATAATTTTAAGTTCAAATAGAGCACGGTTCTATCTTGCCCAACACTACTAAAAACTTCACTACACTACAAAAATCGCCAAAAGCTTCCTATAACAACAAAATATCGCCTGGGAAATGTCATAACGACACCCTGAGGGAGGTGCTATTTAACGATTGCTTAACGATCAATAACTGTCAAAAAAATCTTTGTGAATTGCACTTCTGTTCCATTTAACGATTTGACTAGTTAAAATAACGATTTGACTCTTAAAATAATGATCGAATCGTTAAATAATGATCCACACCTTAAAATATCGGTTTCGTGTGGTTAAACGTTATTTGATGATTTTTCAAAGCGTTAAATTGTTTAGTGAATTGAACTAGCTTCAATAACGTGCAAAATGGTTAAAATTACGAGCGAAATCGGGAAAAAAAGCTTTGTGAATTGACCCCATTTTAGGATACAAGCATTAATCACTAAGGGGGAACTCTAACAAGCCTTTCAATATCAATGATGGGGCACTATTTCTCCCACTGACACAAATGATGGGACACTATTCCTCCCAATGTTACCAATGATGCGGCACTATTTCTCCCACTGACACAAATGGGACACTATTCCTCTCAATGATACCAATGATGGGAGACTATTCCTCCCACTGATACCAATGATGCGGCACTATTTCTCCCACTGACACAAATGATGGGACACTATTCCTCCCAATAATACCAGTGATGAGGCACTATTTCTCCCACTGACACAAATGGGACACTATTCCTCTCAATGATACCAATGATGCGGCACTATTTCTCCTACTGACACAAATGATGGGACACTATTCCTCCCAATGATACCAGTGATGGGGCACTATTTCTCCCACTGACACAAATGATGGGGCACTATTCCTCCCAATGATACCAATGATGGGAGACTATTCCTCCCACTGATACTAATGATGCAGCACTATTTCTCCCTCTGACACAAATGATGGGACACTATTCCTCCCAATGATACCAATGATGGGGCACCATTTCTCCCACTGACACAAATGATGGGGCACTATTCCTCCCAATGATACCAATGATGGGACACTATTTCTCCCACTGACACAAATGATGGAACACTATTCCTGCCAATGATACCAATAATGGGACACTATTCTGGTGCAATTAGATTTGTGAAGTAGGACTGACTCCTAACCAATTCTCTCCCTATAAGCACAATCAGGAACCTTTCCCTACAGTAGCTAATTCAGAGTATGTTACAGAAACATATGCAATGCTGGTGCAATATGCAGAGTATCTGACAGGAACATATGCAATGCTGGTGCAATATGCAGGGACAGATGCAGTGCTGGTGTAATATGCAGAGTATCTCCTATATAATTCTCTCCCTATAACAAAAAGCAGGAACCTTGCCCTAAACTATGTAATGCACAGTATCTCACAGGGGACAGATGCAGTGCTGGTGTAATATGCAAAGTATCTCCTATATAATTCTCTCCCTATAGCAGCAAGCAGGAACATTGCCCTAAACTATGTAATGCACAGTATCTCACAGGGGACAGATGCAGTGCTGGTGTAATATGCAGATTATATCTTATATAATTCTCTCCATATAACAAGCAGGAACCTTGCCCTAAACTATGTAATGCACAGTATCTCACAGGGGACAGATGCAGTGCTGGTGTAATATGCAGAGTATCTCCTATATAATTCTCTCCCTATAGCAGCAAGCAGGAACCTTGCCCTAAACTATGTAATGCACAGTATCTCACAGGGGACAGATGCAGTGCTGGGGTAATATGCAGATTATCTTCTATATAATTCTCTCCATATAGCAACAAGCAGGAACCTTGCCCTAAACTATGTAATGCACAGTATCTCACATGGGACATATGCAGTGCTGGTGTAATATGCAGAGTATCTCCTATATAATTCTCTAACTATAGCAACACGCAGGAACCTTGCCCTTAACTAGGTAATGCACAGTATCTCACAGGGGACAGATGCAGTGCTGGTGTAATATACAGAGTATCTCCTATATAATGCTCTCCCTATAACAAAAAGCAGGAACCTTGCCCTAAACTATGTAATGCACAGTATCTGGAAACAGCAGGGGGCGCTGAAAACTATTTTAAATCACAATAGTGAAATATGTGCATCTCCGTCAAAGGAGATGATTAGCAAACAAAAGTGCAAATCAGTGCAATAAATAAATAGTACATAGATTGCAATAAACATAAGAATTAATAATAATAATATAAATGTCCGAAGAATATGTGCAAAAACCAGACTCAAAAAATATATATAAAAATGTCCATAAATGTGCAAAAGAATTAATAATATCTTTAGAAATCCTTGTGACTTTTCACTCTAATGAGTGAATGTGGGTGATCAAAATGAAGAGTTTCCACCTTCACCAACTAAACACCGACAGTGTGAAAACAGGATGGCTCCTTACCGCAAACTATTGACCTTTCTCGTTAGAAAATAGGTCAAATAAAGCGTTGTGTCTCCACGGACAGTAGATAGCCTGGATTCCCTTGATTGGATTCGTTAGAGGGCAAAGAAACACAAAAAAATGCCGCCATAGCGTGATACCGTTTTATTAAAAGACATGGGTTAAACACACAATGCCGAGTGGCTCCTTACTATTTGTGGTGCCCTCCGTCCCGGCACTGAGGCTGATGGCTTGGGTCTATGGATAAGATGCGTCCTAGCTGGGGAGACAATCGCGTGCGCTCCACTTCCCTTGTGTTGAGAACCAGCTGGACCGGAAGATGCTGTGCGTGGTCACTTTGAGGCGGTACGTGACCACGCACAGCATCTTCCGGTCCAGCTGGTTCTCAACACAAGGGAAGTGGAGCGCACGCGATTGTCTCCCCAGCTAGGACGCATCTTATCCATAGACCCAAGCCATCAGCCTCAGTGCCGGGACGGAGGGCACCACAAATAGTAAGGAGCCACTCGGCATTGTGTGTTTAACCCATGTCTTTTAATAAAACGGTATCACGCTATGGCGGCATTTTTTTGTGTTTCTTTGCCCTCTAACGAATCCAATCAAGGGAATCCAGGCTATCTACTGTCCGTGGAGACAACGCTTTATTTGACCTATTTTCCAACGAGAAAGGTCAATAGTTTGCGGTAAGGAGCCATCCTGTTTTCACACTGTCGGTGTTTAGTTGGTGAAGGTGGAAACTCTTCATTTCGATCACCTACATTCACTCAGAGTGAAAAGTCACAAGGATTTCTAAAGATATTATTAATTCTTTTGCACATTTATGGACATTTTTATATATATTTTTTGAGTCTGGTTTTTGCACATATTCTTCGGACATTTATATTATTATTATTATTAATTCTTATGTTTATTGCAATCTATGTACTATTTATTTATTGCACTGATTTGCACTTTTGTTTGCTAATCATCTCCTTTGACGGAGATGCACATATTTCACTATTGTGATTTAAAATAGTTTTCAGCGCCCCCTGCTGTTTCCATTTATCTATTCTATTTTGAATTTTTTGGGGTGCAGCTCACTCAGTTGATAATTTATATATCACATTATTTACACTTTATTAGTTATTTTGGCGCGAGATCCTTACCCTACCAATGCACAGTATCTCACAGGGGACAGATGCAGTGCTGCTGTAGATTTCTGAAGCAGGATAGTCCTATCTACATCTCTCCCTCAGATCAGCAGCAGCCTTTCCCTACCCTAGCTAAAGCAGACTGACAAGCTGTGCTGTGTGCCTATAGCTTATATAGAGGCTGGGTCACATACTGGGTGCACTGGCCAATCACAGCCATCCCATTAGTAGGCATGGCTGTGATGGCTTCTTAGTCACAGTAGTAAAACAAATGGCGATTGGCTGCTGTGCAGCGCACTGTTACATAGCCGAACTCCAAACCCAAACTTTCAGCAAATTATTTGGGTTCGGGTCCAAAAAAAAAATTTGGTAAGAACCCTAATAAGAACCCTCGCTCAACCCTAATAATGACATTAAATCGCACCTAAAGCAAAATACTAAAGGTGGTTGTAATACAAAAATGTAGTAGAAAAGGGGGAAGAAAAGAGTGCATTAGAGTGAAGAAATGGGAATTGCTAATACCTAAGTGGTATTGACTCTGATCAAGTGGACTGATCTAATTGCTAAATAAGCATACCTTACTTGTGGACATTAAGCCAAAGCATGTAGTATGTTACCCATAACCTCAATGTGTAAAGCCTAGCCCTATGAGTACATCTTTGTGTACAGGGCCAATAAAGGTCAGACTAGTCACTGCAAATCTAAGGTTACAAGAGTACCCTTGGAAGGCAAGGAAAACGAGACGGATACAAGAGAGAGACATTAAAAAGGTGGGAAAATGTGGGGCTAATAGAGAGTTGTGCAAGTGTTGTATGCACAGTATGTAGACTGAAGAAAGACAGTTGATTAGAGGCAAGGGCAGAAGGTGATTGGAATGGCATCTCCTGAAGGGTCAAAGGGGTGGCCCCAATGGAAATCCCCAGTGTCTTTCCCTGCTTGGGCCAGCAAGGCTCCTCATTACAGACCAAGGAAGTGTTCCTGATAGGGAGTGTCTACAGAGGCCAAAGTGGTATTGAGACACAGATTCATGTGTAACAGTAAACCCTTGTGTCCTTATTAGAACATTCCTGCCATCATATTTTTGTATTCTAAGGTTGTTTCATAATAGATGCCAGTATCCCCATGTGCTAGTATTCAATCTGTATTGGACTGCATTAATGAGCTTCTCAATTTATGCTATTCTGTCTAGTCTTAGAAACCAGTCTCAAGGCTAGGTAATGCTTTGACCATAAACATAGCTGGGGATTTCTAACATATTTTCTGAGATAACAGCGTATGATGTATTAGATATTGAGCAAATGAATAGTCAAGCATGTAGCATTTATTCAGTGTACATTAATCCAATAAGATTGGAGTTGTTACAGAATTTCCCCTTACCTTTCTGCTTCTTAAACAAGAGTTGGCAATGTTTGATGATATTGTATAAAGCAGCGAGCTAGTTCTCTATCAAAGCACTCGAAGTTTGTACTATTTTGTTTGTTAACATTCAAAGACCCCTTCTGTATGATATTGGATAATAGATTGCTTCTCGCTCATCCTCCTTTAGAGCGACAACCTAATCTCTCTCCCACATCTTAACATTCCTTCATTAACTACTTGCTTACTGGGCACATATACCCCCTTCCTGCCCAGGCGAAATTTCAGCTTTCGGCACTGTCATGCTTTGAATTACAATTGCGCGGTCGTGCGACGTGGCTCCCAAACAAAATTGACGTCCTTTTTTTCCCACAAATAGAGCTTTCTTTTGGTGGTAGTTGATCACCTGTGCATTTTTTGTGCGCTATAAACAAAAATAGAGCGACAATTTTGAAAAAAACACAATATTTTTTACTTTTTGCTATAATAAATATCCCATAAAAAAAAAAATAAAAAAAAAACGATTTATTGTTTCAGTTTAGTCCGATAAGTATTCTTCTACATATTTTTGGTAAAAAAAAAAAAAAAAAAAAAAAAAAAAAAAAAATCGCAATAAGCGTATAGTAATTGGTTTGCGCAAACGTTATAGCGCCTACAAAATAGGGGATAGAATTATTACTTTTTATTTTTATTTATTTTTTTACAAGTAATGGTGGCGATCTGCGATTTTTGTCACGACTGCGATATTACGGCGGA
This sequence comes from Rana kukunoris, assembly GCA_029574335.1. Taxonomy (NCBI): domain Eukaryota; kingdom Metazoa; phylum Chordata; class Amphibia; order Anura; family Ranidae; genus Rana; species Rana kukunoris. Next base: position 339,183,957 of record CM056053.1, read on the forward strand.
CACAGTGGACACTTTTGACACATTTTTGGGATCATTCACATTTATACAGCGAACAGTGCTATAACTATGCACTGATTACTGTATAAATGTGACTGGCAGGGAAGGGGTTAACACTAGGGGGCGAGGAAGGGGTTACATTTGTACCCTGGGAGTGATTCTTACTGTGGGTGGAGTATACTGACTGGGGAGGTGACCGATGGTTGTCCCTATGTACAAGGGACACACCATCTGTCTCCTTTCCCTAACAGGACATGGATCCCTGTGTTTACACACAGAGATCCATGTCCATGCCTGGCGGACATCGTGGCCGCCAGGCACGCCAGCAGCGCGTACGCCCGAGGGGCAGAGGGTCTCAAACAGCACCTGCTCAAGGGTAACCCAGTCTTTCAGTTTGACATTTAGGTTCCAGTCAACTAGCCTGGTAAGCTGAAATGCCCAAAATTTGCATTACAGATCAGGTAACCCAAAACCATCTTTATGTTTGGGCAAAGTCAGATGCAAGAAGATAGTTCTCAGTCAGGTTTTTCCTGAAAAGTAATTAAATAATGCTTCATAGAAGCAAAAAAGGCTAGAGGGTGTTTAATAGGATTGTTGCATGACATACAACAAGTGTAGAAGTATGTTAATTTTTAAGATTGCAGTCCTTTCAAGCTAGGGGGTAATCTGGTTTATTCCAGGAATCAGGATACAAGATTTTGCTGTATATATTTAAGAAGGTTATGGTCGTTTTGCATATACAGTTCTGAAAGACTAGCTGAAAATTGGATGCACAATTATGTAGTATTTTTTTTTGAGAGAGATACAAGAACTTTTCTTGGCAAAATGCAAATGAATCAGCTGGGAAGCAGACATTTAAAGCAAAATATTTTGTATAATTGATCTTTAAATTACGAAGGAATCTGTCAGATATTTCAGTAAGTTAGGAAGAGTGATGTATGTTTTGGATACAAAAAGATGTATGTCATCTGTAAATGCAGCTAGTTTATACTACTTCTCTCCAACAATGAGCCCCCTAAGGCCTCGTACACACGATCGAATTTGTCCGCTGAAAACGGTCCGATGGACCGTTTCAGCAGACATCTCCGATCGTGTGTATGGGCTAGCGGACAGATTTGTCCACCCGACAGATTTCAAAGCATGCTTTGAAATCTATTCGGTGGGAATCTGTCCGCCCGACATGTCTGCTGGTTAGTACACTTACCAGCAGACATGTCGTCCCGCTCCGCCGCCGCACCGCCGCCGAATGGATTCGGCGCATGCGCGGAAGTGTTTTACTTCCTGGTGCAGTGACGTGGCGGCGTCAACGTCACCGCCACGTCAGCGCGCTCTCTGCTGGCTGGGATTTTGGTTTGCTCGTGTGTACACGCGAGCAAACCAAAATCCCAGCAGACAGATTTGTTCAAATCTGTCGGACGGACAGATTTGAACAAATCTGTCGGACGGACAGATTTGAACAAATCTGTCCGCTCGTGTGTATGGGGCCTTAGAGTAGATATAGACTGCAAGGCACCTATAAAAATGGTACTAGTATGAGAATGAATATAATTGGCAACAGAGGGTATCCCTGCCTAGTACTATTGCTGATTTTAAAGGTGTTGCCATTTACTTTTACCCTATGTAGCTCTTAGGTTTAAGTAGAGTGACAACATCCTAGCACATATTACATTTCCAAGGCCAATAGACCTTCCATATAATCCAATGCCACTCTGTTTAAAGCCTTCTCGTTTATTTGTTCACCATGTGACAGTAAGCTACTCTAGGTTGCTTATCTTCTTAAATTTTTATTTTATTTTTTTTATCTTAGACAAAGCTCTATTTGAAGAGTAAAACATGTTAAGTTTGGGTGATTTGATTTTTGAAGCACCTTTTGACTTTATTTTCATTTAGGTTCACATGATTTCATTTTTGTCCTGACACATTCTTTCCCCCCTCGCCTCCATTTATTTTTTTGTGGGGTAAGACATGCCTTGTGTCAATGTAGTCTTGATTAAGAGAGAAGCTTTTTTTGTGAATATGGTGATATATGGGGCTCGTCCATTAGTGATTATTTGTGTCCACATAGATGAGTGTACCGGTATTGCATATCTGAGGCGGCGTACACACGAGGGGATATGTCCGCTGAAAACGGTCCGATGGACCGTTTCAGCAGACATCTCCGCTCGTGTGTATGGGCTAGCGGACAGATTTCTCCACCCGACAGATTTCAAAGCATGCTTTGAAATCTATCGGGTGGAATCTGTCCGCCCGACATGTCTGCTGGTTAGTACACTTACCAGCAGACATGTCGGGTCCCACCGCCGCCGCGCCGCTGCCGAATGGATTCGGCGCATGCGCGGAAGTGTTTTACTTCCTGGTGCGGTGACGTGGCGGTGACGCGGCGGCGTCAACGTCACCGCCCCGTCACCGCGCCGTCCGGCGGCGGGGAATTTGATCCGATGGTGTGTACACGCCATCGGATCAAACTCCCGATCGGACATATCCGATGGAAATGGTCCGCGGACCGTTTTCATCGGATATATCCGATCGTGTGTACGGCGCCTGAAAGATAGACAATTTAATAGGGCAGAAGATAGATAGCCCACATCCTCAGTAAGACAGTATTTACTAGCATATCTTCTCTTTTTCTGTTCATCTCATTTTTATATGTGGCCAATAGATAGGAGAGACAGGAATACCCCATCTCTTGATACTAGGTGCTGTTGGTGAGTAAACCTTTTAATTTACGTATCCTCTAAAACAGCCTAGAGCCTTATATTGAATATAGGAGGAAATTATAACCCTCATATTGTCTATACATACATATTCCAGAGAAGTTTTCACCATTTAAACTTGGTAGGTGTTAATATTACCACATAGAGATAGAACGTTGATTTTTATATATAATGGCATTGACCTCATCCTACAGTATAGGTATATCTGATAAGATCATTTACATACTTTTTATGTTTTACAATAAAGGTTACATTTTCGTTAAGTTGCCATTTGGTGCATAGGGAAGCATACCCTCGTCTAGTTCTAGTCTAATTTTGCCACAGATAAGCGTTTTCAATATGAAAGCCTTCTCAGCATCAATATAGCAAAAAACTAAAAACTATTTGCTATGTTTGGTCAACAAATAACAATGTTTTTGAGCTTTAAGGGAGTTATCCTGTTTTTATATGTGCTATATTATTTTTTCTTTGTTTGATATCCCCCCCCCCCCCACACGAAAGTGGAGTTACCCTTTATGTCCTGCTAGATCACTTCAGACTGGCACCTTTTGCATGTCTAGCTATGCAAAACATTAAAAATAAGTTCTTATACTGTTTATAATCCAATAATACGCTGTCTGACCCTGCTCTGCACATGCTCAGTTGCTATTTTAGGAATTTTTAGGCACGGCTGAGTTTATAGAGGCCAATCTGATGACAGCCTTAAAGCAGAATTAAACACTCCTATCCTTTACAGCCAAGGAAGCTGCTTCTATTTGATCTGCAACTGCCATCAGATCAGTCATGACACCAGCCATTTGATGGTTTGACAGTTTGGTTGAGGACACAAGCAAGTGTGACCGTTAGAAATCCCAGCGTTCCAGAAATGTACCTGTTACTTAAAACTGTTAAATCAGCTTTATGATTACTGTTGATCAGGGACTCTGGGCTTCATCAAAATGGCAGCCTCCAGCAAGAAGAAACAGGAGCAATGCTGGAGGCAATTTACAGGAAACACTCAGTTTGGTAGCATAATTATTAATGTGAAATGTATGTTCCTTGATAAAGAACATTTTATCAAGTTGTTATGAGTAAAGTTCTGCTTTAAAGTGGAACTAAACTTGGCAATTTAATGGTTTCCCAAAATGGTTACATTCAAGACATGAGATAAATGATAGCAACAGGTTAGGGAAATGGGGAAGGGGAGTGCAAGTGAAACCACTAATGTTTAAATATCTATAGATCGTCAATGATCTATGATTGATCACTCATCAAATGATGGTTAGTTGCTGTAACCGTAATGTCATATGGAAACAAATATAGGAGGAAGAGGTATAGGGATTAGGAAGTGATCTAATTGAAGACCGAAAAATCAGAGAAGGGGTTACTTTTTTTTTTTTTTTCCAAAATGTTTATTGAATTTTTCAACAGGGAAAAAAGAGTACAATAATGCACATTGGTGAGCATAAGGAGCATGTGCGGGCGCAGCCGCCATATGTTTCTTTGTAGCACATAAAAATACAAACAAGGAGTCCAGATACTGCAGAATTGTAGCCATTAGTGGTAACAAACAAAATAAACAGAAACATGCATATAGGAATGAGACTTCGTGGGTGGGGTCTCCTGTTCAAGAGGCCGTGAGAAGCGTCAGTCACATCCCCCCTTGAACAATCGACCTTGGGAGATGCTTTGTTAAAGGGCGAAGCGGTCGCTGAAGTCTCCCCATTGTCACGGGGGGAACGGCTTGGAGTATGATATAGGAGACCAACTTACTTCTCATTTAGATATTAACGCCAGTCTCGTTAATAGTTATCTGGGTGGTAAAGTGGTGGTGTCTGTTAGTAGGCAGCAGACAATAGAAGCAATCGGGGTATTATAGAGGGAGGGAGTAGGGGTTATGGCCACGGGGGGGGGGTAGCACAGGGGGGAGAAAATAGGGAGGGGGACAAGCCGCCACAGCTCGGTAGGGCAGTGGGAGGTAAAGGTATCAGGCCAGGGTCATCAGGGTTTAATAGTCTTGTATTCGTCAGTCGTAGTGAAATGGACCCAGGCTGCCCATGTTTCGGTAAACTTAGTAGGATTATCATTAGCCTGGTGGATTAGTTCTTCCATCTCCATTGTTTTGTGGAGACGTTTGAACCAGTCGGGTAAGGACGGGGGGTGTGGAGAGAGCCATTTAAGTGGGATGCACATTCGAGCAGCATTCACCATGTGCATGGCCAGGGACTTGCAATATCCTCTCGGGGGCGTTGGGGAGAAGTGGAGAAGAAACTGGGCAGGTGTGTAATCTAAGTTGTCAGTCGTCACGTGTGTAATGAGTCTATGGACCTCCGTCCAATAGGGTTGGATTTTAGAGCAGGTCCACTATACGTGGAGGAAAGAGCCTATCTCCAGGTGGCACCGCCAACAGATCCCAGGGAGTGCGGGATTAATTCTGTGGAGTTTGAGCGGGGTTTTATACCACCTGGAGAGGAGCTTGTAGGCGTTCTCTTGCGTTTGAACGTTGACTGAGCCTTTGTGGGCGAACCTATAGACTGTTTCCCATTCCCCTTCAGTAAGATCGAGTGCGAGGTCGTGTTCCCATTGTTGGTTAGCCCAGTGGGTTTTGGAGGAATGTGTGGAGAACAATAGACCATAGATAGTCGAGATTAGGTGTCTCTGTGGTTCCTTCTTGGAACAGAGGCTCTCAAAATGGTAGTAGGGCCTGGACCAGTGGGAGGTTGGTGCCGTCTTGCCCAAGAAACGTCGAATTTGTAAGTAGGGCCAGAATGGGAATTCGTCCCTGCCAATGTTAGCGGCTAGTTCTGATTGGAGCATGAGTTTACCCGAGTGAAAGAATTGGCCCGCCAGTACTGACTCGTGGGGCCAGCTGTCAGACAGAAAAGCGGGGTGCATGCCCGGCGGGAAGTCAGGGTTCATTCTGAGGGGCGTCATGGGGCCGTGTCGGTCCGACAGTTTGTATTTAGTACAGGCCCCCCAGAAGGCTCGCAGGGAGGGGAGTTTGAGGGGGTGATCTTTACAGTCTCGGGGAATGTTGCCTTGTGAAACCCAGGGTAAATGGGAAATCGGAATGGGAGAAAATTCCTGTTCCAGTCTCACCCAGTTCTTTCGGTCCCCGTTAGCGACCCAGTCGTATATTCTCGCGAGGCCACAGGCCAGGTTGTACCTGTGGAGGTCCGGTAAACCTAGGCCTCCCTTCAACTTAGGGACCGTGAGCCTGTCATAGCTCAAGCGCGGACGGGCTTCGTGCCAGAGGAATCGTGCACAGGTCGATCTGTAGGATGATAGGAAGGCCGGTGGGAGTCTTATGGGGATCGTTTGCATGATATACAGTAGCCGGGGGAGGACGTTCATTTTAATCACCGCGATCCTCCCGAACCAGGATTGATTGATTGATTTGGAAATTTGACAATGCCTTAAAGTCCGCAAAGTCTTTCATTAAATTAGGGACTGTTGTGAGGGGGTCTCTGAGGAATAGGAGAATATCATCAGCGAACGCGGCAAGTTTGTATGTGCGGTTCTTAATGTCGATACCCTTAATCGTTGGGTTAGATCGGAGTCGTTTCAGAAAGGGTTCTAGGGTGAGGACGAATATCAGGGGGGAGAGGGGGCACCCTTGGCGGGTTCCGTTCGCTATGGAGAAGGCGTCTGACAGGTGGTTGTTCACTCTGACCCTTGCTGTGGGGCCAGAGTATAGCGCGGATATATAGTTCAACATGAGCGGTGGAAGGTTCGTGGCTTTGAGGGTCGCTTGCATGAAGTCCCATGCCACCCTGTCAAACGCCTTCTCCGCATCGAGTGACAGAAAAAAACCGGGGGATCCACTGGAGGACAGCCAGTGATGAACATTTAGGGCCGTAAGGGTATTGTCGCGCGCTTCCCTCCCAGGGATGAAACCGGCCTGGTCAGGGTCTATTAGTGTGGGCAGGTACGGAAGGAGCCTATTCGCGATCGTCTTAGCAAACCATTTAAGGTCTACGTTGAGCAGGGAGATGGGTCTGTAGTTGGACACAAAGTTTGGGTCCTTGTCGGGCTTGGGGAGCACCACAATATGTGCGGTCAGGAGGTCCCGAGGAGGGGCAGTGGCGGTGGCGAAGGAGTTATAGGCTGAAATGAAGAAGGGTGTGAGAATTTTGGCGTAAGTCTTATAGTACCCAGCAGTCAGACCGTCAGGTCCCGGACTTTTGCCGGGCTTCAGTTGTTTAAGGGCCAGACCCACTTCTGCAGTGTTGAGGGGCCTGTCTAGTTCCTGCCTAGCCGTCTCCGATAGTTTGGTGGGGCCGTATTGGTTTAAAAACTCGTCAATTAGCCCCTGTCTGGAGAGTCGTGCCGTCGGGGAGGTCGGGGAGGGCAGGTTGTATAAGTCGGTGTAGTATTGGGCGAATAGCCTAGCGATGTCCGGGGTAGAGTGTAGTTTGACGCCTTTGCCGTCTGTCAGTGAGTGGACTGTCGTCTTGGCCCTCCTAGTTTGTAAGGCGTTTGCTAGTATTTTGCTTACTTTGTTGCCGTGTTCGTAGAATGTTTTCTTGGCCAGGGTGTAGGAGCGTCTAATCTTTTTACCAATGATCTCCAAGAGGTCTGCTCTTGCTAGGCTCAAGTCTTGTAGCGTCGCGAGGGCCTGTGAGTGTTTGTGTGCGGACTCCAGCTGTTTAATCCTCCCCAGGAGCTCGTCGTATTGTGCACGTCGTTGTTTGTTACGTTTGGCAGCCGCAGCTATCATGAGGCCTCTGACCACACATTTGTGGGCCTCCCAGTTGACAACGGGGGCCGTATCCTCTGGCCTGTTTTCTCGGAAGAATGCCTCGAGATTCGTTTCAAGGTCATTGGCCAGTGTCGGGTCCGTAAGCAGAGATGGATCCAACCTCCACACCCGTGTACGGGGACGACACATGGGGAGAGATAATGTTACCGAGATCGGGTTGTGGTCCGACAGTAACATGGGCTCTATAGTCGCTGAGGTTAACATGGGGAGATCTTCCTGGTTGAGGAAAAGGTAGTCGAGTCGGGAGTAGCGGTTATGGGGGGCTGAATAGAACGTGTAGTCCTTTCCCGTAGGGTGCAGGGCACGCCATGTGTCATGTAGGAGAAGTTCTTGGAGGATCAGCTTGATCCTCCTCAGAGCAGAGTACTGGGTTGATGAGGTGCCCGTGGATGTGTCTAGGGTGGGGTTGAGGGGGACATTAAAGTCACCCCCCAGCACCAGGGTCCCAGCCTTAAATGGTGTCAGCAGAGACGACATGGACCTAAAAAAGGAAACCTGGCGCGTGTTCGGTGCATATACATTAGCGAGCGTGATAGTGTGGTTCAGATAAGTGCCTTTCAGAAATAGGTACCTGCCCTCTGGGTCCGACAACTTCCCTGTCAGTTTGAAAGGACATTGTCTAGCTATCAATATAGAGACCCCTTTCGTTTTGGATTGCACGTTCGTGGCGTGGTGGGCTTCAGGGTAGTGAAAGTTGTGTAGTTTGGGCGTTGCTTCTGCCTTAAAGTGCGTTTCCTGTATGAATGCGATATCTGCCTTGGCGCGGTGTAGGGTCAGAAGGAGTTGCGACCGCTTTTCAGGGAGATTAAGCCCCCTCGCATTCAGGGAAATCACCTTTAAGGCAGTATTGTGAGCTCCTAAAGATGGATCTGGCATTGTGAGCGTGAGTACAGTCTCACGTCAGGGTATAGTTTGAGAGTAATTAACCGAGCTGTGGCGGGAGGGGGGGGGGGGGATCAGGGGTCTGGGTTACGCAAAAACGGTGGTGGGGGCTAAGGGCACCGAGCGAGAGAAAAAAAAAAAAAGGGGGGGGGGATGGGGGGGAGAATCACCCAGTTAGAACGGGACGGTATAAGGAGAGGCGCGTCTCTTTTTCGGGGGAGGAGGGGGGAAAGGAACCGATTAGGTGGAGGGGGACACAGTCCCACCTCTTTGTCTAGGGGAGGGGTAATCGGTAGAGTGCGGTCGTGTGGGGCACCCGTGTCGCAAATGGGACACGGGTACTGTCGCACACCTCCGCTTGTGGGTTGACCAGGGCCTTTGCCAGAGCACTGTCGTGTGACAAAGGGAAAATCTATGTACATATATGCCACCCCAGAGTGTAAACCCGCTAGGTTCAATCAAGGGTGAGACCTCTGCTGAATCAAGAAGCTGTGGTGGGTACCATGTTCCAACCTCTGGATCAGCCGGCTGGTGTGTGAGCAGGGCTCCAGGGTTTCCCTATAGGGGGGGAGATTCCGGACCCCCCGGCGAGCACCTATCTCCAGGGCTGTCAGTATGCATAGTCCCATAACAATAAAACAGTTTAACATTAATACCTAAGCAAACAGTGTAACAATGACCCCCAATAGGCACAGCTGTTTAGCAGTATAAGCAATTCCTAACATGTAAAGTGGGTAGAACAGGGGGGTACAACAGTTTTCATACTCAACCCAGGGGCGGCGGGATCCACCCGCGTGGGACCCGCCTGTCCTGAGAGCGGCAGCGGCTTCTTAGCTCTTGATGCCTACAGGCGGACCGGACTGGTCTGAAGCCCTCGGTGGTGAGTAGTCTAATGACCTTAGTGTCGGAGTTTTCCGGGGCCTTCTGCTCTTGGGCAATCGGCGGTGAGATGGGATTGTTCTGGTGATTTGCAGACATGGTGGCCAAGCATGGTGGACGGGCTTGTGGACCAGAGAGAACGGGCCGGGTGTATGCCCCTGGCTGTGTCTCCCGCGAATCAGATATGTGTGCAGGATGGAAGATCGGGAGTCTCCTCGGGAGTGATCCCCCCGTAGCTAGAGGGGGATCAGGGGAATCGACCTGTGTTGTCCGATGTGGGCGCTCTCCTTGTTCCCCGAGGATCTCTGTGCTGTCAGCCAGGACAAGCCTCACCTCCACGATGGCGTCCCTCCGGAAGTGGCGTGATTGTCGAGCGACGGAAACGGGGAATGTCTCTACGGTTCGGATCCGGAAGTGGCGGGTCTCGTGAAGGATCCTGGGAGATGTAGTTCCGTGAGCCGGAAGAGGAGGAATCCGAGAGTCCCAGTGAGCCTCCGGGGGGGAGGAGGAGGTGATCTCCTGCGCCGGAAGAATGTGGCGGTTCTAGGTCCCGTTACTGGCGCATTGCGGCATCTCGCTACTGAAGGCCCCATGTAGACGGGATAGTGAAGGAGTCGAGCCACTGCTTCTAGGATGTGGGAGTAGCGTGGAAGTACCCCAAACAGTCAAACATAGGATAAAAAAAAAAAAAAAAAGAGAAAGTCAAACATACCAACTGCTTACAATTCTGACTGGGAGCACGTGGGATATTCAGTAATCCCTCCTGGCCCTACGAGCTCCAGGCGAGGAGAGTAAGTCCCGGTCACGTCCGGGGCCCGAGGCTGTAGAGCGAGAGCCCGAAGGGGAGCGTCTCCTGCGGTGTCTAGTGGGTTGAGTCTCCATGACTTCAGCTCCTGGACCGCTCCAACGGCCCACAGAGCGGCGATAGATGGCATACCACTCCGGAACAGCTACGGGCGGTATGTCCAGTGCCTCGAAGAAGTGTGGGAGATCCTCGGGGACCTTCAGATGTGCGGTGCGGCCCTGACGGGTGGCTGCCAGGCAGAAGGGGAACTTCCACTTGTACTGTATGTTCTCGGCTCGCAGAGCATCCAGTATGGGCTTGAGGTCCCGGCGGTGTTTCAGGGTTATGCCCGAGAGGTCCTGGTATAATTGGATCGGGGCTCCTGCATGTTGGAGGCGCTGTCCCCTGGCTAGTCTCAGAATCTCCTCTTTCAAGCCAAAGTCAGGAAGGCAGCAGACGATGTCCCTGGGTGGGTCAGCATCCCTTCCCCTTGGGCGTAGCGCCCTGTGGATCCTGTCCATGGCGATCACCGCATCTGGAGGCCGCTGGAGGATTGAGTTGAAGACCTGTGTGACCTCCTGTTTGATCCGGTCTCCTTCAATGGCTTCCGGGAGGCCCCTTACACGGATGTTATGGCGTCTTCCCCGGTTCTCGAGGTCCTCCAGGTGCCGGTTAATTTCTCTCAGCTGCAGGGTGTGGTCATCAATCTTCCTGGTGGTGCACTGGAGGGCCCTGCTGTGGTCCTCCTGGGCTTTCTCCGTTGCCGCGACCCTGCCATCTAGGGCTTTGAAGTCTAAGCGCAGGTCCGCAATGGCCGCCGCGAGGGCATCTTTGATGTCGGTCGCCATTGCCCTCAGGTCCAAGATGGTGATCGGAGGTGCCGCCGCCGCCGGTGTGGGGACCGGCGTGTGTTCAGGATGTCCCTGTGACACCGGAGGGAGAGCTGGAGGGGTTGCAGATAGGACGATGTCCTGCGTCCTGGGGGATGAGGTATGTGATCGGCCTCGATTAGTTCCTTGGCGGGAAGCCGCCATTTGTCCACGGCCGGTCCGGAACATCTCCGGGATTTGTTGCCCCAAAGCGTCGGATTGTTCCCTGGGGGACCGGGAAGCCGAGGATTGCCTCGATGAGGTGCCCATCTCCAGGGGCAGGAACGGAGGTCAAAGGCACCGCTAAAGGTAGCAAACACTCTGAGGTGGCAGGAGCTAAGCACTCAGGCAGCCATCTCTTAGCTCGGCTCCAGGGGTTACTTTTGGCAACAAAAAATGATCAGAAATGTATTGATACAAATTATTTTAATTGTAGTATCAAAAAAGAAAATATAAGTATGTACAGTCTCAGGTAGAAGATGTGTGTTTAAAATTCCTGTAGCTACAAAAAAAGCTATTTTAAATACAAGAAATAACTGACAAAAACTCACAAAAGACAACATAACAACAACACCTGTCCGGACATTTAGATGTATCAGGCACCAGTGACATGCACCGTGAATAAAGAGTGAATAAAGAGTTAATTTTGTATCTGTAAAGTCAAATGGTGCAATAACTGGTGACTGAGTCTGGTGTGTGGGGATGAGGGAGGGGGAAGGGGGGAGGGGAAGGCAAAATTGTCAAAAAATAGCACAATGAAAAATTACTGTATGGTTTAGATTCCTTTTAGATGATTATAAAGAAATAAAACAGTTTTTCAGAAATATTTGGAATTCCGTTGTTATTAAGGGCATCAAGGGGTTAATGTAGACTGTGCAAGTGAGCAGCTGAGTGTCCTCCAAATTAAGTCGATAAAGAGGGTGCTTGGCTAAGTAATGCACTGTGTATGGTAAGTAACCATAAATAAGTAGACCCCAAGCGGCACCATGTATATCAGGACAATCTTATACAGTTCATTGAATGAATGACACAAAGTTGGCGCATGCTGGACTAGTTATGACAGATTCAATTTGAGCTGTGCTGGTTATATAAGTAGCAGATCATTGGTACATTACCGGATTGCAGATGAGCGTATGTCAAGCCGTCCATGTGTATTGTTTGATATCTACCGACCTTAGGTGTAGGCTGTTGAAGTAGCTACATAGGTGCGATACCAGATGGTCGATCGTTGCTCATAAGTGCCTGTTCAGTCGTTGGTCATATCTGTCTATAAGGTCCTTTGGTTGTGTCCGTTGTTCAGTGTGTCCTACACGACTTTGAGATGGTGTCGGCCTCTGTAGGTGGCAGCGTCTCCGTCTCCTTCTACCTCCCTGTCCGCAACACGCCAGCGGGAACGTCACGTGACTGGCGTCGGGTAGTGACGTCGACGCGTTTCGCTATGCGCTATGACGTAGCTTCCTCTAGGACGTAGTTCATTGCCATGTGGTGAGCTTCTTTATTGTCAGTCCTTGGCTGCTGATTTGCTCCGATCATGACTGGACATCTCCCATTCGGCAAAGTGAAATGAGAGAGTTATACCAGGGAGAGTAAAGCAGGTAAGTGTAAAGAAAAGCCAATAGTAGCAAATGTGAAAAAAATTGTGAGTAGCAAATTCTTCTGATGATTAGTATTCGAACAACAGTTAATTGTATCGGGAATAAGTGAGGGCAGTAAGCAATTGACAGAAGATCAAGCAGTTACAATGTCCCTGATCCTTTAGTATATTGCATAGTTCACTGATTGACATATCAGCAAGACCGAACACGTCATTTTCAAGACGATGAGCAGTAGTAGAGAGTGTGGGAATGAACAATAGGGGATTAACAGACAACGACAACAATAAGCAGTAATAATGATGGAAATGACTGAGATAGTAAAAATAATGAAAATGATAATACTAATAGTGATGATAGTGCTAATTGTCTTCTGATATCTGGAACAGATGGGCCTATTTTGAAATGTTGTTTAGACTTCACCTGAAGCCAACAACACAATGTATGGGTGGTATGTGGGCCAATCAGGCTAATTAGATTAACCACCGTTATTCGAATAGGATTAGGCAGGGGGGACAGGTGAGATAAAATTCAAGCGGCAGGCAGGCTAAGGAATGGTGAGAGGGGAATTTTTTTGACCCCCACCTCTCACATCTGGAAGGGATTCATCTATAAAGGGACATAATGGCCACCATGTCATTCTAGGGGTCCTAGAAGACCTGCAAATTGAGCTCAGTGTTGAGGCCTATGGGCGCAAGGGATTTGAGGTGGTATATCCACCATTTTTCTTTCAGTTTCAGAAAAACTGTTTTATTTCTTTATAATCATCTAAAAGAAATCTAAACCATACAGTAATTATTCATTGTGCAATTTTTTGACAATTTTGCCTTCCCCTCTCTCCCTCCCTCCCCCCTTCCCCCTCCCTCATCCCCACACACCAGACTCAGTCACCAGTTATTGCACCATTTGACCCTATAAGGTTGTGTTATTTGGTGTGGTCCAGCTGATTACTCAGCTACTATCACCCAACAACCTTTTCTATTCTGTACTTACAGATACGAAATTAACTCTTTATTCACGGTGCATGTCACTGGTGCCTGATACATGTAAACGTCCGGACAGGTGTTGTTATATGTTGTCTTTTGTGAGTTTTTGTCAGTTATTTCTTGTATTTAAAATAGCCTTTTTTGTAGCTACAGGAATTTTATACACACATCTTCTACCTGAGACTGTACATACTTATATTTTCTTTTTTGATACTACAATTAAAATAATTTGTATCAATACATTTCTGATCATTTTTTGTTGCCAAAAGTAACCCCTTCTCTGATTTTTTGGTCTTCACTTAGATCACTTCCTAATCCCTCTACCTCTTCCTCTATATTTGTTTCCATATGAAATAAATGATAACTGTCACAGATGCATCTGCTCTCAACCAAAATATCAAGTCATTAAATGGCTGGTGTCATAACTGATCACATGTGCAGCACCATGGCAACATCAGATCAAACAGAGGCTAAGATGGCCACTTCCCTGGCTGAAAAGGATGGGAGGATTCAGTACCACTTTAACAAGAAATGTACATCCAATCTGATGAGGTGCTTTGCTGACTCATGATGTTAGTAGAGAGGCCACACTCCCTGTTGCTACACATTCACTGATCAATGAAGAGGAGTGGCAAGGTATTAGGGGCAACATTACTGGTACCATTCTGGGACATCTACCAGCAGGAGCAAAAAGAATCTTGCAGAATTTTGAAAGATCATGAGGGGTTCATAGGAATGTCCTGCCGGACATCGAACTCTTGAATTCTTCCTGTTTACATGCCTTTTGAACTATTTATTCTTTAAATTGACAAAGCTAAACACTATATCCCTTGGTGAATCCAAGTCTCCCCTGCAATATTAGAGGGCTTTATGGGCTTTATGAGCTCATTCAAAGTCAGCGGGTGTCTCTGCTGGTGTCTCCAACAGGTTGTTGTCCAGAATCCAAGAAAAAGAGTCGCTACTTCAGGTGTGTAATCAGAGCCTGAGTGGAACGTCTCTCAGAGTGCCAGCCATGGTCTGCTTCCGTGAAAATCTTTGTAGAGAAGAAATGGCTGCACATCCAGAGGTACCGATTGCCTTTTATTGATTACTGTGATAACACCGAAAACACCAACATGAGGTCACATAGACGCGTTTCACACATACATCTTGTGCTTAATCATTACTGATGAGTAATGATTAAGCACAAGTTGTATGTGTGAAACGCGTCTACATGACCTCATGTTGGTGTCTTCGGGGTTATCACGGTAATCAATAAAAGGCAATCGGTACCTCTGGATGTGCAGCTATTTATTTTCTTCTCTACAAAGGTTGTTGTCCAGGTTCTTGACCTGTCTTTGCATGTCAAAATGTTGCTTCCTGCTGTAGACCAATGAAGCGTTTTCATGGCAAGTACACTTCTGTTTCATCACTGCAAGTCTAGTAATGACAGAACGCAAGTCCTCCCTAAGATCTGTGATTGCTTTAAAAATTGTGTTTTTTTATGTCTGATGCTATAGTTTGCAGATCCCAAATTTTGGTCACTTGTTTTATCAATTTTTTAATTGTAGAATTGTCCATGCTGTCCCTACCATGTGCTCATGAGGCCGTTGAAGGGCAAGAGGCATCAGGCTGTTTATGAGACCACTGGAGCATCTATCGACTATTATCAGAAAAGTTCTAGCCCAGTATTGCCCCAGTTGCAGCTGGGGTGTTGCCAGAACTCTCTTAACATGTAGCCAACCATATTCACCATGTGGCAGGCCAGGCTCACAATTATGAATGGTTACTAATCTGTTACGAATATGGCATCTAACTTTTTTAGATATAGGAACTCTAATTCTTGCCTCCAACTGGTAATAAGTTCAGATCATATGTGGTCCCAATGTTTACTGTTATTTAACAATTATTCAAACACTCAGGCATGATTTCTCTCCAACCATTTACAAAGTTGAAAGGACATTGGGGTTGATTTACTAAAGGGAATTCCACTTTGCACTACAAGTGCACTTGTAGTGCAGTTGCTGTAGATCATTGTAGATCTGAGGGGAAACTCTGAAATTAGGGGAAGCTCTGCTGATTTTATCATCCAATTATGTGCGAGCAAAAATGCTTATTTTCCTTGCATGTCCCCCTCAGATCTACAGTGACTGCACTTCCAAGTACACTTTCAAGTGCAATTGCATTGCACTTGTAGTGCAATGTGGATTTGCCTTTCGTAAATAACCTTCATTGTCTTCCTGTATGCTCATTTTTAATGGACTATTGTTAAATACTCTAGAAGATTCCTAATGACATAAGCACACAATTATATTTTCTTTATTTAAAAAAAGATGACTTGTACATTGTCCCATAATCATTTTTATTTTGGGTGGTGATTAGAATAATTTCCAAAGTACTGATTAACTGAAATATAAAAAATACCAATATAGGGGGTTGAATCTTGTCACATTAAGCCCTGTACATACGATACGATATCTGATGGAATCTAATCCGATTAATTTTTTTCATCGGATATTCGATGAAGCTGACTTTCATTCGATCGTATCCAACGAAGTGACGTAAAACCCTATGACGTGCTAAGAAAAATAAAGTTCAATGCTTCCGAGCATGCGTCAACTTGATTCTGAGAATGTGTGGATTTTTGACGGATGGACTTCCCGACAGACGATCATTTTTTTCTATCGGTTTTTTAACCATAGGTAGAATTTAAAACAGGCTCTATTTTTTTTCACTGATGGAAAAAAAAAAAAAAAAATGGGGCCCGCACACGATCGGTTCGACCGATGAAAGAGGTCCATCCCTCTGTTTTCATCAGACAAACTGATCGTGTGTACTGGGCTTTACAGTTTGTGGCTGAATTGTCTCAAAAGTAGCAGTTATGGTTCTTGAGAAGTATCTCGAGTAGTTTGGTTAGTTTTATGTTCACTCTTAGGCCGCGTACACACGATCGAACATGTCCGCTGAAACTGGTCTGCCGACAAGTTTCAGAGGACATATCCGATCGTGTGTACGACCGAGCGGACAGGTTTTTCCAGCGGACAAATTTCAAAGCATGCTTTGAAATTTGTCCACTGGAAACCTGTCCGTCGGACATGTCCGCTAGTTAGTACACCTAACCAGTGGACATAAATCTCCCGCATGCGTCGAATGGATTCGACGCATGCGTGGAAGTATTTTACTTCCTGGAGTGGTGACGTGGCAGCGTCAACGTCACCGCCACGTCTCCGCGTCCTCAGTCCGAGGGGATTTTCGTCCGATGGTGTGTACACGCCATCGGACCAAAATCCGAGGAGACATGTCCGCTGGAAACGGTCCGTCGAACATGTTTCAGTGGACATGTCTCCTCGTCTGTACGCGGCCTTAAAGCTGTAGCCTTTGATTGTCTCCCCCATTTCTAGCCCCCCACTTTTTTTAAATAAAAAAAAAAATCGACATACAAAATGTTTCTGTGCCCTCAGTTCAGTCACAGGTCCTGTTCTTTCTCGTCTTTCCATGGTGGTGGAGGGGTCCCTATTGCTACAAAGAGTTTCTCCAGGCTAGTGTGACAATGTCCTAGTAGGCAGGTTTCTGACAGCCTGGGCTTACAGCATGGAACACTGGTGGCATTTAGTGCAGAAGAAGTACTGTATAGAACTATGGCTTGTTACAATGATATTCAACCTCACTGGTCTATAAGTGGGAAAGGTCAGAGATATCACAGGATTAGGGGAACTTTGGGTGATCTATGTGAACCAACAAAAAGTTAATACTTAATATTTTTGGAATGACTGCATATAAACTTTAAGGTATTATCATACATAAAGCTTTGAAACTCATATTCTTTATTTTCTTTTTGTTCTATAGAATAAGCGGGATTATCAGAGTTTTTCTGAATAAAAAAAAGTCACCATATTCTGAAATAATATTCCAGATATAGATCAGTTGGTATTTTAGTACAATAGTTCAGCAACAGTTCAAAATCTCTAAAGCATACCACTGCTTCACTAAAAAGAGAGATAAAAATATCTGTACAAAGAGAGAGTCAACAACTGCATTATATTAACCATGTGCCATCCACTTCAGCACACACAGTCACTTCACTGTAAACAATGTGTCCACTGGACACAACCCATCACACAAAAAGGGTGCAAAGCCTCTAAAATTGGCTCTGTGCTGTGTGATCTCATTGACCAATTACAGACTCATAAATTTAAACACAGGATACAATTTTCAGCTGGCTCTTTCTTTCCTCTCATCATCTAACTGTGAGGGGAATAGGATAGCTTCACATCTCAATTAGCAGCCCGCATGAGTACCATTGGGGTCAATTCACAAAGAGAAACGTTATTGGTTTTCTTCAGGTGTTAAATTAGCACTCCTTATTTAATGCTAGCAAACATGGTATTCACGAAAGCTATAATCGTTATTTAACACAGTCGTTATGGTTTTCAACTGACTCTTTATCCAAACGTTATTCTAACTACTCAGACGTTATTATTAACATTTGGGATGTTAAAATAACTCTTGAGATCGTTAAATAATGCTGGAGAGATGCATTCTGGGAGCAGAAGGGGAGGAGAACAGCTGCATGTGGAAAAGAGCAGATACAGAGAGAGAGAGAGACACACAAGCAATACACATGGAGATTGAGCATGTGATGTGCAAAACTTCTAGTGTGTGCTTTTCTAAAGCCATGTGTATTTCCTCATACAGAGAATAAATCATGGGAGATGATAATCGGAATTTAGCCATCACCTGGGTTTCAGAAAAGTCATCCAAAATAGTATGTGGATGGAATACACATTTATAAATCTGAACAACATTCTAACGTGTTCTTCTTCGCCTCTGGATAATTTTAAGTTCAAATAGAGCACGGTTCTAGCTTGCCCAACACTACACTACACTACAAAAATCGCCAAAAGCTTCCTCTAACAACAAAATATCGCCTGGGAAATGTCATAACGCCACCCTGAGGGAGGTGTTAATTTAACGATTGCTTAACGATTGATAACTGTCCAAAAAATCTTTGTGAATTGCACTTCTGTACATATTTAACGATTTGAATCTTTAAAATAACGATTTGAATCTTTAAAATAACGATTTGAATCTTTAAAATAACGATTTGAATCTTTAAAATAACGATTTGAATCTTTAAAATAACGATTTGAATCTTTAAAATAACGATTTGAATCTTTAAAATAACGATTTGAATCTTTAAAATAACGATTTGAATCTTTAAAATAACGATTTGAATCTTTAATAAGGATCCACACCTTAAAATATCGTTTCTGTGTAGGGAAACGTTATTTGATGATTTTTCAGAGCGTTAAATCGTTTAGTGAATTGAACTAGCTTCAATAACGTGCAAAATCGTTAAAATAACACTCGCAATCTGAAAATAAAGCTTTGTGAATTGACCCCTTTGGGGTCAATTCACAAAGAGAAACGTTATTGGTTTTCTTCAGGTGTTAAATTAGCACTCCTTATTTAACGCTAGCAAACATGGTATTCACGAAAGCTATAATCGTTATTTAACATAGTCGTTATGGTTTTCAACTGACTCTTTATCCAAACGTTATTCTAACTACTCAGACGTTATTATTAAGATTCGGGATGTTAAAATAACTCTTAAGATCGTTAAATAATGCTGGAGAGATGCATTCTGGGAGCAGAAGGGGAGGAGAACAGCTGCATGTGGAAAAGAGCAGATGCAGAGAGAGAGAGACACACACAAGCAATACACATGGAGATTGAGCATGTGATGTGCATAACTTCTAGTGTGTGTTTTTCTAAAGCCATTTTTTTTTCCTCATACAGAGAATAAATCATGGGAGATGATAATCGGAATTTAGCTATCACCTGGGTTTCAGAAAAGTCATCCAAAATAGTATGTGAACGGAATACACGTTTATAAATCTGAACAACATTCTAACGTGTTCTTCTTCGCCTCTGGATAATTTTAAGTTCAAATAGAGCACGGTTCTAGCTTGCCCAACACTACACTACTCTACAAAAATCGCCAAAAACTTCCTCTAACAACAAAATATCGCCTGGGAAATGTCATAACGCCACCCTGAGGGAGGTGTTAATTTAACGATTGCTTAACGATTGATAACTGTCCAAAAAATCTTTGTGAATTGCACTTCTGTACATATTTAACGATTTGAATCTTTAAAATAACGATTTGAATCTTTAAAATAACGATTTGAATCTTTAAAATAACGATTTGACTCTTTAATAAGGATCCACACCTTAAAATATCGTTTCTGTGTAGGGAAACGTTATTTGATGATATTTCAGAGCGTTAAATCGTTTAGTGAATTGAACTAGCTTCAATAACGTGCAAAATCGTTAAAATAACACTCGCAATCTGAAAATAAAGCTTTGTGAATTGACCCCATTGTCACCTAGTACTTATGTAACCCAGAACCAATGTTTGTATTAATAACCACAGCAGTACCAGTGTCACCTAGTACCAGTGTAAGCCAGCACCACTGTCTTGATCATCAGCCACACCAGTACCAGTGTCACCTAGTACCAGTGTAAGCCATGATAAGCAATACATTTAAATGCATCACCAAACTCCTGATCACCACTCCAGCACCGGTGTCACCTATAACCAGTGTAAGCCAACACCAGTAGCAGTGTCACCTAGCTCCAGTGTAACCCAGCACCAATGATCTTCTTCAGGCATAGAACATACTCTGTATACTACTGAATAATATAAGCAGTGAATAGGATATCAGTAAGGTTTACATATATTTTCATAAATATATTATACTTTTGTATTAACATATAGGCTCTACAAAACTTACATGGAATGGATTTTTGATAAGCACAGCATTTCTAAACAGCAAAATCCTCAAGGTCACAGCTGATAAAACAAAGTGGCAAACCATTAAAGGGAAAAAGGATGGATGCACACAAAAGTCCTCCATGGCATCTCAAGTATATTCCCCTATAAATACAGGGTGCTCCACAGTATATAGATATTAGTCACTGTAATAAAGGGAACAATTAATGCCCCCAAAATAAATATCTATAGATCTAACCTAACATTTACCCAAACAAAGGGTCCAGTAAATAGCAAAAAATGGTATGGGATCACTATTAAGGTGGAACTGAAAGAATCTTAGCAGGAAGGTAACTAACAAGCAAGAAGTAAAACATATAATCAACAAGCTAAATCAATAAGTAAGGAAAAATGATTAAGTCTGCATAACCATAATCAGGACATTGGTGAACACCTCTAATTAACCACTTCAATACAGGGCATTTTCACTCCCTTCCTGCCCAAGCCAATTTCCAGCGCTGTAACATTTTGAATGACAATTGCGTGGTTATGCAACACTGTACCCAAATTCTATTTTTATATTGTTCCCCACAAATGGAGCTTTCTTTTGGTGGTATTTGCACTACAAACAAGAAAATTAGACAATATTTCATACTTTTTGCTGTAATATCCCACATTTCTTCTTATATTTATTTCTCAGTTTAGGCCGATATGTATTCTTCTATATATTTTTGGTAAAAAAAAAAAAAAAAACGCAATAAGTGTATATTGATTGGTTTGCGCAAAGGTTATAGCGCCTACAAAATAGGTAATTGATTTATGGCATATTTTTTTATTAGTAATGGCGGTGATCTGCGATTTTTATCATAACTGACATTGTGGCAGACAAATCAGACACTTTTGACACTATTTTGGGACCAGTGACATTTATACAGCGATCAGTGCTATAAATATGCACTGATTACTGTATAAATGTCACTGGCAGGGAAGGAGTTAACACTAGGGGGCAATCAAGGGGTTAAATGTGTTACCTAGGTAGTGATTCTAACTGTGGGGGATGGGACTGACTAAGGGAGGAGACCGATTGGTGTTCCTATATACTAGGAACACACAATCTGTCTCCTCTCCCCTGACAGGCCATGGATCTGTGTGTTTACACACACAGATAAACGTTCCTGCTCTGTCACGAGCGATCATGGGTGCCTGGCCGTCATCGTGGGCGCTGGGCAGCGCATCGGCTCCTCGGTGACGCAGCAGTGCGTAGGCGCCTCCTGTACTGCTGGGAAGCCGAGGACGTCATATGACGCCTGCCCAGGATGGAAGATCCCATCTGCGGACGATATATGAAGTGGTTAAGAAGGTGAAGAGGTTCCCAGCTAAAAGGGTTAAGTATACTGTGTCAGGCTTAATGTGGTAATTTTGTGGAAAATGTGTCAGGTACACCCCTAGTTTCAAACATCCGACTTACAAACGACTCCTACTAACAAACAGAGGGATGCAACAGGAAGTGAGAGGAAATCTACCCCTAGGAAGGGAAATTCACTCCTGTAAGAGTTATCATGGGAAAAGGGGTCTCCACTGATGCTTTTCACCAATCCTTGTTTCCACAAAAAAAAAAAAAAAACAATTGCCACCGGAACAGAAATTGAGGCGAAATCTTCTGTACATGGACAGACAGCAAAACATTACAGGGGTGTTAACCCTTCCCTATGCTATCCAAAAAAGCTGGAGCTAAGCTTACAATTTTTTTACCCTGTCTTGTTTGTAACCTGAGGACCACCTGTAGTTAGAAAATTAGATGCCTAATTTATGTCCTAAGGCGCCCCTCTGTATAGCTAGGCAGCGAAAAAAATTCTCACACAAGTGGTATCCTCATGCACAGGTGGAAAAGCAAAATGAGATTTAAGTTTGCCCAGGCTGTGTTAGAAATATACTAATATAATGTCAATTTTATGTAAAATAATTCATTTTCCTTTTTATAAACTCTCCAAACACTTGTGGCATTATAATGAAATCTTTAAAATATTCATTATGCTTCTTACAAATGCCTTTGTGTGTCTGCTTTCAAAAATGTGTTCTTGTGGATATTTCTACTGTCCTAGCACTTCAGGGCCTCCAAAAATGTAATAGGTAGTTAGGAAAAGATGTTCCTTGAAAGCCTAAAGGTGCCCCTGTAGCTAGTCAGCGAAAAGTTCCCTGCGCGGTACGTCTATACTTAGGAAGAGGAGTGAAATGAGTTTTGGGGTATAATTTTGCTTTGTGTGAGAAATAGCTTGTTAAATTACAGCCCTTACAATCTAAATGTATTTACTTTGTGCACTTCCCCTTTAAGGCAAAAACTTTAAAAAGCTCAGCATACCTCTTACTAAATACCTTTGGGTATGTACCAAAACAGGAGGTCACCTTGGGAGAGTTTGTACCGTCCTGACATTTTATGACCTCAGGAATGTGCCATGCAGTTATAACCTCATAACAATGTTTTAAATATATACCATAGTTTGTAGACTCTATAACATTTACACTATTTAAATAATATACACTTATTTATGTTATTTTTGAAAAAAAAATGTTGCATGTTGGCAATGTTTTATATCAGAAAGTAAGAGGAGCAGTTTAACTTTTTTTTTTTTCACCTTTACATAGTAAAAAATTAAAAACCCAGTGGTGATTATTTAAAAAAAATTATATAAAATATATTTGTATGTAATTGTCAGCCAACGTATCACAGTGCAAAAAACTAAAACATGGCCTGGAATGGAAGGGGGTTTGACATTGTAAAGGAAAACATTTCTTTCACTAAATAGCTTCCTTTACCTTAGTGCAGTCCTCCTTCACTTACCTCATTCTTCCATTTTTCTTTTAAATGTCATTATTTCCTCTGAGAAATGCTCACTTCCTGTTCTTCTGTCTGTAACTCCACACAGTAATGCAAGGCTTTCTCCCTGGTGTGGGGGGAGGGGGCAAGCAGGCAAGTCAGGACACTCTCTGCAGATAGAGAAAGGAGCTGTGTGTTAGTGAGCGTCCTGACACTCCTGCTCGCCCCTCAAGAGGCTTTCTCCACACTTGGGACCATTGGCATTTTTATAGTGATCAGTGCTATAAAAATGCATTGATTACTATAAAAATGCCACTGGCAGGGAAAGGGTTAACACTAGGGGGCGAGGAAGGGGTTAAGTATGTTCCCTGGGTGTTTTCTAACTGAAAGGGGGTGGGACTGACATGGGGAAATGACAGATCGATGTTCATACATTGTATGAACAGACGATAAGTCATTTCTCCCCCTGACAGGACCGGGAGCTTCTCCCCCTGACAGCTCCCGGTTCTCGCTCTGTAATGAGCGATCGTGGGTGCCCGGCGGTGATCTCGCTCGCCGGGCATGTGCGTCGGCATTAGCGGCGAGCGTGGGGGAACGGCGAGATGACGTATACCTACGTGTACATGAAATGTAAATCAAACCTTACATAGTTACATAGTTGGTAAGGTTGAAAAAAGACACCAGTCCAACTGTGTATGCGTATGTGCATGTGTTTATGTCAATGGTAAATCGCATATACTTGTATGTTGTGTAGGTAATTTTAAGCTAGGCCTGCTTAAATTTACCTGCACTGACAAAAATATAAACTCTAGCACCTACCTAAAAAGATGCCCACCTAATGGATTTATGAAAATGTTGATGTTCCCTGCTAATACCACTACTTGAGGAAGAGAATTCCACATCCTTAATGCTCTGACAGTGAAAAACCCTCTATGCAGTTTATGTTAAACCGCTTCTCTTCCAATTTCAGTGAATAGCCTTGTGACTTTTTAAACTCTGTCCCACTGAAAAGTTTCAGCTAGGCCTGCCTAAATTTACCTGCACTGACAAAAATCCAGTAAGTAGAGGGTGCTACACTCGCCCCTACCAAAAATCAGCTGGTCCCTCAGCTGAAGAATTTAAAAAAATATGGCTCCTGGGCCCAAAAACAAGAAGATCCCATAAAATAATTTGGAAGGGGAAAGGGAAATAACTTGGATGGGGAAAACACATGTACAATTAAATATCAGTTGAAAAAAAAAAAATCTGGTTTTGTACATGATATACTGTACATTCCTGATGACAAGTCCCTGTAGCTAACAAGAATATCACACAACACACTAATTCCTGAGCCAGAGCATCTCCCCTGCAGGAGAAATATTCTGCCTGCAGGAAATATAAGAGTAATCTTGACTCAAGCCGGAGGGGATTGACAGTCGTTCCCATCCCATAGATCAGGGATATGCAATTAGCAGACCTCCAGCTGTTGCAAAACTACAAGTTCCATCATGCCTCTGGGTGTCATGCTTGTGGCTGTCGGTCTTGCTATGCCTAATGGGACTTGTAGTTATGCAGCAGCTGGAGGTCCGCTAATTGCATATCCCTACCATAGATGAATAGTTGAAAGAAACAAAAAACAAAACACAGCATCCCACACTTTCTAACTGTGCACTGCACACATGTCTGTCAGGCGGTGGTTAGAGCCACCTGACAGAGCATTAAAGATAGGGAAGAAACCTATCATACATTAACACATTAACACAGCTTCCTCCTCTTCCAGATTTCCTGATGGGAGGGGCGCCTCTTAAACCACTTGCCTACTGTTCACCTACACCCCCTTCCTGCCCAGACAAAATTTTAGCTTCCGGCACTGCGTTGCTTTAACTGACAATTGCGCGGTTGTGCGACGTGGCTCCCAAACAAAATAGGCGTCCTTTTTTTTCCCACAAATAGAGCTTTCTTTTGGTGGTATTTGATCGCCCGTGCAGGTTTTTATTTTTTGGGCTATAAACAAAAATAGAGTGTACATTTTGGAAAAAAAAAAAACAATATGTTTTGCTTTTTGCTATAATAAATATCCCATTTAAAAAAAAAAAATTTTTATCTCAGCTTAGGCCGATACGTATTCTTCTACATATTTTTGGTAAAAATCTGGGATTTTTTTCGGGATTGCGACATTATAGCCGACACATCGGACACTTTTGACACATTTTTGGGACCATTCACATTTATACAGTGAACAATGCTATAAATATGCATTGATTACTGTATAAATGTGACTGTCAGGGAAGGGGTTAACCACTAGGGGCGGGGAAGGGGTTAAATGTGTGTCCTAGTTAGTGTTCTAACTGTAGGGGGAGGGGGGTGACTGGGGGTGGTGACCGATTGTGTCCCTATGTACAAGGGACACAGATCGGTCTCCTCTCCCTGACAGGATGTGGAGCTCTGTGTTTACACACAGAGCTCCACGTCCCTGCTCAGTTACTCGGCAATCGCGGGTGCCGGGCACGCGCATTGTGTTCCCAGTAACGGCGGTGCTTACCCGCCCACTAGCGGCTTCAAATGACAGGACGTCATATGACGTCCTGTCAGAACAACAGAGTATTCCGCCCGCCGTCATTTGACAGCGGGCGGGTATTAAGTGGTTAAACAGACAGGTTCCAAAAGAATTTTAGTTCTGAGAATAGATCTTACCCCAAGTATCCTTACAACGGGATCTGTATCATCTGTTGGTGTAAGGGCTTACCTTAGTTGGAGTCCATAGTGCAGAGATGTATACTCACACTTGCAAATACACGCAGCCCACGGTAACTAGGTAAAAGCTACCTGGGCTGTAAATCTGAACACGAGGGCTTGACAGGAAAAGGGATCTGGATATGCAGCACAAAAGAGGGAAATTGCCAAATGTTTTTCGAGGTAAAGCCATAGTCGGGGGATTCCAGAAGTCAGACTTAACAAGGAGCCGAGCCAGGGTCAGAAGCTGGGGTCAGTCTTGGAACATTGAAACTTGAAGACAAGAACACAGGGTGAGGCAGTGTTTTATACCCAGCTGATTAGATAAACTGCCTCAGCTGAACCATGAGTGACAGGTGGTAATTGTGAAGCAAGATCCAGGGTATAGCCCTCAGTGCTGCATGCAGGACAAGGCATAGTTGGAAACCAGGCTGAATAATGAGCTGAGGTGTGGCTCAGAGGCAATATAGCAGGACTAGTACACAGAAAGTCCTGCATTCAAAAGCTCCTTGAGTCACCTGGGGGGTGGCAACGCCTGGCTGTTTGCATGGCATGGTAGGAACTGTGGCAGCTGGGGAAGCATGCTGGTCTGACCAGACAGAGTCAGGGAAAAAGGCACACGCTGCTTCCGTCCCACAGTCCATGTAACAGTTTAAGTAGTAGCTGTACTCCAACAGTCCCCCTATGCATAAAAGTAAGGGTCAGGTGGTCTCTTCTTGCTCCCCCTTCCTCTTTAATGGAGACCATGTGACTCTTTAAAAGGTTGGCCTGCCCTTACAATGAGCACACAATCTCCGTCAACAAATGTGGAATAGCATGCTCTCAAATTTACCAACAAATGTATTCAGTCTTTTCAGATCATGTGTACACAAGTCCGTCAGACTAAAATCCAAAGTCCAAACACGCATTCTCTGAACCAGTGCTAACCATAGCACATTAGCAGAAGTCGCCCAAAGGGTGGCGCTAAAGAGCAGAAAAAACACGTAGTTTTGTGTATGTTGACTGAAAAAGTTTTGCCGTCTGTATGCAGAAAAAGTTCACAGCCAATGCCCTTCACACAAAATTCCACGGATTTGTCCGATGCAGTCACATGCTGGGCTGGGGTGTAAATCTGAAAATGTTAGCAAACTGCAAAAAAATAACAACCCAGGTCTCTGCCTTGTTAGACAGGGCTGTGCTGCAAGGCAGACATATGCAACTGGGACTGGATGGAAAGAAGTATGAATAAGGTAAACAGCTCACACATATGTATTCCATCTGCCTATGTAACTGTTTGCCTTGAGTTTAGCTTTTACAAGTGTAACATCACCTCATAAGTAGTCTATTAAAAATAACCATGTAAATTATTTAAAGGGTAAGGAAACTCAAATTTCCTTACCTTTTTGCCCCTATTCTCCTAATCAAGCTCATTGTCACCCCCCCCCCCCCCAATTGCTTACGTAGATCCCACTCAGAGGCCCACAGTTTACATTCCTCCACCAGCTTTTTGATCTTCAATGAGGCTGGGATAGAGATTAATACGTTTCCATCTATAAGCCCTATAGAAGCCAATGGAGTTGAATTGTGCATGGGCAGACATTGGATCCAGAAGCCAGTGGAGGAATGTAAACAATTGGGGGTTTCAGATCAAGATGCAGGTACTGTAAGTTTAGTGATTTGGGGTAGGAGGAAAAGGGTAGGAAACTTTGTATGAAAGTTTCCTTGCCCTTAACCTTTTCTGGGTGTCTGCATGCTAGTCTAAGTTAAGCATCTTCTTTACCAAATAGTAACAATAAAAAGGTAATTGAAACTACCTATTTTAGACAAGGAGGCATCAGACAGAAAGACAGGCATATGGGTGACTTGCAAAACTTATTGACATGAATTCTTCTGACCTCAGTTTACTTTTTAACAACTTTTTAACACTTCCCATTTGACATTCTTAAAGCAGAGCTCCGGTCTTTTAAAGTGGAGTTCCACCCGTGTTTAAGTTTATTAAAAGTCATCAGCTACAAAAAGCTACAAAAAGCATAGCTGATGACTTATAATAAACCGACACTTACCTGCCCCATGGTCCAGCGATGGGCACCCGGCCATGACAGCTTACAGCTTCACGGCCGGGCACGCACTGCACATGCACGAGTAGCGGTGCACGCCCCTATTGACCAGCTGATCTTCTGGGACCTGAGTTGTGTCCCAGAAAATCGCTGGCAGGGAGGGGCCACCTAGGGCGAGAGGAGGAGTAGCCTAGACGGCCGAAGATAGGAAGAAGGAAGTGGGACATGAAGAAATGACATGTGGCATGTCAGGGAGCAAAGAGCGCTTAAAGTTGAAGTTCCACTTTTGGGTGGAACTCCACTTTAAGTGAAAATTAAAAGTCAGCAGCTACAAAAACTGTAGCTGCTGATTTTTAATAAACAGCCACTCATCTGTCCCACGATCCAACGGTGTTCTCACCCTAGTTGTGTTATCTCTGTGTCCTCCCTCGCCGGCATGTTTACTATGGGAACCCGGCTGTGACAGCTTGCGGCTTCACAGCCAGGTGCCCACTGCGCATGTGCGAGCAGTGCTGTGCTCTGTGACTGGTCTCGGAGTCTTCTGGGACCTGTCATGTGTCCAAGAAAGACTTCGGGAGGGATGGGGGATCTTCTGTTTCCAAATGTCTAAGGTGATCGCAGCGGAAGTGGGAGCAGGTACCTGTCAAAATCAGTTACCAGCCCCCCCCCCTAACCCAACCCCCCATTTCATAAACTGGAGTCGGGAAAGAGGCCTTACAGCAGAACTTCCCCTTTTGGGTGGAGCTCCACTTTTAAAAAAAACATTTAACAGTTCAAAACAAAAGGAGTATTTGTAATATGTCCAAAACCAAAACAGGCAGAATTCTGAAATAAAGTTGCCCTTTAAGAAAAGGCAAAAGGTATCTACACTATAGTTAAACTGAAAACTAAAACTACATTTCTTACATTATTTAGTTTGTATTTTGCTAATAATATAAGTGAATGGTAGTATATAAAACTAGGTGAAACATTTGGTAGTTTGATTTGACCTCTAGGGCCTCTAATAAATCAAATGCTGTAAATCTGCTTGCATTCCAAAATGTCGAGAATATGGTTAGTGTATGATTTTCTTCCATTCATTAATGTCATTCCATCCAGGCAATGACGTACTTTATCTCTATGCATTCATTTAATTATTAAATAATTAAAGATGCCTGGCCTTGCCACTTCCTAATAAAAACACTTAATTTAAGGAGAATGAAATATGAAAAACAGATCATGTTTCTATTTTTAAACAAAGTCTTGCTGGTGTATTTCTCCAGCATATCTTGGAAAAAGGGTCATAGATTCCAATGAGGTGATATTTCAAACTGTTTGCTCAGAATATTTATTTGACACTTAGAAATTAAGTCAAAATGTAACACATGGTAACATGATCAGCAAAAGAAAAAATTATTTTTCTATTTTTTTTTTTAACCTAATATACTAACCCAGTTATTGATATTATACATGTATTAAAATAATTTACCATCTGTCCAGTAAAAAAATACAGCATGTCAATTTAAAAAACAGCAGGAAATACTTTCTACATTTTGAAATGTGTAATGAGGATTAGAAAATCCTGTGCTAACTATGTGAATTTCACTAGGTTATACAGAACAGGAAAGCATCAGCAATGGCAGAAGTAGGCATGTAATGGTTACATACCCTATAAGTAACATAGAAAGTAAGAAGTGAGACATTCCTCTGTAAGACACATGTGACCAAAATAAGTGTCCCCATAGGCACATTTACCTTTTATTCCTGTATTGGCGACACTCAAAAATTGTCATAATTCCCTCTATTTCAGCCCTAGTGACAGTCATAACCAGGACGAATTAAAAGAGTTGAGTGGAGACACAAACAGCAAAAAAATGATACAGGGGTCTTAACACCTTTTATATAAAAATTTAAAAATATAAAAGGAAGCTGAAGTGAGGCTAGGTTTAGTTCTTGGACATGTTTTTACATCTGTTTGGAATATCAGTAGGGGGTAGATATGTGCATTCCCGTTCGTACAAATGTTATTTTCGTACAAAAATTTTCATTTTCGTACCCGCGGGATAATGTGTACATACGAAAACGGTAAAGCACCAAAATACGAAAACGACGGGATAATGGATGAGCCGCATAACGAACGACCGCAAATATGAACGAACGATCCGACGGGAAAAAACGACAAAACGAAAATGGCAAAATAACGAAAATGAAATCTGTATCAAGAGGTTTGCATTGTGTATTTTGTTTGAATCCGTTTTGTGTTCGTTTTCAGTTGTATGTTCATTGTTCAATGACATTTATAACAAAAGAATTTCATTATGTATATTGAATAAATTCCTTTTTCTGTTTTCTGTGTATTCAAAATACTGAAGGCAAATTTTTTGTTATAGGTGTCATATCAACATACGAAAATAACAAAAGAAACAGGTTCAAATGCAAATCTTTTGTTTATGTTTTTTTTTGAATGGCCAGAGAGTTAGGCTGGCCATACATGATACAATTTTCTGTGCAATTTTCTTTAGATTTACCTTCAACTATGTAGTGCAAGGGCCTGCCTGATTGCATACAATTGAAAGTGTTGTTTAGTTTGACCTCATATATGGTTTTTGGTAAATCTAAACGAAAATTGTACAAGAAAATTGAACATGTATGGCTAGCCTCAGTGACTGAAAGCAGCTTCTCTTTTGTGCAGAATAGTGAGTACACTTGTACAGTAAAGCCTAATAAACTTTTCTGTGGATTTTCATCTGAAGGGAGATCAGTTGGCCAGACTTCTGAACCCAAAAATGGTTTTCTGATGCAGTTTAAAAACGAACAAATTTTCTGAGAACGATCGGAAAACAATCGTTTTTATGTTTGTTGTTAAAATAGTCTGACCAAGTGTATGGGGCTTAACAATAGTATTGTTAAGCCCCATACACTTGGTCAGACTATGCACAAAAGAGAAGCTGCTTTCAGTCACTGAGGCTGGCCATACATGTTCAATTTTCTTGTACAATTTTCTTTTAGATTTACCAAAAACCATGTATGAGGTCAAACTAAACAACACTTTCAATTGTATGCAATCAGGCAGGCCCTTGCACTACATAGTTGAAGGTAAATCTAAAGAAAATTGCACAGAAAATTGTATCATGTATGGCCAGCCTAACTCTCTGGCCATGCAAAAAAAACATAAACAAAAGATTTGCATTTGAACCCGTTTCTTTTGTTATTTTCGTATGTTGATATGACACCTATAACAAAAAATTTGCCTTCAGTAATTTGAATACACAGAAAACAGAAAAAGGAATTCATTCAATATACATAATGAAATTCTTTTGTTATAGATGTCATTGAACAATGAACATACAACTGACACTAACAAAAGAAAAGCATTCAAGATACACAGAATGCAAATTGACGAAAATTCACGATAATTATTGTCTAACAAGAAACAAACATGAATTAAACAGAATAACGAATCATCCCGCATGTACGAAAATAAAACAGTAACGGAAATACGAAACGATCGGAATACAAAAAAATCACGTCGTACGACAAACGAACGGGAAAACGGGCGTCTTACGAAAAACGAACGGAAACGAACAGACGGGACCATACGAAACGGAACAAGAAAAAAAGAAAACATTTTCTGTGCACATGTCTAGTAGGGGGGCCTCTGACCACTAGGGATAAATGAATCAGGGGAAATGTATTCCTCTTCAAATTGCCACTTGCACCCATCACTGTCCTGGTACTGGAGTGATTTACAATACCCATCTTGTTTTGACTTATATTAAGATATGTAATCTGTTGCTGGTCATTTAAGAAACTGTCCAAGCCCTGCCTGTATTAGGCTGTGCGCAACACAGTGGAATTGGTTAACCTTTCCAATGTTTATTCAATTAATCCTATGAACAGCTTTATTTTGTATTTGTGGCTGTTTTGTTAAGTGCAAGTCCTATGAATTTTCCTAGCATTTCTACCCACAAATGTAGCACAGACACCTTAAATGGGTTGTAAAAGATCACCTTGCAAAACAACTAACAGGAACACCAGGGATTTCCCTCAAAGGAAGTAATATAAAGAGAACAGGATACTTTTTCATACACGTACATGGTATAGCAGGCACATCAGGAATATAAAAAGATGGGGTAACACATGCTTTAATGCAATCACTACATGAAGATGTTAATTGTCCAAGAACAAGATGGGAGGTGTGAAAGATTTTAAACTACCCTGTTCTAATTACATAATTCTATCATTGGCAGTCTGCATAGGTCTGAATTCCTCAATTTACATAGTTAACTGGTTCCCGACCGCCCGCCGTCATATTACTGCGGGACGGTGGCTCTTTCTCGCAGGAGCACGTAGCTCTATGTCCTCTCCTTTTTGGCCACTAGGGGGCACGCGCGCGCGCCGCCGGCGGCCGGCACGCGCGCCCCCGCACGCCCCCGAGTCCCGCGCGCGTGCCCGGCGGGTACGATCGCCACCGGGCACCCGCGATTGCTCGTTACAGAGCGGGGAACGGGAGGTATGTGTGTAAACACATACCTCTCGTTCCTGTCAGCGGGGGAAACGCTGATCTTCTGTTTATACAATGTATGAACAGAAGATCAGTGATTTCCCCTAGTGAGTCCACCCCCTAATACAGTTAGAACACAAATAGGAACACACTTAACCCCTTTACTGCCCCCTAGTGTTAACCCCTTCACTGCCAATGGCATTTTTATAGTAATCCAATGCATTTTTATAGCATTGATCGCTATAAAAATGCCAATGGTCCCAAAAATGTGTCAAAAGGGTCCGATGTGTCCGCCATAATATCGCAGTACCGAAAAAAACGCTGATCACCGCCATTACTAGTAAAAAAAAATATGAATTAAAATGCCATAAAACTACCCCCTTTTTTGTAAACACTATAAATTTTGCGCTAACCAACCAATAAACGCTAATTGCGATTTTTTTTTTTACGAAAAATATGTAGAAGAATACGTATCGGCCTAAACTGAGGAAAAAAAAAATGTATATCTTATTTGGGGATATTTATTATAGCAAAATGTAAAAAATATTGCATTTTTTTTCAAAATAGTCGCTCTATTCTTGTTTATAGCGCAAAAAATAAAAACCGCAGAGATGATCAAATACCACCAAAAGAAAGCTCTATTTGTGGGAAAAAAAGGACGCCAATTTTGTTTGGGAGCCACATCGCACGACCGCGCAATTGTCAGTTAAAGCGACAAAGTAAGGTAGGGTTATAACCCCTGTCAAGATTTTTCTTCTTTTTTTTATTTGCAATATGTGTCCCATTGTGGAGATTTCCCTTAGAATTTCCCTTGTCCTTTAGATAAAACCGGAAGTGTGAGAAAATCCCTCCAAAGTGAGGGAATCTGGGGTGTCACCAGCTTCACCAGAACTAGTGTTCTCACTGGAAGATTTCCCCCCATTTCTGTTCTGATGTTTGATGTTCTGACCTCGAAATCTGGTATTTTCTTTTGTGGGATGTGTAGAACTACACATCCCATGAGGCATTGTAACACACTGACATTCACAGACATGACTAGGCATGATGAAAATTGTAGTTCCTGAACAACTGGAGGGCCGTAGTTTGAAGACCCATGCTTTAAAGGGTCACTTTTTAAATAACAAACATGTCATACTTACCTCCACTGTGCAGTTAGTTTTGCCCCCAATCCATGTCTTCTGGGGTCTCTCGGCTGCTGTCTCTGGTCCTCCTCCCCGCAAATTAGTCACCACAGTCATGCGAGAGCTCGCATGGTGGTCGTCACTAATTGCGGGTGCGCTCCCGTGATACAGCGAGCGGCCATAGCCGCTCACTATATCAATCGGCCCCGCCACCTCAGCGTGCTGCGTCACTGGATGTGATTGAGAGCAGCGCCAGCCAATGGCTGCGCTGCTCTCAATCCATCCGCTCTAGCCAATCAACGGCCAGGCTAAGCGGTGAAAGGATATCGGGACCGCGCGGGACTTTTGAGGGGTCAGGTAAGTAATGAGGGCTCAGGGGGGGGGGGGGGTGGCAACATCAGATGTTTTTTCACCTTAATGCATAGATTGCATTAAGGTGAAAAAACATTTTCCTTTACAACTCCTTTAAGGTCCTAGATTGGAAAACACAGGGTTGAAAGCAAAAGCCCTGGTTAACTATTGGGAAGCCGACTGCTGGCTCTGATAGACACTTCAAAAGCCAACCATCTGCCGTTATTCAGATGGCCGGCACTCACCAGGGGGCTGGCCATCTGAATAGTGGGCAGCGGAGACAATACATAGATTCATGCAATGCATGAATCCGTTTATTGTTTTTCAGTGGCAGTGCAGGAGAGAGAGGGGGCGTGCTCCTGCGCCCTCTATGGACGCACCGCCACTGTCAGGAACCCAGGACAAAGCAGGATTTTTCACTTCTACAGCTTTCCCTATCATTTTTTGACATCCATGTAGAGTAGAATTTTGCAGGCAGATTTATCAAACTCCATTCTTTCTTTTTTGATTCATCTTGTATGACCACAAGTCTGATTACGAATCCATTTGAGACTATTACTGGGACTGTTAGGCCTTGTACACACGAGGGAATAGATCCGATGGGAACGGTCCGACGGACCGTTCCCATCGGATCTGTCCGCCGGATTGCTTTGATCTGATGGCTGTACACACCATCGGATCAAATTCCCCGCCGGTGGACAGCGCGGTGACGCGGCGGTGACGTTGACGCCGCCACGTGACCGCCACGTCACTGCACCAGGAAGTAAACACTTCCGCACGCATGCGTCGGATCCATTCACAGGATACGACGCATGTGCGGGCAGATATGTCCGCTGGTTTGCCGTACTAACCAGCTGACATATCTGACGGACAGCTCTCTGGCGGAAAAATTCCAAAGCATGCTTTGGAAATTTTCCGCCGGAGGAATCCGGCCAGAACGGTCCGTTTGCCCCTACACACGAGCGGATTTTTCGGCTGAAATGGTCCGTCGGACCATGTTCAGCGGATTTATTCACTCGTGTGTACAAGGCCTTACTGTACACTTGAGTCTAATTTTTATATATAATTTAGGGCTGTTACTGATTACAATTTTCGTATTTGATTAATTGTTTTTTTTAAATCGATTAATCTACTAATTTCAATTAATTGTAACGCACATACAGATCCAACTACTTTTAGCTGATTTCCTTGCAGGCCGATTCCCAGTGCAGCTACCAACCACTGGAAAAACGGATAGCAGGATACAAAAAACACACAAAGGCAGTGCTCAATGAGAATAGCATTAAAACTTTTATAGTCTTCAAGTAGGTAACAAAATAAATATTGCACTGGAGATAAAATTGATGTAGCTACATAAACTGTAAAAATGGTGCGAGTAATACCAAACGGTAGCAAAAGCAGTCATAAAAAAAAACATGTAGCTAAGTATGATACTGGTATAAAAATGTGTACAATGATACCACTGCTGAATCCAGATGAGGAGGGGTTAACATCAGTCCATCAGCATGTAGATGTCCCATGAAGGCAACTCCCAGGAGATGGCTGTAGAATCCCAGGTTGATAGAGAGAAGTGATAGAGAAAAGTGTAACAGCCCTTGCGTGTGGCAGATAGTAAGGTCCTGCCGGCATGCAGATATGAAGGCACAGCAAAGGAGCCCTTCAGATGGATACGGCAAGCCCCACCGGTGTCCGTGGCATCACCGGAACTCCATGATGACACGGATGTCGGCGGAGAGGTGAGTACCGATCAAAAGAATTTTGATCGATCCAAAAAATTAACAATTAATCGAGGAATTAATAGTTCATTTCCACAGCCCTAATATAATTGTATTTCTTCGTACTTTACCACCTTTCACATAAATTGATACTGACAGTGACATATTAACCTTAGCTGCACCTCCAGTCACTATCCCTGTGATTCTGGACTTATCAATGCTGTTTCCCATTGCTATTTTGGGCCTCTGTACTTATTTTTTGCTGTACAGTGGGGTAGATTTGCTAAAACTGGTGCATACAGAATCTGGTGAAGCTGTGCATAGTAACTAACCAGCTTTTATCTTCAGCTTGTTCTATTAAGCTTTGACAATATAACCTAGAAACTGATTAGTTCTGTGTGCACCAGTTTTAGTAAATCTCCTCTAGTGTCTTTATTTAGGGCTTATCCTTTGTTTAGCTTTGTTACCACTTGTGACCTTGCAACCGGTTCATCTTTTGCTAGACCTGATCTTGCTATCCCTAGGACTCCCCCGTTGCCTAAAACGTTTAACCCTTTAGCTTAGTGACCTAAACTCCTGGGTCACAACATGTGTTCTGCCCACTCCTCCATCATATTGCCTTTAATAAATCAACCCCCTGAGTAGTATTCAGAAAAAAAATGCAATTTTGTACTCAAGGAAGCTGTCAAAAATTATTATTGTTGTTGAAAAAAATGGCAGAAAGCTCATCAACCTATAATTAGAAAAAATGGTTAATGTGAAAAGACTAATACATATTCATTAAACAATTGCAGCAGAAAATAATGCAAACAGCCAAAAAAGGGATTCAACAAAATCCATTTCTAACATTTTACAAAAAGCAGAGGTCTTAATTCCATATGTTCACAATACACACGGAAGCCTCACAGCAATTAAAAGATTTTGCTTCATTCAAATCTCTGAGAGCACAAACACTGAGATGTATGTAGTGTATACACCCCTCACATTTTTGTAAATATTTTATATCTTTTTGTGTGACAACACAGAAGAAATGACACTATGATACAATGTAAAGTAGTGAATGTACAGCTTGTATAACAGTGTAAATTTGCTGTCCCCTCAAAATAACTCAACACACAGCTATTAATGTCTAGACAGCTGGCAAAAATGAGTACAATATTTACAAAAATGTGAGGGGTGTACTCACTTTTGTGAGATACTGTAAGTAGGTACACAATAAGAAAATTACCAAGAGATTACCACCCCCTCCTAAATGAACAATTGTCAGAAATATGTAGCATGGCATTAATACCTTCATCCTGAAAAATCCCAAAATCTGAATCTGCCTCTGATGCTTTCTGTCGCAGTGACCTGGAGTAAGTATGCATACAGTGAAACAAGAACTTCACGAAAATATTGGGGTTGATTTTCTAAAACCGGAGAGTTCAAAATCTAGTTACAACTGTGCATGGTAGTCTGTACAGTTTAGGAGATATCCCCTGTATTTGTACATGCTGTTGCTTTCACTGACTGTGCCATAACTGTCGGGTCCCCCGCGCATGACGTCATTGTGGCTCCTGTGACAATTGTCTAATGAAGGATTTTTCTCACTTTGGAGATACAGTATATTCTCTCACTGCCTGTTGAATCTATATGATAAAAAGTTGAGAGAAAAACCACAATAAGGGTTTCAACAATTTCTTAGTGTATATAATAATAATAATAATAATAATAAAGTATTGCTTTTATGTTATATATTAGTCTATGTCTATGGTGGGTAAGTTGCTAGCCCATTCTCCTTTTAGCTCTAGGCCTTAGGTTTAGCGACAAGATGTGCCATTCTTTTAGAAGCTTAATGCCTGCTCACAGCAAGTGAATGGAGAATCTCTTGCCTTGCTTGGTGACAATCAGATATCCTTATCTTCAAATAATTGTATGGTTTCTGAGTGCTTTTGTCAACATTAGGAATTGTATTCTATTTTGTATGGTTTCTGGAGAAAGGTTGGTATAGACTAGAGAATAATATGTGCACATTTCACAGAAAAAGGAGGATTTTTTCTAGTTGCTGCCATTACTTTATCCTTTATGTGATTTTTTTTTATTCTGTACAATTTATGCATGTATTGTGCAAGTACATCACAGGGTACTTTCTTGGGGTGAAAATCTGGTTTCAAAGTATGGTTGCCTTATCAAGCATATGCTCATAATCTTTTGAGTCAATTTTCAATTATTTATATTATTTTTCACGTAAAAACAGACTTTACAAAAAACATTTTTTAAGATTACAATCTATTATAAAGTACACATAAATACATTCATAAAAACATACAATAATACATGTATGGGTACATAGTAGGGTCCATCCTCTAAAACATGCACCTAAAATAGATCTATCTATACCATAGCGCCTTTTCTTTTATCTTCCAAGACCTCTTCGGAAACATAGGGATCGGAAGAATCAGAAGAGCAATTCCCGAGCAGTCCACCCGACCCTCCCCCTACTCCCCCCCAAAAAATTGAAGAATTAATAAGTCTTCAAGAGGATGTAGAAATAAGATTTCAAAGTACATGGGGGAAATAGATGGAATTTAAGCAGTCCCGACTTATTTGAAGATCATGGGGAGCGGGGGAGAGTACATAGAGGCTAATACCTACCTACCCCCGGTCCCCCCCTTCTCCCCCTCTCTTTTTTTTGTTGTCTTTTGCCCTGAAGGCAAGAGATATATAAACATATATGTATGGAAATGGGATATATGGAGGGGGTGACTGTGTGTGGATATGCGTAAAAGTGCGCTTCCAGATATGTTTCCCCCTCTTTTTATTCCCTTTTCTCACTGTCTTGGGGTCCCCCCTTTTTTTCTCACATAATTTGAAGGGATACAAGGGGGGATTGTAAAGCAAAGATATATTTATATGCACAGATAAAGAAATGGGATAAACATAAAGAGGGGTAAATATATGTGGGTACGGGGGTAAAAATACACAATCTTTTAAATCAGGAACAAACTCAGCTTTAAGTTGCAAAAATGATTGTGAATGTAATTGTGAGACTTTTTCCGAGACCTCTCTAAACTCAATGTTATTGCATCTAGATCTGTTTTCTAGATCAGCAAGTTTGGAGTTGACCCATGGAGATCTGCATTTTGGTCATTGTAAATAATGCTATTGTGAATTATTTATGTATTTTTTTGATACTTTGTAATAAATGTATGTATTTTTATGACCTAGTTGTCACCACTATTTATGGTTGCCCAGAAAATCCCACCTTCTTTAGAGGTATTCATCTTTTCGATTGATTTTAGGGATGTTGGCAACATCATGCCCTTATACATGAGCCAAATCTTTTCATTATGAGTTTACATATGTCGCTCATGGTATTTTTAATGTGAGAGACTCTGTGATTTTTGCACGGTGGTGTCATTATCATGTTGGACATATCAAAATGAAGGGAATTTAGTATGTCAATTTCTGCAGACTGGATCATGTATTTCCTCTGTTTGGCATGATGGGGTGTTTTAGTTGAGTGAACAGGCACTGACAGGGTAGTGAGAGATGTCTCAAGGTAATTGCTGCATTGCTATACAGGCAGTAGGGTGAATGAATGGATGAATGAAAAACTTATATAGCGCGGCACATGCAAACTAAATCACCTCTGGGCGCTCGTTGTACCTGTCTCTCTTGACATCAAAAGAGCAGAGTTTTAATCCGTCTTCTGAAGGTCAGGTGGTTTTCCTCCAACCGAATGCTGGTTGGTAAAGCGTTCCATAGTCTAGGACCCTGGAATGCAAAACTTTTCTCCTTTGGACTTGTATCTGGCTTTGGGTACTTTGACCAGATTTTGGTCGGTGGATCGGCAGAACGCGATTGGAATTGTGGGCTTCTATCTTTTCGCATAGATATTGCGGAGCCTTCCCATGGATGCACTTATGAGTCAGACAGAGTGCTTTAAAAGCAATTCTGTCCTTTACAGGCAACCAGTGAAGGGATCTCAATGAAGGGGAGATTGATTCCCATGTTTTTTTCCCAGTCACAAGTCTGGCGGCCGTGTTCTGAACGACTTGCAGACGAGAGATTTGGTACTTTGGGAGTCCGAGGTAGAGGGCATTTGCATAGTCCAGTCTGGAGTTAACAATTGTTCCCACTACGACTGCTACGTCTTCATTGGGAATAAATGGAATAAGTCTGCGTAGTAGGTGCAGCAGATGCTGAGATCCGCTGACTACTGACCCTATTTGTGCATCCATTGTCATGTAGGTGTCGAAGATGACCCCGAGACTTTTGACTTTGGAGCTAGGGGTGATGATTTGGCCCAGAATGGGCGGAGGTGTCCAGGTTGTTGCCAGTTGACTCTTACGACTGGCGTGAAACAGAAGAAGTTCTGTTTTGGAACTGTTGATTTTAAGATAACTCTTTGTCATCCAGTTTTCTATCAAAGAGAGGCATGTCTCTAAACTGAGATGGTGATCCTTTTTGTTGCAGATGCGAAAATAGAGTTGCGTCTCGTCTGCATATGAGTGATAGAATAATTGTTGGCTACTGATGATTTCAAAGAGAGGGCGAAGATAGATGTTGAAGAGCACCAGTGACAGGGGGATCCTTGAGGGACTCCGCATAACACCGTGCGTTTTTCATAAGTGAAAGATCACAATTTCACTGTTTGTGATCGGTTTTCCAAAAAGGAGGAGAATCATGGTAAATCACCTTCTGCGACTCTGGCTACCTCAGCCAGCTGAGTCAGTAACAGTTTGTGGTCTACCGTGTTGAAGGCTGCACTTAGGTCCAACAGAACCAGGAGACAAGATTCTCTTTCGTCTGCAGCCTCAAGAGCATCGTCCCATATTTTGAGCAATGCTGTTTCCGTCCCGTGTCCGGGACGGAAACCTGATTGAAATGGATCAAGTAGATTATGGGTATCTAGATGCTGTTGCAACTGTTGTACCCAGGGCCGGCGCTAGCAATAGGCGGGGTCAGGCGGCTGCCTAGAGCGCCAGGGTAGGGAGAGCGGCAAAATCCAGATCCTCAGCCACTTTCGGATTTTTTAAATACCTGCAGGGATGGCCGGCGCCGTCACCATCTAAAATGCAGCATGTGCGTCTTATTGTGCCAGGCTAGGGGGGCGAGTAAATGTGCCTGTGAAGACATCCCAGCGCTCTGTGTGAAAATAGTTGGCTCTCTTCGCCCCCGTTCTGTCAGCCTGCTATCTCCGGGACCACTCCGCCTTAGCAGCATCATCACTCATCAGAGCAGGGGAGAGAGCCGAGACAAGGAGCAGCACGGAAGTGCTGTATTAACATGGAGCCGGGTGAGATGAAACCTGAAGCCCTGCATGTTAACCTGCCTTGCTGCGATTTCCCCTCCCTCCTCCTCCTCCTCCTCCTGGATGGATCGTCAGAGATCTGCTATGGGAGAACAGGCAGCAGCGTCGCTCTCATTGAGATAAGTTTACCACCATCGCTGGCTCAGGTAGTGAAAAACAAACAGGCAGCTGAATTTAAAAAAAATACTTGAATCTGCTATCTGCATTGCATTGTGCACACAGGGGGACAGGTGGGGGGTGGGGGCAGGTGTGTGAGGAGGTGGGGGGAAGTGCAGTTGTGAACAGAGGGGGGGATTCAGCAGAGAACAGAGGTGCGGGGAGGATAAAGTGGGGAA
Organism: Rana kukunoris; assembly: GCA_029574335.1. Classification (NCBI taxonomy): domain Eukaryota; kingdom Metazoa; phylum Chordata; class Amphibia; order Anura; family Ranidae; genus Rana; species Rana kukunoris. The sequence goes on from CM056053.1 coordinate 339,225,019, forward strand.
CAGAGGTGGGGGGGTATACAGCGGAGAACAGAGGTATGGGGAGGATAAAGTGGGGAAGGGGGGGGATACAGCGGAGAACAGAGGTATGGGGAGGATAAAGTGGGGAAGGGGGGGGGGGATACAGCGGAGAACAGAGGTATGGGGAGGATAAAGTGGGGAACAGAGGTGCAGGGAAGGATAAAGTGGGAAACAGAGGTGTGGGGGGGGGGGGTAAAGTAGGGAACAGAGGTGTGGGGGGGATACAGTGGAGAACAGAGGTGCTGGGGGGATACAGTGGAAAACAGAGATGCGGAGGGGGATAAAGTGGGGAACAAAGGTGCGGGGGAAGATACAGAGGAGAACAGAGGTTTGGGGGGGATACAGTGGAGAACAGAGGTGCTGGGGGGATACAGTGGAGAACAGAGGTGCGGGGGGGATACAGTGGAGAACAGAGGTGCGGGGGGGATACAGTGGAGAACAGAGGTGTGGGGGGTATTCAGTGGAGAACAGAGGTGTGGGGGGTATACAGTGGAGAACAGAGGTGTGGGGGGGATACAGTGGAGAACAGAGTTGTGGGGGGTGTACAGTGGAGAACAGAGGTGTGGGGGGTATACAGTGGAGAACAGAGGTGCTGGGGGGATACAGTGGAGAACAGAGGTTTGGGGGGGATACAGTGGAGAACAGAGGTTTGGGGGGGATACAGTGGAGAACAGAAGGTGCAGGGGATGATAAAGTGGGGAACAGAGTTGTGGGGGGATACAGTGGGGAACAGAGGTGTGGGGGGGATACAGTGGAGAACATAGGTGTGGGGGGATACAGTGGAGAACATAGGTGCGGGGGGGATACAGTGGAGAACAGAGGTGCGGGGGGGATACCGTGGAGAACAGAGGTGCGGGGGGGATACAGTGGAGAACAGAGGTGTGGGGGGTATACAGTGGAGAACAGAGGTGTGGGGGGTATACAGTGGAGAACAGAGGTGTGGGGGGTATACAGTGGAGAACAGAGGTGTGGGGGGGGATACAGTGGAGAACAGAGGTTTGGGGGGGATACAGTGGAGAACAGAGGTTTGGGGGGGATACAGTGGAGAACAGAGGTTTGGGGGGGATACAGTGGAGAACAGAAGGTGCAGGGGAGGATAAAGTGGGGAACAGAGTTGTGGGGGGATACAGTGGGGAACAGAGGTGTGGGGGGGATACAGTGGAGAACATAGGTGTGGGGGGGATACAGTGGAGAACATAGGTGCGGGGGGGATACAGTGGAGAACAGAGGTGCAGGGGGGATACAGTGGAGAACAGAGGTGCGGGGGGGTATACAGTGGAGAACAGAGGTGTGAGGGGTATACAGTGGAGAACAGAGGTGTGGGGGGTATACAGTGGAGAACAGAGGTGTGGGGGGGGGGGATACAGTGGAGAACAGAGATGTGGGGGGATACAGTGGAGAACAGAGATGTGGGGGGGGGATACAGTGGAGAACAGAGTTGTGGGGCGTATACAGTGGAGAACAGAGGTGTGGGGGGTATACAGTGGAGAACAGAGGTGTGGGGGGGATACAGTGGAGAACAGAGGTGTGGGGGGTATACAGTGGAGAACAGAGGTGTGGGGGTATACAGTGGAGAACAGAGGTGTGGGGGGGGGATACAGTGGAGAACAGAGGTGTGGGGGGTATACAGTGGAGAACAGAGGTGTGGGGGGGGGGATACAGTGGAGAACAGAGGTGTGGGGGGTATACAGTGGAGAACAGAGGTGTGAGGGGTATACAGTGGAGAACAGAGGTGCTGGGGGGATACAGTGGAAAACAGAGATGCGGAGGGGGATAAAGTGGGGAACAAAGGTGCGGGGGAAGATACAGAGGAGAACAGAGGTTTGGGGGGGATACAGTGGAGAACAGAGGTGCGGGGGGGATACAGTGGAGAACAGAGGTGCGGGGGGGATACAGTGGAGAACAGAGGTGCGGGGGGGATACAGTGGAGAACAGAGGTGTGGGGGGTATACAGTGGAGAACAGAGGTGTGGGGGGTATACAGTGGAGAACAGAGGTGTGGGGGGGATACAGTGGAGAACAGAGTTGTGGGGGGTGTACAGTGGAGAACAGAGGTGTGGGGGGTATACAGTGGAGAACAGAGGTGCTGGGGGGATACAGTGGAGAACAGAGGTTTGGGGGGGATACAGTGGAGAACAGAGGTTTGGGGGGGATACAGTGGAGAACAGAAGGTGCAGGGGAGGATAAAGTGGGGAACAGAGTTGTGGGGGGATACAGTGGGGAACAGAGGTGTGGGGGGGATACAGTGGAGAACATAGGTGTGGGGGGATACAGTGGAGAACATAGGTGCGGGGGGGATACAGTGGAGAACAGAGGTGCGGGGGGGATACCGTGGAGAACAGAGGTGCGGGGGGGATACAGTGGAGAACAGAGGTGTGGGGGGTATACAGTGGAGAACAGAGGTGTGGGGGGTATACAGTGGAGAACAGAGGTGTGGGGGGTATACAGTGGAGAACAGAGGTGTGGGGGGGGATACAGTGGAGAACAGAGGTGCTGGGGGGATACAGTGGAGAACAGAGGTTTGGGGGGGATACAGTGGAGAACAGAGGTTTGGGGGGGATACAGTGGAGAACAGAAGTTGCAGGGGAGGATAAAGAGGGGAACAGAGTTGTGGGGGGATACAGTGGGGAACAGAGGTGTGGGGGGGATACAGTGGAGAACATAGGTGTGGGGGGGATACAGTGGAGAACAGAGGTGCAGGGGGGATACAGTGGAGAACAGAGGTGCGGGGGTGTATACAGTGGAGAACAGAGGTGTGGGGGGTATACAGTGGAGAACTGAGGTGTGGGGGGTATACAGTGGAGAACAGAGGTGTGGGGGGGGGGGATACAGTGGAGAACAGAGATGTGGGGGGGATACAGTGGAGAACAGAGATGTGGGGGGGGGGATACAGTGGAGAACAGAGTTGTGGGGCGTATACAGTGGAGAACAGAGGTGTGGGGGGTATACAGTGGAGAACAGAGGTGTGGGGGGGATACAGTGGAGAACAGAGGTGTGGGGGGTATACAGTGGAGAACAGAGGTGTGGGGGTATACAGTGGAGAACAGAGGTGTGGGGGGGGGGATACAGTGGAGAACAGAGGTGTGGGGGGTATACAGTGGAGAACAGAGGTGTGGGGGGGGGATACAGTGGAGAACAGAGGTGTGGGGGGTATACAGTGGAGAACAGAGGTGTGAGGGGTATACAGTGGAGAACAGAGGTGTGGGGGTATACAGTGGAGAACAGAGGTGTGGGGGTATACAGTGGAGAACAGAGGTGTGGGGGGTATACAGTGGAGAACAGAGGTATGGTGGGTATACAGTGGAGAACAGAGGTGCGGGGGGGGATACAGTGGAGAACAGAGGTGCTGGGGGGGTAAAGTGGGAAACAGATGTGGGGAAGGATAAATTGGGGAACAGAGGTGTGGGGGGAGACAGTCATTCAGGGTGGTACCAAGATGTCGGCACATTCCTTTAGCAGTTTAGTGGGGATAATATCATTAGGTGCTGTGTTGTTTCGCAAAGTACCAATGATATTTTTAGTGACATCGATTGAGATTCTAGAGTGAACTTTGTTGATTGTAGAGAATTTCTATGGGTGTTGTGTGGATGATTGAAGGGGGGGTTGAGGGGGGTATTGTCTTGCCGAATGCTTTCCCGGATTCTCTCAACTATATTGATGAAGAAATCCGACAATTCATTGCAAAATTCTTGGATATGTGAATTGGGGTCTTCAAGACAACCTGGATTCATGGTCCAAGTGACCAGCTTGAAGAGTTCGCGGGGGCGATTTAGGGTGCAGTTGATAGCCTAGGAAAAATTATTTTTCTTGGCTTTGAAGATTTCTTTGTGGTATTTTCTTGTTATTGCCTTGTAGATGATGAGGTTCTCCTCTGAAGCGCTTCTTTTCCAGGCGGCTTCCGCCCTTCTGCGCTCTTGCTTCAATAGCAACAGCTGGTTGTTGAACCAGCCGGACTTGTTTTTCCGGATGCGGGCTTTGCGTTTCGGTGGTACTAAGTCGGCTGACTGTAATAGGGCTGCATTTATGGCATCTAGTGTTTTCTGAGGCTGTTCGCAGTGGTTGGAGTGTTTTTTTTTTTTATTTCCTAAGGTAGATTTGAAGAGTTCCGAATGGAGCTTCTTCTGAGATCTAGTCCAGTGTGTTGTCACCGGCTTGGGTGTTTTTATCAATGGGGGAATTTTGGAAATTATGAATGTAATTGCATGGTGATCTGTCCATGGCAACGGTTCATTTTCCAAAATGTTTATTTCCAGATCATGTCTGAAAATTAGGTCGAGCGTGTGACCTGAAGCATGTGTGGGCCCACATACTAGTTGCTGTAGCCCTAATTCTTCCAGGTGGTCAATACAGGCGTCGGCAATGGGATCCTGTGAGGAGTTGGCCCAGAGATTGAAATCCCCGAGCAGCAAGAGGTGTTTGCTGTTAAGGGTTTAAGTGGAGATAAACTCCGTCAGTGATGGTAGAAGCTGCGATTTTGGCCCGGGTGGCCTATAGCAGAGAAAAATGTGGACGGTCTCCTGGGGATTTGTTTGCAGTGGCAGAGTAAGGGTTTCCATGAATGGAAAAGGGTTTTGAAGGACAGGTTTAGTGATCGCAAGGTGAGTCTTGTGGATCACCGCCAGGCCTCCTCCTCTTTGCCCTATTCTGTTTTCTGTTATAATACGATAGTTTTCTGGCACCAATTCTCCTAGAATGGTGTTACAGTCGGCTGAGAGCCAGCTTTCTGTAATAAAGAGGCAGTCTAAATCGTATTGTAGTATAAAATCATGGATTTCTAATCTGTGTTTTACTGCCGATCTTGTGTTGATCAAAGCACATGATATGTGCTTAGGCTGGGGTGAATGGCTGAAATTTTTGGTAGTCGATCATCGATCGATTCTCAAAAGTTGCTCAATTCTTAGGGCCTTTTTGGTGACGGCTGGTAATACTGTGACGAATCGCCTCAGACCCCAAACGGTTTCTGCAGAATATCGCAAATTAGCCATAGTCACCAGGGGGGTGAAGGTATTTAAATAGCGATGGAGGGAAGATTCACTGAATCCTCTCTCCCGACTTGGTCCAGAGGAAGGCAAAAAAAACCCTGGGCATGCTGAGCCAATGTGCTGCGGCAGGGGAAAAAATTCCTTCCTGATCCCTGAGAGGCGATCGGACAAAGCCTTGGATCAAGTGCTGTTGGTTGTGAAGGAGGAAGAGGGGGTGAGAGGTGTATCTGTTGCTGGGGTGTACCAAGATGGCTGCCGACCGAGACACAGGACCCAGGCTGTGGGGCTGTCAGCTGGGTGGATTGGCTGGCCGTGATGAGTTGGTTGTTGCCTGGAGGAGGATGGGATCCTCTAGGGGTGGGGGGGTATTCTGGGCAATTCTAGGGATTGTTTGGTGGGCGTAGGTGTGGCGCGCCGCTAGGCCGCGGCTGAAGCCGCAGTCTTTCCTAAGACACGGCCGCCGCAAATCTGTTATAGGCTGGTGCAGATTCCAGAGAAACCGGGGAAAAGACGCGGAACTGAGCGGGGAGGTGGTGGGGGGAAGCCTCACTTGTGGGTGGCAGTGTGGGTGGCGATGCAGGATAAAGGAGAGGGGGAGAAACCGCAGTGTTTAGGCCGAAAGTATCGGCTTATCCTGAAAAGGACGGTCGCCAGTGGCTCCAAGGGAGGTGGATAGCCCTGAGAAACAGGGTCCTACCTGTTTAGTCTGCGGAGAAGAGGGGGTCCAAGGGGTTGGAAGGAGCTGGTCCTAGAAGCTGTGGGGAGCTTAATCCTGATCCTGATCCTGGGAGCTGGGAGCTGGATGTCGGTGAGCTTGCCTGCCTAACCTTCCTCCGGCAGCAGGTGCTACAAACCTCACTGCAAGCCAGGCGGAGGAGAAATGACAATTGATTGATCCTCTCAGACATCAGCTGTCTGATTAGGGTGACTTGAATTCTTTTTATTCGGTGGCCATCCTGAGTGCTATCCACCCATGCCCCCAAGATCTTAGGTTAAAATCCTACCTAGGTCACTATACAGTATGCATTGAGTTTTTTTGCTGTCCCTGTATATGGGGGAAATAAGACTCAAAAGAGCACTTGTGAGTCATCTGGCTTGCACCCTATTCTAGTGTATCATTGTGGGAGTGAAATATAGTTTGTAAACTTCTTCAGGGAAAAGGAAATAGTAAATGATAACAAACCTACTTTGTCACTTTTATTAATATATCTGTCATCTAATCCTCATCAGCTCTTCTGTACCTTTAATGCTATGCTTTGTCCCCCACCCCCTCTACCCACTAACTCACTCACTGCCCAAGAGATTTCCAATCACTTCAAAAACAAGATTGGTGCATTTCCTGAGGAGGCCTCCACTACACAGATATCTTCCCCACTTAACATATCTTGTCTAACAGCACAGTCATCACTTTCCTCTTTTGAACTGGCTACTACTGAGGTTACTAAACATTTCTCAGATGCACACCTAACCGATTGTCCCCTGGATCCTGTTCCCTCGCAACTACTACAGTTAGCCTCTTCTATCCTCACTCACACCTTTAATATCTCCCTCTCTACTGGAACCTTCCCCTCCCCTCTAAAGCATGCACAGATCACTCCCATACTTTAAAAAGCCCTCACTGGACCCCGCCAATCTGAACAATTTAAGACAGATCTCATTACTCCCATTCACCTCTAAACTTTTAGAACACTTTGGCTTGCAGCACTCCACAGAAACTGTCCTACTAAAACTTACTAACGATTCTTCTCAATAAACTCCACTGCATTAGCCTCCAATATATTGCTCTACCCTGGTTCTCTTCTTCCCTATCACAGTGCTCCTTCAGTGTTGCCTATAACTCTGTCTCTTTATGTAGTGGTCACCCAAGGATCTGTTCTCTTTTCTATCTATATTTCCTCCTTTGGTCACTTGATAACTTCCCAGGGCTTCCAATGTCACCTCTATGCCGATGACACCCATATCTATCTCTCTACTCCTGACCTCACCCCTTCAGTCTCCTCTCACATTACTAGCTTACTAACTGACATTTCAACATGGATGTCCCACCACTTCTTTAAATGAAATCTCTGAAAAAACAAACTGCTAATATTACCCTCGCCCGTGCCCCCCTCCATGACCTTTCCATCAAGATCAATAATGCCACTTTTAGTCCCTCCCCACACACCAGGGTACTAGGTATAACCCTAGACTCTGGCCTGTCCTTTCTGCCCCAAATCCAATCACGGTCAAAGCTTATAGACTTCACCTCTTTAACATCTATAAAATTTGCCTAATTTTAACTAATGAAACCACCAAGCTACTCACTTACTCTATTGTTATCTCTCGCCTTGACTATTGCAACTCCCTTCTCACAGGCCTACCTCTTCAGTCTATCATAAATGCTGCAGCCAGACTCATCTACCTTACCAACCCTCAGTGCCCACCACCCTCTCTGCCAATCCATCCCCTGGCTTCCAATTGCCCAGCGAAATGAATTAGAAATACTAACAACACCATACAAAGCCATTCACAACTCTGCCCTAAGCTACATAACCAATCTTGTCTCCAAATATCACTTAAAGCATCCTCTCTGCTCTTCCAAAGGCCTCCTGCTCTCGAGATCTTTTTTCTCCTCCTCCAATGCTCGTCTCTTTAACTTCTCCAGAGCATATCCCCTCCCCTGGAACTCTCTACCTCAATCTATCCAGCAATCTCCTACTCTGGCTGTCTTTAGGCGATCCCTGAAAACTCATTGTTTCAGTGAAGCCTATCACACTAAAATAGTATCACTTCAATCAGCTCATCTCCCACAGTTATAACCCTTTATACCACTTTCCCCACCCTACTAGATTGTAAGCTTTTATGAGCAGGCCTTCTCAACCATCTTGTATTTTATTGTAACTGTACTGTCTCTCTTTATATTGTAAAGCACTGTGCAAACTGTTGGCGCTATATAAATCCTGTATAATAATAATAATATTAAATAATAATAATGATACTTGCACTTTGTAAAGTTCTCCATAATATACTGGCACTGTATGAATAATGCAAATAAATATTTAATAAACATAATACTGTATTATGTTTGTATATTTATGACATTTAGCATTTTAATGTGTATTGTTAAGTTTATTACAGAGCAAGCAAAGCTTTTTTTGTAGCCGACTTGAGTATTTTCAAAAGGATTACTAAGTAAAACGCAAAGCATATAAAAATAAAATATTTCACTGACATAAACCTTTCAATATCACAGTTTATTAATTCTGCTCAGTATAAACAAAGCACTTTGGGCAAGAAACTAACTTCAGTCTTCTGCCTCATAAGATTTATGGTTGATTTATGAACAACAACTACTGTATTCAGAGCTGTAAACTAATGCAGTAGAGCTTTTAAAAACAAAAAGAATGTCACACTAAAAATGCATTTAGCTGAAACGTAAAGTCAAAATATATCTCAGTCAACTGTTCCATATCCTTTGACATGTGTGCATTGAATTTTATTTCGTAACTTTGCTACCTCCGCTGCTCTTGCTGTGCTGTTAAAATTAGCATAGCATGTTTATAAAGCAGCATATGTGACACTTTTTATGTTTGCTGATTTGGGGCTAGTGAACTATTCACTGCATCTATGAGGCACATCCAGTGGAAAGATTTATCAACACATTTAATGGAAAGATTCAGCTGCACATTTGCCACATGTTACAACATCCAATGTGGCCATTTATATTGTAAAAAAGCAATAATAATAATAATAATAATAATAATCATAATAATAATAGTATTAATTTGGCACTCCATATTGATGACACTTTGGTATTTTTATGATTTGTGAATAGATGTTGCCGATTTGTTTTAATAGATTTAATTGCATTTTTTTGAAAGGTATGTTGAAACAAAGATAGAAGTCAAACAATTTGTGTTAGTATGGATACATCAAACGGTCCTCTAATGAACATGTAGGTTCTAACAAAGACAATGGTCTTGAGCTAACATCATAGGTTAAAAGAAAAGATGACTTTGCCACATCAGGAGTATTAAGAGGTTTTCTTTGTGTGTTTGTTGGGCATATATAGGGGGGATGATCAACTAGAAAGTTGTGTGAGTGGAGGTATCATCCCTATAGTAAATATATTGCAACAAAAGGTAGGTAGTAGGATTGTAAATACCATTCCAGTGATCACAGAAGTACACTTATGTACAAAATATTTATTTTAACAATAAAATATTAAATAATCATGTCAAATTGTGATGGCTTGCATACTGATGCCAGCAAAACATTATCGACTGCACACGTGTATAACTGTTTGTCAAGATGAGGAACTAGGGTCAATGCATTTTGCAGAAATTACCGCTTCTTCAGGACCTCCTAAATGTACATGATCACACAAATAGATTATTTTTCGGAGATTTCAACTTATATACTTTTCATGCATTCTGTAATTAGACCACATAGTATGTACTGGTAGAATATCCAGTGAGGTACAGTCTCGCTGACCTATGGGAGAAAGATCATTCCTAGGGTACAGCTCTTTATATAGAAAGACCCAAGTTTCCACACATTGTGGTAGTATGAAGAGCACCACATGGGGAGGAGGGGGAGAGTACAAAGAGGCGGGAAAACCAAGGGGGGGGGCATGCAGGAAGGCAGAGGGAAAACAAACTGACAAATGTATGAGTCAACAATTTCCAGTTGGAATTATAAGCTGATTGGTGACAGGTCGTTATTCCATAATCATTCCTAAATTGTACATTATGCTAGGTTTTTCATTGCTAGTGTCCTCTCAATTTTACATTGGTAGTTTAGCTCTGTAATAGTGCTTGCTATGTTAGGTTGAGAAAAGGAGCTTAACAATGTTACGTTTTGGCAGGAAGGAGTAGGTGAATATTAGCATATCTAGGGGTAGGAGGTAGTTATTGTGTAGCTAAGCAAAAGTCAGGTCAGCTCGCGATAAGGTTGCAGGAGTATTTGGGACTTTTGAGGAACTCCACCAATGAATCAGCACTTAAATATCCTATATAAAAAGGTTCCAAGTTTTATTCATATATCGATAAAAGAAATCAATAAAACAAGAGCTGGCCATTAAAACAGTGACATAGCTCACTTCCCCATAGGTAATTCTTGGTATTAGCCTTCAATGTCACTTCAGGTATAATTATGTCCATGCAGATGTCCATGTCATATGCCTAACACATTTCAAATAAATCTTTATTGGGGTGAAATAGCATTGATGATTAAACAGTAGATATAATAAGAACCATAATAAGGCACTTTACTGCGTTTACACGTTCATGAACTTTAATGGCACTCCAGTCTTCGGGCCAGATTCTCAGCGGCGCTACGCCTGCGTAAATGGATTTGCGCGGTGTAATTGTAAATGTGCGCCTGCGCATCGATGCGCGGTAAACACAGAACCACATACGCGAGAAAATCTATTTCGTCTGAACGGCGAAAATGCTTTAAGCTAGCGCAGCGTAGGCGCATAGTTACGCATCGTAAACATTCAGTTCCCATTGAATTAGCATGCAAATATGCAAATGAGGGAGATGCGCGGATTCCCGAAACTACGCGCGTTCGGCGTTGGCTACTCGTGGTGCACGTAACACGAAAGCCTTGAGTAAACATACCCCTCATAAAAGCACGGGTAACTTTGCTCAAGACCGTGTGCAAGTCAGCTGGAGAGCAACTACAGCAGCACCATAACGGACGAGCTGAGCAATCACACTTACTGGACAACACATTCGTATGCCAACATGCCAGGGGCAGCCATGGTCTTATCACTACTAATGTATGCAGAGGAAGAGGAGCATAGAATGAGGAGGAGGAGGAGGAGGAGGGGGGCACGTGAGAGGATCTACCGAGCGCGCATGAGCCTCTTTGGCATGGGGGATGAGGAGGTGTATCGCATCTTCAGATTCAGCCCTGCTGCCATCCTGGAACTAACCACAGCCCTGCAGGATGACATCACCAGCCAGACATACCGCTCACATGCACTGCAGCCACTGGTGAAGGTCCTGGCAACACTCCATTTCCTGGCCAGTGGATCATTCCAGCGTACAAGTGGAGTGGTGGCTGGGATGTCACAAACCAGCATAAGCAGATGTCTGCACCAGATTATCCCTGCAATCCTCAGATGCATGTCCCACCACTTCATCAGACCCAACACTGAGCAACTGCGGCAGAAGGCAATGACAGATTTCTACAGAATTGACGGATTCCCACGCACCATCGGGGCCATTGATTGCACACATGTGGCACTCCAGCGGCCCAGTGCCACAGAGCACATATACCGCAATCGGAAGCACTGGCACTCCATCAACGTACAGGTGAAAGCCGATGCCAAATACCTCATATGGCACGTCCGTGCCAAAGACCCCGGATCCAGCCATGACAGCTACATATACCGTCAAAGCAACATCCCAGAAGATTTTGAGCAGCACATTTATGGGGACAGCTGGCTGGTTGGTGAGTGACATGGGTGGCAGGCATGACTGTCCCCCCCATGATGCTGACATCACAAGGGGCACATGCATGACTAACATCCTCCTGTCTTTTCCCTTACAGGTGACTCTGCATATGTACTGGGACCCCATCTCATGACTCCTTTCCGGAACCCCCAAACCAGAGGAGAGAGAGGATACAATGAAGCACACATCAAAACCCGTGCAGTGGTGGGGCGCACATTTGGCCTCCTGAAGTCCCGTTTCCGATGCCTGGATAAGTCTCGGGGGGCCCTATTGTATTCCCCCAACTTTGTGGGTCAGATCATCGGTGCATGTTGCATTCTGCACAACTTTGCCATGAGAAAGGGCCTGCAGATTGCCCTACGTGATGACCTGACCCCCCAACCACACAGCCCCCCCCTGCCAGAGGAGACCCCATCTGCTGATGGAAGAGCAGTCAGGAGGGTCCTCGTGTTACGAATCTTTGACCGTTAAACACACACATACAGCATGGCACACAGACAATGCACTCATGTACACCACTGTGGTCCCTAGCACCCACACCCCACATCCACATCACATTGGATTAGCCCAAGTCCAGCATGTAGGACTTGGGAGAAGCAACGCCACGTCAAGGCCCCAATGATGTTGCTGTCCATTCATACACCATTCACACAGCCGTGGGGATAACCTCTCCCCAACGTCAAGGGTGACACCCCTTACTGGCAGGAGTGCCAACACCCTCACATTCACACACCATTCACACTGCACTGTGTGCAGTATCAAATAATAAAAAAAAGCTCTTACCCAGAGCATAATATAACAAAAAAAAAAAGCTCTTACCCAGAGCATAATAAAACAAAAAAAAAAAGCTCTTACCCAGAGCATAATATAACAAAAAAAAAAAAGCTCTTACCCAGAGCATAATATAACAAAAAAAAAAGCTCTTACCCAGAGCAAAATAATAAGAAATAAAAAAATTAATGGGCCTGGCAGGGGCTCCGCCTGGTGCCACGGCTCCTGCCCCTCACTTGCCTGGGGGCAGCCACAGGTGGGGGGGTAGCAGGTGGAGGAGGAGCATCCCCACGTCCCTCCCTGGCTGCCTGCATGCCCTCCAGGGCAACCGCTATGCGTGTCTGCACAGCGCTGGTCAGCGCTGCTGCGCTGTTGACAGCAAGGTCTTGGATGGCATCTGTAAGGTGTCCCGAGGAGGCCAGGCTGTCGGCCAGGCGCCTCATCTCCTCCACGACCTCTGACAGGTGCCGATTTTGCTGGTCCTGCTGTCTGGCCAGCTGTTCCGGCAGGACCTTATGAACACCCCTGGTCTTGCACGTCGCCTTCCGGGGAGTGGCAGGGGACCGGGCATAAGGGGAGGATGTTGAGGGGCTGGAGATGAGGGGGGGGGAACAGAGGGACTGGAGAGGTTGGGGGGGGACACTGAGGGGTTCGATAAAGATGGGGGGATAGCCTGGGCTGGTCGGGGCAACCCATCATCCTCCTCCAAAACAACGTACAGGTCCTGGTCCTGGACTACGACATCCTCCTCAACCACCTCCTCCATTGAGGTGTGCCCACTTCCCTCCAAGTCCTGCTCCAGGGGGGCAGCCAGAGGGTCTGGATGCTCGGGGGATGGATCCTGAAGGGCCCTGGCATCAACAGATGGCCCCGCTCCCTCCTGCACATCTGTGGATGACACTAGGCATGTGCAAAAGTGAAAAATGTGTTTCGTTTCGTTTCGTTTCAATTCGTCATTTAATAAATTTCGTTAAGTTAGGTTCGTTACATGTGTTGAATTCGTTTTCGGAATTCGTTCGTTTTCGACCGAATTTCGAAAAATCCGGTCGAAATCGAAAATATTTCGACCGTTTTTCGAATTCGTTCGTTTTCGACCGAATTTAGAAAAAAACGGTCTAAATCGAAAATATTTCAACCAGATTAGAAAACAAATAGTCTCTTTTCGAATAGAATTTTTTTCGAATTAAATCCGAAAATATATATATATTTTTTTTTTTTTCGAATTCCGATCGAATTTAGTCCGCGGGTATTCGATTCGGAATTCGAAAAAAATTTTTTTCGATTTCGACCATTTTTTTTTTTTCGAAATTCGGTCGAAAACGAACGAATTCCGAAAACGGTCGAAATTTTTCGCTAATATAGCAATTCGGCAATTCGTATGCATCCGAATGTCCGAATAATGGAAAATTCGTCCGAATTTCGATTCGGAACGAAACGAAATGCACATGCCTAGATGACACAAAAGATGCCCATGTTGGTGGACCCACACACTTGGCACATGTTCCCTTCCACCCCCATACATGCTACACAACAGATAGAATATAAAACACACTTACCTGTCCTCAGGGCTGGCTTTTGGGACTCATAGCCCCCAACTCCCTCAACCTGCTCCGTCTGCAGGCAGCGGGCAACCACCTTCTCCTCCTCAGTCATGCGGACAGTGCAGGGTGGGCCCCCTCCAGTGCCCCTGGCATGCCGAGTTATGGCAGCCAGCTTGCCCTTCACGAGACGCTGCAGGTCATTCATTTTCTTTTGAATGTCCTGCGGTGTCCGGACCTCATGAGAGAGGGCATTCACTTGGCACGCGACCTTCATTAGGATCTGATCCCTCCGGGACTTGCTGGTCCGGGCACTGTCAACACCATGGAGCCGCGAGTCATATTTCTCCATTGCCCTCACAACAATGGCCCTCTCCTCTGGGGAGAATTTTTTCTTCCTCCTCTCCTTAACAGCACTTGTCATTTTGTCCTGCACAAACTTTGGCCGTTACTATCAAGAAAATGGGAGACGTTTGCGCTGCACGGGCGCATGTGTGGGCGCATTATATACCCTGCGCCGGCGAATCGTAGGGAGGCTTTGCGCATGCACAGAAGGCATCCACGTCACGGCACGGGTCAACCACGTCACAGCGCGGGTCATCCAAATCACGGCGCATGCTCCGTTTGTCCCGGCCTGCATTTGCATGGGGTCAAGCTTCATTACAATGCAACACGCCCACTTCCCTCCTACTTTGTTGTTGCGCCGGATTACGCCGATGATTTTACGCAACGCAGGCGCATCTTGGAGCGCATTTACTTAGGGAATACGGTACTTGCCACTCCACGTTACGTCGGCGTAGTGCATCTGAGATGCGCAACGCCTGCATAATTAGGCGCGCATCTACGAGAATCTGGTCCACAGTCCGTAGGGTTCAATATTGAGGTGGCCCACTCTTATCAGATATAATAGCTTCAACTCTTCTGGTAAGGCTGTCCACATCCCAAACTCACTCAACCATTTTTTTATGGACCTTGCTTTGTGCACTGGTGTGCAATCATGTCGGAACAGGAAAGGGTCATCCCCAAACTGTCCCAACAAAGTTAGGAGGATGAAATTGTCCAAAATATCTTGGTATGCTGACGCCTTAAGATTTCCCTTCATTGGAACTAAGGGGCCAAGCCCAAGCCCCCGGGAAACAACCCCACACTTTAATCCCCCCTTCACCAAATTAATTGGACCAATGTACAAAGCAAGGTTCATAAAGACATGGATGAGCGAGTTTGGGGTGGAGGAACTTGACTGGCCTGACCTCAACCCAATAGAACACCTTTAGGATCAATTAGAGCAGAGACTGCGAGCCAGGTCTTCTCGTCCAACATCAGTGCCTGACCTAAAAAATGTGTTTCTGAAAGAACAGTCAAATATTCTCATAGACACACTCCTAAACCTTGTGGACAGCCTTCCCAGAAGAGTTGAAGCTGTTATAATTGCAAAGGGTAGGCCAACGCAATATTGAACCCTATGAACTAAGACTGAGATGCCACGTGTATGTAAAGGCAGGTGTCCCAATACTTTCGAAAATATAGTGTATATTACCAGACATATATTGATAAAAATATTTGATCATGCAGGCCCAGAAAAGTGCCTGGGTAGGTGCGCAAGAAAGGAGTACACACAAGGACCCAAAAGTATTTTCATAAGTATAAACACTGTAATGTACTAAATATGCACAGATAAGAAATAAATTCAAACTCAAAAATGTACCAAAATATAAATATAGAGTTGACATCCTCCCAGTGGCCACTCACTATGGCCCAGATATGGTATAACATGGCTTCTAAAACATAATAAATTAGCAAAAACACATTTTTTTTTATGTGAATATATATGAAATAAAGGGAAACAATTTGTGTGTGTGTGTAGTGGTACATTTTTTAAGAGGGATCAGCTGAAACATTTTAGTACATCAATATTCCATTGCCTTCAATCTGAATTTCACCACACTGAGGGTATTATGTTTCTAGATGTCACAAAATATAACTTTATATATGACTTGACTAGCAACACAATAAAGGCAATGATACCACTCAAATCATTACTATATCTTCTACTCAGCAGCACAAACAGACCTGGCTCTTGCTTTGTTGCACATACATTGAACAACTACTTCCTAACTGTATAGTAGATCTGTTTCCCTAAATAGTTGCCGACATCTAGAAAACTATGATGGGTAAAATTTTCTAAGTTTATCAGGGATGTTGCCTGCCTATTGCCTGGGTGCCATAGAAGGTAAAGGCACTGTAATTCATTGCATGCATTAAATGCCAAAATCATAGCACATATGCTGCCATAACCAACAGATCATGATCATATAACAGTGGTTAACGTGCAAAATCATTATCAATGCAATATGGAAAAATATATGATAATTAAAATAAATGAGATAAAAGAAAACAAATCAAAAACTACTAAACTATTCTAAACTCATCAAACCATAGATTATCTGGGCTTGGTATAAATAATTAAGTCTTTTTTTTAAATGACAAAGTTTATTATATTTTCAAGATAAATGACAATTTCTAAAGACAGACAATCAGGCTGTAAGCCAAATCCGAATCCTCCAAAGTCAGGCTAGTTATAAGGATTTGCAAAGGATTTGCTGCACATTCAGCACAGTTCCACCAAAAACATACAGTACTCCTATCAATTAACATTTAAGCCTCGTACACACGCACGGTTTTCTTGGCAAGAACCAGCAAGAAAATAGCTTGCTGAGTAAACCGAGCGTGTCTAAGAGGCTTTGAGGTTTCTCGTCAAGAAAACTGCCCAGAATCTCAATGAGAAAAATAGAGAACCTGCTCTCTATTTTCTCGTCGTGATTCTCGGCAGTGTTTTTCTGCCGAGAAACCCGATCGTCTTTATACTTACCTGTCGCCGTGGAAACCCACGCATATTCAAAATTACTTTGACGCTTGCGCGGTAGATTCCAAGGCATAGGTAGGATGAAGCAAGATGGCGGCGACGGCATCGAATGTGATGAGCGCATGCTCGTCAAAGTCGATGACGTCACCGCATTCGTGCCATTCAAAGTGTCTGTACACTCGGCCGGCAAGAGATTCTTGCAAGAATCTCATCAGGAAAACAAAGTTTTTTTCCTGCCGAGATTCTCTCCCATGTGTACAGGGCTTTGCAAACATTTATTATTTGATTTTATTGTTTGATTGACAGCAGCAGATGTTGAAGAACAAACTCGAGCATGAGAGCAACCTGCAGCAACCAATAACACACAATTGAATTCAGTTTAATGTCACCTGATCAATATAGTTTGGTTTACTATGTTGCGTACACACGATCATTTTTCAGCATGAAAAAAACGTTGGCCCGGATTCAAGTAGAGAGGCGTATCTTTGTGCGGGCGTAGCGTATCTTCTTTACGCTATGCCGCCGCAACTTAGAGAGGCAAGTGCAGTATTCACAAAGCACTTGCTCCGTAAGTTGTGGCGGCATAGCGTAAATTGGCCGGTGTAAGCCCTCCTAATTCAAAGTAGGAAGGAGGTGGGCGTCTTCTATTTAAATTAAGCATGACCCCATGCAAATGAATGGCCGTTCGAACTGGGCATGCGTGCGCATGCTCAGAATCATGTCGCATATACTCCCTAAGATACGTCGGCGCAATGCCTACGATGTGAACGTAACCTACGCACTGCCCTATTCACGTATTACTACATAAACGGCGTACGCAACGTAAAGTTTGACGGCGTCGTTCCCTGGCCCATACCTTTGCATTAGCTGCGCCTGTTATATGAGGGGTCAATTTACGCCGGACGTTAGCCTTATGCAAATCGCGTATATGAAGCGGCCGCATCTATGTTTGTGAATCGGCGTATCTTACTCATTTGCATATTTATAATGGGAACGCCGAATGCGTCCAGCGTAACTATGCGCCCACGATACGCTGGCGTAGGCAAGTTACGTCGGGTGGAGGAAGCCTATTTTTCGACATATCTCGCTTTGTAAATCAGCGTAAAGATACGACGGCGCACATTTGGACTTACATCGGCGTATCTGGAGATACGCCAACGTAAATCGTTTGTGAATCCGGGGCCGTTGTTTTTAAAAAATGTAATTTAAAATGATCGTGTTTTTGCTTCACATCATTTTTTGGGTTCAGAAAAATGACAATTTTTTTTCGAACATGCTGCATTTTTTAACAACGTTTTAAACAATGTCGTTTTTTGGGGTTGTAAAAAATGATCGTGTGTGGGCTAAAACGCCGTTAAAAACCCGTGCATGCTCAGAAGCAAGTTATGAGATGGGAGCGCTCGTTCTGGTAAAACTACCGTTCATCACACTGTAACAGACAGAAAAGCGCGAATTGTCCTTTACTAACACGGAATCAGCTAAAGTAGCCCCAAGGGTGGCGTCATCCCTTTATAGTGCCGTCGTACGTGTTGTACGTGTTGTACGTCACTGTGCTTTGCTAGAGCATTTTGTTAAAACGATGGTGTGTGGGCAACGTCGTTTTAATGATGAAGTTGGAAAAACTTTGTTTTTTCTAAATGCCGAAAAACTTCGTTTTTTTTTTCATGCCGAAAAATGATCGTGTGTACATGGCAAAAGGCTCACTGCACTTTAGGAATACATTGAATATTTTTTGTTTTTTCCATTTCATTTCATTTTGATCAAGGTGCCTGGTTTATTTGTAATACCAATTGACTTTGACCTATAAGTGTAACAACATAAACAAAATAATATCACATAGATATACACAGATGCAGTTAATTCAAATTACAACAGTTTTACAACGCTCTTTACAAATCTGTGCTAAAATCAGCATGTGCTGAGAGCATCAAAGATACACACAAAAGGCATGCAGTGTAAGAAAATATGTTTAATTTCATAGTTTCACAAATAATGAGTTCCTACGCCTGTTACTGTTTTCCATAACTCAACAGGCACTATAGAACAAAGGTGCACACACAGAGTGCAAGATAGGAACATTTTAAAGAAGAGTGTTTAGAAAAGCCACCTAGCAAAACAACAATATAATGCAACAAATATAAAACTTAAAGTGATCTTATCAGGTATTTAATGTATTTACTACTGGAGGACTCTTGGATTTGGTGCATGCTGTACACAGGGCCTTGATCTCTGTCCATGTCACCATTATGCTCCATCCCTGCTAGAACTCTTCCTTTGGAATGGGCAATCGTGAAATAGGCTTTATTTGCAGGAGGGGTTGAGACATAACTTTAAAGTAGTCATCATTATGCCCCAACCCCTTCAGAAGCTAATTTTGGGATCTGAAAGATTCACGGAGTAACACTAGGCAACTCAAGAAAATCAAGTGGTGGACCGCTACAAGTCCATGAAACTTTACATCTGTTTAACTTTGGCCTTGTTTACATGGGTGATTAGGGAAGAAAATAGAAAAGCACCTCAAATACCAGAAAATTACAAAAGCAGCAGCTAAACAGTTGAAAACACACACCAAAAACAAAAAAATAACGAATGTAGCCGCGCTGACCCACTATGTAAATCAGTATGCTAAAATAATAATAAAAGCTGATATAAGTGGCAATGTTAACTATGCATACTTAGGGGAGTATAAAATAATAAAAAAAAACATAATTTAAGTGAATAAATAAAATACTAAGAAAGTGAACTGAGATCTTGCCTCCAATGAAGGATGACAAAAATTAAAACCAGTATTGTCCAAATAATATTACCAAACAAGTGGAAAAACCATACGAGAAATGTGAATGAATGAATGAATGAAACACTTGTATAGCGCGGCACATGCAAAGTAAATCGCCTCTGGGCGCTTGTTGTTCCTGTCTCCTTTGAAATCAAAAGAGATGAGTCTTGATCTTTCTCCTAAAGACTAAGTGGTTGTCTTCCAACCGAATGCTGGTTGGTAAGGCGTTCCATAGTCTGGGACCTTGCACAGCGAATCTCCTGTCACCTTTGGACTTGTATGGACTTGTATCTGGCTTTCGGTATCAGGAGTAGATTTTGATTAGTGGATCGCAGAACGCGATTGGGATTGTGAACTTCTATTTTTTCGCATAGATAATGAGGAGCATTCCCATGAATACATCTATGCGTTAGACAGAGTGCTTTAAAAGTGATTCTGTCTTTTACTGGTAACCAGTGAAGGGATCTCAGTGAAGGTGAGATGGATTCCCAGGGTTTTTTCCCTGTCACAAGTCTGGCGGCCGTATTTTGAACGACTTGAAGACGAGCGATTTGGTACTTGGGGAGTCCGAGGGCATTTGCATAGTCCAGTCTGGAGTTTACAATTGCTCCCACCACGACCGATATGTCTTCCTTGGGGATAAAGGGAGTTAGTCTGCGTAGTAGGCGCAGCAGATGGTGAGATCCGCTGACTACTGACCCTATTTGTGCGTCCATTGTCATGTAGGAGTCAAAGATGAGCCCAAGACTTTTGACTTTGGCGCTAGGGGTGATGATTTTGCCCAGAATGGGCGGGGGGGTTCAAGTTGTTTCCGGTTGATTCCTACGCTTGGCGTGAAACAGAAGAAGTTCTGTTTTAGCTCCGTTGAGTTTGAGATAACTCTTTGTCATCCAGTCCTCTATCAAAGAGAGACAAGTCTCTAGATTGAGGTGGTGATCCTTTTTGTTGCAAATGCGGAAGTACAGTTGCGTGTCATCTGCATATGAATGATATAGCAGTTTTTGACTGCTGATGATTTCGAAAAGAGGAAGCAGATAGATGTTGAATAACATCGGCGACAGGGGGGATCCTTGAGGGACTCCGCACGATAATGTGCATTTTTCAGAAGTGAAGGGTCCTAGCTTCACTATTTGCGATCGGTTTTCCAAAAAAGAGGAGAACCAAGATAGATTGTTTTCTGCGACTTTGGCTATTTTAGCCAGCCGAGTCAATAAAAGCTTGTGATCTACTGTATCGAAGGCTGCACTTAGGTCCAGCAGAACCAGAAGACAAGATTCACCTTCGTCTGCGGCCTCAAGAACGTCGTCCCATAACTTGAGCAATGCAGTTTCCGTCCCGTGTCCGGGGCGGAATCCTGATTGTAATGGATCAAGTAAGTTGTGGGTATCTAGATGCTGTTGCAGCTGTTGTACCACTACTTTCTCCATGATCTTGGAGAGAACATTTAGGCCTGTTATGGGGCGCCGATGGAGTGGGTCCTTAGGATCCAGGGTGGCTTTCTTCAGGATGGGTTGAATTATGCCCTCCTTCAGCTGGGAGGGCACTGAGCCCTCCCTGAAGGATTGGTTAATAAGCTGCGTGACAGGAGGTGCCAGGATGTCGGCGCATTCTTTCAACAGTTTGGTGGGGATAATATCATTCGGCGCAGTGCTGTTACGCAAAGCGCCGATGATATTTTTTGTGGTCTGAATGGAGATGGGTTCCAGCGTGAACTTACCTAATTGTGGTGAATTGCTGCAGGTGTTGTCTAAACCTCTACGGGGGGGGGGGGCTGGGAGGGGAGTTATTTTGCTGAATGCTTTGCCGGATTGCCTCAATTTTATTAATGAAGCAATCCGATAGTTAATCGCAAAATTCTTGTGTGTCCAAATTGGGGGCTTCAAGACATCCTGGATTCATGGTCTGAGTGACCAGCTTGAAGAGTTCGCGAGGGCGGTTGAGGGCGTTGTTGATAGCCTCAGAAAAAAAAAATTCTTGGCTTTGAAGATTTCTCTGTGGTATTTCCTGGTTGTTGTCTTGTAGATGGAGAGGTTCTCATCTGAAGAGCTTCTTTTCCAGGCGGCTTCTGCCCTTTTGCGCTCTTGCTTCAGTAACGCCAGCTGGTTGTTGAACCAGCTGGAGTTATTTTTCCGGATCTGGGTCTTGCGTTTCGGCGCTATTAAGTCAGCTGACTGTAATAGGGCTGTGTTTATGGCCTCTAGTGTTTCCTCAGCCGTTTGGTGCGGCTGAATTGTTTTTATTTTTTCGCCTAACGTGGCTTTGAAGAGTTCCGAATGGAGCTTCTTCTGACATCTAGTCCAGTGTGTTGTCACTGGATTTGATGTTTTTGTTAAGGGGGGGAATTCGGAAATAATGAATTTAATTGCATGGTGATCTGTCCATGGCAACGGTTCATTTTCCAGGATTTTTATTTCCAGATCTTGTCTGAAAATAAGATCGAGCGTGTGACCTGAAGCATGTGTGGGTTCACATACTAGTTGCTGAAGCCCTAAGCCTTCCAGGTGGTCGATGCAGGCGTCGTCAATGGGGTCTTGCGGGGAGTTGGCCCAGAGGTTGAAGTCCCCGAGCAGCAAAAGGTGTTTGCTGTTAAGTGTATAGGTGGAGATAAAATCCGTCAATGATGGGAGAAACTGCGATTTTGGGCCAGGTGGCCTATAGCAGAGTAGAATCCGGACGGTCTCCTGGGAGTTTGCTTGAAGTTGCAGAGTAAGGGTTTCCATAAATGGAAGAGGGTTTTGAAGGACTGGTTGGGTGATTGCAAGGTGAGTCTTGCAAATCACTGCCAGCCCTCCTCCTCTTTGTCCTATTCTGTTTTCCGTTATAATACGGTCGTTTTCTGGCACCAGTATTCCTAGAATGGTGTTACAGTCGGCTGTGAGCCAGCTCTCTGTAATGAAGAGGCAATCTAGATCGTGTTGTAGAATGAAATCGCGGATTTCAAGTCGGTGTTTTACTGCCGATCGCGTGTTTATCAAAGCACATGAGATGTGCTTAGGCTGGGGTAAACGGCTGAAATTTTTGAGAGTCGATCGCCGATCGACTCTCAATAGTCGCTCAGTTCTTAGTTTTTTTTTGGTGCTGGCTGGCAGTATAGCGGCAAATCGCCTCAGACCCCAAATGGTTTCTGCAGAATATTGCCGCTTCGCCATGGTCGCCAATCACCAGGTGAGGGGGGTGGGAATGTAAATGTAAAATGTAAAACTTAATTAAAGTAGGGCTGTGCAAATTAACTTTTAATTAATCGATTAATCTTAAAAAAAATTGATCGATCAAATTTTTTTTGATCGATTAAAATTCTTTTGATTAGTACTCATCTCTCCCCTGGCTTCTGGGCCTTCAGGGAGTTCCGTCGGAGATCCGGTAACATCACGGACACCAGTGGGGATTGCAGTGTCCATCTGAAGGGCTCCTTTGCTGTGCCTTCATATCTGCATGCCGGCGGGACCTTACTATCTGCCATATGCAAGGGCTGTAACACTTCCCTCTATCACTTCCCTCTATCAACCTGGGATTCTACAGCCATCCACTGGGAGTTGTGATGCCGACGGACTGATGTTAACCTCTCCTCATCTGGATTCAGCAGTGGTATCGTTGTACACATTTTTATACCAGTATCATACTTAGCTACATGTTTTTATGACTGCTTTTAGTACCGTTTGGTATTATTCGCACCATTTTTACAGTTTATGTAGCTACATCGGTTTTATCTCCAGTGCAATATTTATTTGGTTACCTACTTGAAGACTATAAAAGTTTTAATGCTATTCCCATTGAGCGCTGCCTTTGTGTTTTTTGTATCCTGCTATCCATTTTTCCAGTGGTTGGGAGCTGTACTGGGAATCAGCCTGCAAGGAGATCAGCTAAAAGTAGTTGGATCTGTATGTGCGTTATAATTAATCGAAATTAGTCGATTAATCGATTAAAAAAGAAAACGATTAATCGAACACAAAAATTTTGATCAGTAACAGCCCTAAATTAAAGTTCATAGGTCATAAAAATCTTGTGAGAACTCTGTGACATCAAATAAAACTCTGCCACCATCAAGCGTGAAATCACCATAGGGAATGAGCGCTTACCAAACAGCAAGCAAATGGAGCTTGCGGCTGTAAACCCCAGCCAGGGCCTTTTCCAAGAAGTCCCCGTCAGCAACCTCTTCGGTATAGAATAACTAGATGACTAGATATCTTAGTGGATGGTGTCTCCAAGTCTGTGAATCTGCTAGCACAAGACCCTGAGGCCCTGTACACACTATCAGACATGTCCGAGGAAACTTGTCCGACGGACCGTTTTCATCGGACCGCACTAAAGTGGTCTGTTGGTCTGATGTGCGTATACACCATCGGACCAAAATCCCCTCGGACCAGAACGCAGAACGCGGTGACGTAGAACACAACGACGTGATGAAAAAACGAAGTTCAATGCTTCCAAGCATGCGTCGACTTGATTCATGCGGGGGATTTTGGTCCGATGGTTTGTGTACTAACCATCGAACCTGTCCGACAGACAGGTTTCCAGCGGACATGTTTTCAAGCATGTTTGGAAATTTTTGTCCGCTGGAAAACGGTCCGATAGGCCGTAAACACGATCGAACATGTCCGCTGAAACTGGTCTGCGGACCAGTTTCAGCGGATATGTTCGATCGTGTGTACGCGGCCTTAGAGTCTTATAGGATGTGTGGCTGCATTGACACATCTGCTTGTTCTAATGTAACAGACATGCAGGTGTGGGTGGGCAGCCCCAAGCACTGACAGTGTGCCCTAGGGGGAGCACACCCGCACCTACCTGCTTTCCAGAACTGGATGTATAGCTGTGTCTGTTTAGTAGCATGTAATATAAGGCTTCAATAGGCAGCACCCGGATGGTACAGTTGCTGCAAAAAATATCCCTTTTGCGCCATATAAGCATTATCACCCCCACTGTCCCCTGCACTCTGTAGGTTTTGCATTTCTGATTCCTGCACTGTGCATGTTATGCATTCTTGATCTACAGCAGAGCAGAATAGGCCCAGGTTTTATTTAACCACACCCCTTTAAGCCCTTCTCATTGTTAGCTTAACTTGGCCACGCCAGCAATTCAGAGAAGTTTTAGCACCTCACGTCCCATCTCCACTGAGGGGTACAATTTATAGAAATAAGCTGCCAAGGGGTAAGCACCACTGAGCTATATCAAGCCAGATCTTTGGTTTGCAGTGGAGGCAGATTTAGCACCAGGAGGGGCTTAATCTCAGGTTTCAATGTTTTCCTATGTACAACCTGGATTTAGGATGCATGGGGTTCTACAGAGAAACAGGCACTACAAGGTGCTTATACCATCACACAGTTTTTACTCTGAAAATTTAGTGGTTTAGTGAACTTTAAAATTGTTCCCAAAGTGAAGATATGCTACTTTGCATCTACAAATAATATTTGTTGTTAAGTAGTGCCCTAAAAAGTATACCCTTTGTCTGAATTTCTGGCTGAAAAAAATAATTTCAGTTCCTGGCAAATGAGGGTGCTTAAGCACTTCTGTACCTACAGCCTCATATTTGTATACCTGCAATATGAGTTCTGCTGCCTCTGAATGCTAGTCTTTTCAGATTTTGAGTGAGGTCTAGTGATTTCCATGCTGTGCTGCTCTTTGTTCTCCTCGATTCAAGCTGTGACATGGGAATCAAAGCCCTGTCAGTACCAAGATGATTGCCCTACACAGAGACACAGAACAGTTAGCCAGTAATGAACACATATCAGCTGCAGGAGACCTCAGGCAGTACTTTTCTCATTCCATTTTTTAGAGGGGGCACTTTACATTTCAGTACTTCTTTAATATTACAAAATAAAAATAAATAAGTATAGCTGTAGGATTCATTTATTTGTGTCTGTTTCCGCACCCAGGGCTGGGACAAGGGGTGGGCAGGAAAGGGGGCTGGAAAAAATTGTCAGATGGCGCAAGATAAGACAGACTACAGACAACAGTGGCCCATGAATATGAAAAGGATAATCTTAATAAGGAGGTGGTCTAATAAATTAATAATAGATAGGTGGTGATAGTCCTTGAGATAAGTTCATAAATAAATAAAGTCCATATGCTCTTAGTAGCAGCAATCCTAAAAAGCAGAAGCAAGCTCTGGAAATAGTACACAAAGAAAAAACAAGGATGCGCCAATCTAAGTGCAGTATAAAAGGGCTTTTAATAAAATAGACAAGTACACAGTCAAATGGCTACTCACAATAGATATGAGGTTACCGGCATATCAGGTGGATGTGGTCCGTAGTCACTGGTGTCCGATTTGTCCGGAGGAGAGGTCTGCACAAGACGGGGGAGCTGTAGATGGAGCAGTATGGCGCAAACGACAACCATAGGGGAGGACAGCAATCCTTGTAGAGAGCCGTACGGGACGGCATGCGTCTCAAGGTGGACCGCAAGCAGGGATCGTCGCACCGGAAGTGACATGGCGTGGCCTACGGGAACGGACCAATCGGATTACGCGTTTCACAGCTCCGCTGTTTCATCAGATCCATCTCCTAGGACCCAGACAAATCGGACACCAGTGACCACGGACCACATTCACCTGATATGCCTGTAACCTCATATCTATTGCGAGTAGCCATTTGGCTGTGTACTTGTCTATTTTATTAAAAGCCCTTTTATACTGCACTTAGATTGGCACATCCTTGTTTTTTCTTTGAGGAAGGGGGGTTGCTCTGGGCATTGTGGTTGCATGTGCGGTTGGGGGGATGCTTCAACGAGATTGAAGGTGGGAGGATTTGTGTTGGAACGTGCAATTTGGGGGGCAGCAGGGGTGGTGATTTAGGGGGATTTATTTTGGGAGGGGAGATTGTGGAAGATGATTTGTGCTAGGAGGGGGGATTTGGGGGTTGTTCTAGATGAGGTGATATGGTGAAGGAGGCGAGAGATTTGTGTTAGGAGGGGAAATTTTTGTTTGGGTAGGGATTTGTGCTAGGAGGGGTAATATAGGGGGTGGATTTGTGCTAGGAGGGGGGCCTTGGAGTGGAAGGAGGGGATGTGTACTCAGGGGGGAAATTTGAGGGGTAGAGGATTTGTGCTAGAAGGGGAGACTTGTTTTGCGGAGAGGCATTTGCATTGGGGGGATTTGGGGGGATAAGGGGAGCAAAGATTTATATTGGGAAGAGGGTTTTCAGCAGGAGGTCGGATTTGTACTGGGAGGAGGGGGAATTTATGCTTGGGGGTAAGCATTCAGGTTAGTGCTCAATTTATTTTTGGGGGAGGGGGTTCGCTGACACAATGCTCATACATATTGGCGAGGGGGGGGGGGGGGTCACAGTTTGGCATGTTTGCCCTGGGCTCTAGATGACCTTGCCTTGGCACTGACCCACACCCATTTAATATCAGTGTTTGCTTTCTCTATATGGCAAATCAAGGCTTTAAAAAATGTTTAAGCCCTGCTTTCACACAGTTGGCATAATCTGATTTGCTAAGATACGATACAAATTAGTAATGGATAATTAGAAAAAACATTCTTAAAATTCTCTACCAATACAGAATCTCACTATGAATTGGAATAACATATTCTATATGGCTCTATTCGCTAATCCTATGTACAATCTTATGCAATCTTTTTTCTATCATTTGCATTATACCTGCCTGCATGATAATAATCGTTGTACTGCTCAAGACAAAGCAGAAGGCCCTCCTAAGGGAATATCATTCCTCAGTGTATGAAAGATTATTTTTTAATAACTGCTCCCTGTCTTGATGCACTGACATATAGATTCTTGTCTAGGATTTTTAACTTTTTACCTTATGTATCAACAATTGTTGCATATCCATATTAAATGTACTGTATGTGTCTTTTGAAATGATTACGTTTTCATGTAATAGTGGCATAAAATACTGTGTTGTAGCTTAAATGTTTGTATTCTTCTTGTCATACTGCACTTTTAAAACAAACATTGAAGTGCTTAGTAGCGCTTCGTAGCACTTAGAAACACTTAGTAATTAACAGCAATATAGATAGAACATGCTAATGGAAATTCAAGTAAGGAAAATTGGAGGCTTTAGCGATAGCAGCCAATCAGATTCCAATTGTCACGTTTTGAGTACAATATTTTAAAGCAAAAGATTGAGTGTAATGTTTTAACCACTTTTATTAGATTGCTATTTTTACTCAGGGATACCATACACAAAATACACAAGAAATTGAAAACAAAGAAATTAAACCTAGATCTTCAGATCTACAGCAACAAAACTGGAGTCTAATATGGTTAATTTCAGACAATCAATCCTGTTGCTGGGAACAACTTGCCAGCGTCAGGATCACCAGAAGATTACCGTATTTATCGGCGTGTACCGCACCTTTTTATCCTGAAAATAGAGGGTAAACCGTACCTGCGTATTATACGCCGATATCTGTTTTTTTTTTTACCAACAGGGGGCGGGTATCGGGCCGGCCGCCCTGCCACTCCTGGTCATGGGAGAGCGCTGGCAGTAAACTTTGAATTTAAGAAAACATTACTGCCAGTCCTTTGTCATATACCGCTCCTCCTGTGTAAACTCTCAATATAAATCTAAGCCTCTGCATACCTTAATTAACAGCGCTTGTTGTGGCTCTCCTCCTCCTACTCCGCCTTCTCCTCGTGTGTAGCTTTTGATTGGAGGAGGAGAGAGTTCTTGTGACTATCAATAAAGCAGAGGAGAGCAGTCACATGACCGGGTCCAGGAGACAGAACGGCGTTAATGGAGGTATTTTTAGAACTTTGCTTTACAATGAGAGTGACACAGTGTATGAGAAGGGGCTGAGAGTGTGAAGTTCTCCACTTTTGAGTATGATGGCAGCGCTGTCCCTGTCCCAACGCTGGGAGTCTTTATAATGAAAGGGGGCTGTGTTGTTGTACAGGGGGCTGCAGTGTTGTACAGGGGGCTGTGGTGTTGTACAGGGGGTCCGTGTATTATGCCAGGGGTCCATGTATTATGCCAGGGGTCTGTGTACTATGCCAGGGGGCTGTGTAAAGTTTTTTACTGAAATTTCCCTCTTAGGCGGCGTACACACGAGGGGATATGTCCGCTGAAAACGGTCCGATGGACCGTTTCAGCAGACATCTCCGCTCGTGTGTATGGGCTAGCGGACAGATTTCTCCACCCGACAGATTTCAAAGCATGCTTTGAAATCTATCCGGTGGGAATCTGTCCGCCCGACATGTCTGCTGGTTAGTACACTTACCAGCAGACATGTCGGCTCCCACCACCGCCGCGCCGCTGCCGAATGGATTCGGCGCATGCGCGGAAGTGTTTTACTTCCTGGTGCGGTGACGTGGCGGTGGCGCGGCGGCGTCAACGTCACCGCCGCGTCACCACTACGTCACCGCGCCGTCCGGCGGCGGGGAATTTGATCCGATGGTGTGTACACGCCATCGGATCAAACTCCCGATCGGACATATCCGATGGAAATGGTCCGCGGACCGTTTTCATCGGATATATCCGATCGTCTGTACGCCGCCTTAAAGTTAAGGTGCGTGTTATACGCCGATAAATAGGGTAATTACCTTTTATGCAATAACAGCAAGATTTTTAGGCATGCCAGGCCATTAAGGGAGTAACTTTATTAAGGGAAGTAATTCTCTAACCTGGGTGATTCTACTGCTGACATTGTGTCACCGGCTGTCTTCAGAATCAGAATCTTCAGAATCATTAAAGATATTAGGAAATATGCCAATGAATACTGTATGTTTTGAAAAATTATCTAAAAATTGCTAGTGATGTATGAATCACTGGACTGGCTAAATGGCTTACATATGCTTTTAGTGCAGTGAGTTATGTATGTTATACATGTTACATCAGTGTTGATTAGGAATGAAGTTTGGGTTTGTCACCAGTTCGGGTTTGCAGGAAATTTTCATTTTTGCCAATTTGCCCAAACCGCAAACTTATGTTTTTTTCCATCTGAGTGTCAAAAGCGAACTTGAACAGTTTGTTGGATGAACTATGGTCACATGGCAGAATATGGCCAATAATGTGACTTAGAAAATAAACCTGTCCCTCCCCTATATAAGTCAGCTGTCCTTTAACACTTTGGGCCAGATTCTCATAGAATTCCGGCGGCGTAGCGTAAGCCAGTTACACTACGCCGCCGCTGCTTGCTGGAGCAAGTGCTTGATTCTCTATGCACTTGCTCCCGAGGTTTCGCTTACGTCGCGTAAATCGCGCAGCGTAAACCCGCGCAATTCAAATGGGGCGGCTTGTATTTAAATTAAGCGCGCCCCCGCGTCGAACGAACTGCGCATGCGCCGGCCGGGGGAAAAGCCCAGTGCGCATGCTCCAAAGGACGTCACATTTTCTCAATGTAAACGACGTAATCGCAGCGTACGCCAGCCCCATTGAGAATCGACGTACGCAAACGACGTAAACGACGCACAACACGACGCGGTCCCGAGGCCATACTTAACATGGCATCCGACGGGACACGACGGCATCCGACGGGACCTCGTAAGGTTACTCCACATAGAAGCTGGGGTAACCTTACGCGGACGAAAACGACGTAGGCGACGACGGGGCGGCGTAAAAGCGATAGAGAATCGGCGTACTACTTCATTTGCATATGCAAATGAAAAAACAACGTAAAGGCCACCTAGTGGCCGGAGTTGTCATTACATCTACGATCCGAAAGTGTAATTGTATTACGCTTGTCGGATGTAGAAGCGTATCTATGCAAAAGTGATGCTCAGCATCACACGCATAGATACGAGCCAAAAAAAAAGGCGATACGACGGGGTATCTGAGATACTCCGTCGTAACGCCTCTGAGAATCTGGCCCTTTGTGAGTATGTGTTGGAGTAGTGAAGGATAGCTGACAGTTCTGGGAGAGATAGACACTACTGTGCAGTGCTATTGTACTAAATTCAGTGTTAAGTACAGTGCTGTGTATTGCCACTGCTACATTACAGTGAATTGCAGTGGCGTAGTCTAGAAAAAGTGAAGTGTACCTCCCTAAACCCATATTTCCTGTACTGTTCAGTCCTTCCATTACCGTGAATTGTATTAAAGTATGTACCATCCATTGTGTTCACAGTGAATAGACCCAACAATCCTTTGTTAGAACTACTTTTTTTCCCCAGTGTTTGCAGTAGTCTTTTGCTTTTTAACCACTTAAGACCTGGACCAAAATGCAGGTAAAGGACCTGGCCCCTTTTTGCGATTCTGCACTGCGTCGCTTTAACTGACAATTGCGCGGTCGTGCGACGTGGCTCCCAAACAAAATTGGCGTACTTTTTTTCCCACAAATAGAACTTTCTTTTGGTGGTATTTGATTACCTCTGCGGTTTTTATTTTTTGCGCTATAAACAAAGACAGAGGGATCATTTAAAAAAAAAAAATCAATATTTTTTACTTTTTGCTATAATAAATATCCACCAAAAATATATAAAAAAGTTTTTTTTTCCACAGTTTAGGTTGATACGCACTATTCTACCTATTTTTGGTAAAAAAAAATTGCAATAAGTGTTTATCGATTGGTTTGTGCAACATTTGTAGCGTTTACAAAAAGGGGATAGTTTTATTGCATTTTTATTATTATTATTTTTTTTTTACTACTAATGGCGGCGATCGGCGTTTTTTTCCGTAACTGCGACATTATGGCGGACATATCGGAAAATGTTGACACATTTTTGGGACCATGCTCATTTTCACAGAAAAAAAAATAATGCTATAAAAATGCATTGTTTACTGTGAAAATGACAATTGCAGTTTGGGAGTTAACCACTAGGGGGCGCTGTAGGGGTTAAGTTTGACCTCATGTGTGTTTCTAACTGTAGGGGGGGGCTGGACGTGTGAAATCATTGATCGCCTTTCCCTATATCAGGGAACAGACAATCAATGACAGAACCACAACGAAGAACAGGGAAGGTGTGTTTACACTCGCCTCTCCACGTTCTTCAGCTCCGGGGACCGTTCACGGGACTCCGGCGGCGATCGGGTCCCGTGGCCGTGGTCACGGAGCTTCGGACCGGGTCGCGGAATCCATGGCTGGGCATTTAACAATCACGTACAGGTACGTGATTGTGCCCAGCCGTGCCATTCTGCCGACGTATATCGGCTTTAGGTGGTCCTTAAGTGGTTAACTGCTGCTGATCCCCCCCCCTTTCTAATTTTTTTATTGGTTTTATTTTTCTTTATTTTCTACCAACAAATAAAATGTTTTTGGCATTATTTTGTCGTAGGGTTGTTGTTTTGGAGTTAGTTTGATAGCTTTTTGTTTTTTTAGGAGGTATATTCTATTTGTTTATTATAACATATTTTGATAAGGTCTTCTACTTATTTTTTTCAGAGTCAGCAACATGAGCTTATTGGTGACACGGACACTGCCCACTGATAGGAGCAGCAGATCACTGTGCACTATTGAAATCAACTTGACTATGCAATTAAGCAGTAAAGCATAACATCCTCAATCCCTGAATTGCCATGATAAAGGGAAAACCGCCGCTCCAGACAACACTTTTCAGTGGTGAGTAAAGTTCAAAAACCCAAATGGGTGCAGGCAATGCGTGGTGCAATATAAGGAAAGAAAAATGGACAGCCGCACTCCAATGGATGAAAAGACTTAAAAATAGTGCCTGTTTATTCCAGTCAAAAAACTAAAACAGCAAAAACAGCAAACAGTGGGGTAACAAAAGCTGACGCGTTTCACATCGACAACCGATGCTTAGTCATTGCCATAGCTACAAAATTGATTTCAATGGGCAGGGCGCTTTAAGATGCTGCTTGCAGGACTTTTTTAATGTTGTGAAAGCGCACCACTCCAGTGTAGAAGCAGTCCGGCTTTCACACTGGAGTGACAGGAGAGGCGCTTTACAGATGCTTTGCAGATGCTTTTTTTTAGTGCTAAAACACCTGTAAAGTGCCTTAGTGTGAAAGTAGCCTAAATGTTCTGAAGGTATTTAGATCTGTTCTGTCTACTAATTCAGCCACTCAATTCTGGCCTATAACTGCTGAAATCACATGTCCAAGCAAAAACTAAGAAGAGATTTATTATCAAGTCAAAATAAATCAGATAAATGTGCTGCTGTTTTATGTAAGCCAGTGAATATTTTAAAACTAAAAATTGTACCAAACATACAGATTTTGTGATGCCAGAATACTGTGTTGTTAATGCTGTCCCATAAAATCATACTGTTGTATTACACCATATATAGATTAATAGCATCTCTGAAGAAAATAATTTGAAGATTTGGTGTTGTTTTTTAAGTTAAATAAGAAGGCCAGTATGGTGGCCTGAGTTTATGGGAGGAGCCCGGAGCTGTATTTAAGCAGCCCACTTACACATGCTCTTTGTCGGTTCAGTGTGGAGCACTACACGTCACTGGGCCGACTCTTCCCAGCTCACCTCATGTCCGTGAGTCTGCGCATTCAATCGCATTCGACATCGCAAGTGCATTGCGGCTTCTCCGTTCATGGTCTTCGACGGCGGTTCTCGCTTACTGTCGCAGGTTGTATTCTAACCTTTTGTATCATGTGCAATCTTGCAATTCGTTATGCTCCCTATCCTGCATTTCTTTTGTAAAAATCTGCCTCTGAGTTATTGTTGCTCATGTTCTAACATCTTAGTTACAAGCTTGGTACATTTGTAACTTCCTCCTGCCAAACAAACTATTTATTTGTATATTTGTGTCCATGCTTGCTGTCTCATTCATTTGGAGATTAGCATATATTCTTTGTATGGGTTCTTTGGCAGATTGAGGTGGTAATTGAACTCACCTGCTGCCTTGTCTGCACTTGATAAGCCTGGGGGGATGGGTGGCTGGTAGCATACACTCTACAACCAATTCACAGCAGATTTGTTCAACACTCCTTACTTCCGATTCGTATCGGATTTGTTTCATGCATTTTACAACCGTTTTTGTATCAGTCATTTCTCTTTATAACCGTTTTGTATCAGATACATTGCATACTTTCCACCATTGCCATTCTATGTTTCCCCCATGCCGTGCGTTTTAGTTTCCGCAGCGGAACTTACAAATTGTTTGTACACGGTTCTTCTCTCTCATTTATTTACCAAAGTTATTGCCTGTGCGTCATGCATGGCGCCACACCACACCACGCCACACTCTTCGGATGTGTTGCACATCCACTCCAGTCCAAGCAAACCCAGTTGCATGTTCATTGTCCCAGGTAGGATTCGTTAGCTTGTTTGTCATGTCAAAATTCGTGGCCACTCATGGTGTCACCTGCATCATGTTCGGTTCCCACAGTGGAGCTTATAAAATATTCGTACGCACTTCTCGTGTTCTATTTTCTACACCAAACCTTGTTGTTTTGCCCCATGCATGGCATCCCTACACCTTTCCTACATGTTTCACTCCAACCACAGTCCGAAGCAAACTCACTCGCATGGCCCACTGTCGCAAGATAAATTTGTTATTAAATTCTTTATGTCCTATCAATTTGCTACTATTCGTTGTCTCCCATATCGTTCATTAGTGGCCCCTATGGAACCTACGATTCATACAGGCGTTGTCCTTCTACCCTATACTGCTTGCTTAAGGTACAAACAAATCAGGTGTTTCTATCCTTTCTCAGTAACCCAAATCTTATTGATTGAGACCTTGCAACCATGCAAATCATCTCAACAGCCTGACACCCTTGTTAAGACCCTTGCAACACATGACCTTTACAAAACGCAAAATAAAATATATATAATATCTTATAGTAATCTCATTTTGTGCAGGGACAGTTCTAAACACGTGCCACTACTGTTGACACCCAGCAGGTAAGATATTTAAAGGAACATTTTTTTTTCACTTTAAGCATCATTAAAATCACTGCTCCAGAAAAAAACTACCATTTTTAAAACTTTTTTTTCCATTGATACATGTTCCCTGGGGCAAGACCTGGGTTCTCAAAGACGTTTTCCGACAATAACTTGCATATGGGGCATTAAAATCAGCACTTTTAAATTCGAACGCTCGAGTCCCATTGATGTCAATGGGGATCTAAATGTTCGCACGAACGGTCGGTCCCTTCAAAGGTTCTGGTGCGAACCGAATATGGGGGTGTTCGGCTCATCCCTATGCACAACATTGGGCACTTCCTTCTGCAGTGAATTCAGACTGTAATGTATAAGTTACTCAGGAAAGAGAAGCAGCACCGGTAATGGAAATAGATGAACCCTATGTGAGGTTACCATACTGTGCTGCATATGTATTTCTAGCCCATGTCAACCAGAGTAGAATAGGATGTATTTTGCAACCACCCTTCAAATGCCGATGTACATCAAGCTTTAAGTTGGGTCTAGTGGCGGCTGGTGCCCAAAATTTTTGGGGCGGCGCAAACGAAAAAAAAATTGCAGCCTCACTGTGCCCATAAAATGAAGCCACCCTGCCATCAATTGTCACCACTGTGCCATGCCATCAAATACAGCCACTGTGCCATCAATTGTTACCACTGTGCCATGCCATCAAATGCAGTCACTGTGCCATGCCATCAAACGCAGCCACTGTGCCATCAATTGTCACCACTGTGCCATGCCATCAAATGCAGCCACTGTGCCATCAATTGTTACCACTGTGCCATGCCATCAAATGCAGTCACTGTGCCATGCTATCAAACGCAGCCACTGTGCCATCAATTGTCACCACTGTTCCATGCCATTAAACGCAGCCACTGTGCCATGACATCAATTGCAGCCACTGTGCCATTCCATCAAACGCAGCCACTGTGCCATCAATTCGCACCACTGTGCCATGCCATCAAACACAGTCATTGTGCCATGCAATCAAACGCAGTCACTGTGCAATGCCATCAAACACAGCCACTGTGCCATGCCATCAAACGCAGCCACTGTGCCATGCCATCAAACGCAGCCACTGTGCCATCAATTGTCGCCACTATGCCAATTGTCACCACTGTGCCCTTTAATTGTCGCCACTGTGCTCATTGATGTCACTGTGCCCTTTAATTGTCGCCACTGTCCCCATTTATGACGCTGTGGCAATTTTCCCCACTGTGCCCATTGTCCTAACTGTGCCTATTGTCGCCATTGTGCCCATTGATGTCACTGTGACCTTCATCGCCGATGTGCCCTGTAAAATGCCCCTTTCCCCCCCCCACCCGACACTTACCTTCACTGGAGTCAGCCATCCATGTCCCTCGATGTCTTCTCCTGCCCTCGATGACACTTCAGCCAATTAGGTTACCGGTAGCCAGAACTGGTCAACCTGATTGGCTGAAATGCCTGTCAGTCTTATCCAGCACCCCCGTACGTTCCCTGGATAAGCTTCTGGATGCTGAGGGCTGTACTCGGAAAGCCTATCAGAGCCGCTGGCTCTGATAGGCACTTCCGTACAGCCAACCAGCTGCTGTTATTCAGGTGGCCAGCGCTCAAGGTCTGGCCATCTGAATAGACCAGCGGCGTCAATAACATCGATTCATGCAATGCATGAATCAATGTTAATAGACTCAGTGGCGGTGCGAGAGCCAAAGAGGGCGACGCTCCAGTGCCCTCTATGGACGAACCGCCACTGGTTGGGTCCCTTATACTAAAAACTGATGTATATGAACTCCAAATGGAGGCTAAAAAATTTTTAATCAGGAAAATAAAGAGTACGTTATGTAACTTCAGGTAACCTGTGTATTTTGCGAGGATTCCAGAAAATTCCTTCTGGTGTGTGGATGTTGATGATGTAAGCCTTTCAGTTTTTTACTAAAACTGAATGCTATAAGTGCTCTGATTTTATTACAATAACATCATCAGGACCAGGTGCAGACTGGAACTCCTTCATAGATGAATGTACTGAAAGCATTTCACCAAAACCATATAGAGAAGTAAATCAAAAAATATGGTGGTATTATTGTTGAGATGTATTGTAGAAGTAGATCAGATGGTGGGAATTAATCTCAATCATTCACTCTTTATTGGCTTTATATTAAAAATCAAGCAGAATTCTGCCAAAGACAAAGTGAGACCAAGGCAATGCAGATTGTAATTGGTTAGTAGGGTTACTACATTCAATTTTGTATTAACAAAGACAGTAAAGCTGGCCATACTCTGTGAATTTTTTCTCGGGGGATGGTCCTATCGACCAATTTCCTGCCGACATCCTTCAATTAAATAGTTGAAAGTGCCAGGTGGAAAACATGTTGGTCAAAAGGTCTGCATCCTTGGGTAATTTGACAGCCGGCAGGACTGACTATCAAAATACAGTAGGCATAGTTGGAGATTTGCTACACTGTGTAGCATGAATAAAAGGAATCAATTATGTTTTTAAACCTGCAGGCAGTGAATGGACATCCTAAGTCCTGGAAATGCTGTCAAACAAGGAAGTAACAGAAGACTTGCACTCAACAAATTGAATTACTTTCCATTGAGACTTACATCAGAAGTAACATCAGTCAGATTAATTTTATTCAATTAGAAACAAAGAAAAAAGACAGGAGAAGAATAGGAAATTTAAAATACAACGATATTTAGCAGAAGTAAAGTTACCAAAGATAACAGCAGATAATATAGAGCTCCTAGAGAGGCCGATAACACAAGAAGAAATAAACAACGCCCTAAAAAATATACCAGGGCGGGAAAGCCCAGGCCCGATGGCTTTACGATAAAATATTATAAAAGATTTCAGGAGCAATTAGTACGAGCACTACCTGTACCTATTTTAATAAAATAGGAGAAAATTAGGAAATTAGAAAATAATCACCATTAGCAGATATTACAATCATACCAAAAGTAGGGAAAGATAAATCCATCTGTTCCAGTTATCGCCCTATTGCGTTATTAAATGCAGATGTAAAACTATATGCAAAAATACTGGTGGCAAGATTAAAAAACTTGATGCCAGAATTAATAAATGTAGACCAAGTAGGCTTTGTCCAAGGAAGAGAGGGTAGGGACAATAGTATAAGAACAATGCTACTAATGTGTAGGGATAAAAAAAAAACAGTCTTGCTCATGTCAATTGATGCTGAGAAAGCATTTGACAGAGTAGACTGGGGGTTTATGATGGATACACTACGAAGTATAGGGTTGGGCCTAAGATTTATGAGATGGATTGACAATTTATATAAACATCCCATGGCAAGGGTTAAAGTGAATGGAAGTATGTCGTCCACCTCTGAGATGTTCAACGGAACGAGACGAGGTTGTCGGCTTTCACCACTCCTATATGTAATTGCATTGGAGCCACTGTTGGAAAAAATAAGGAAAAATGTGGATATAGGAGAAGAGGAGCATAAGGTTGCTGCTTTTGCAGATGCATACTTCTATACATAACTAAGCCAAAGTTATCAAATGGTAATAAAATAATTGAAGGACAATGATGAGCTTACGAACTTTAAGATAAATTCCACAAAAACAACAATATTAAATCTAGGAATAGAAAAGAAAGAGGAAATAGCTTTACAACAGGAATTCCCGTTTTTCTGGGAGCCAGAAGCACTAACATATCTGGGAATTAAATTAACTCCAACTATAGAAAAAATGTATTATGTCAATTATATTTCACTATTTTATATCTACTAAAAGTAGATATAAAAAACCTATCGAGGAGACCTATTTTGTGAATGGGAAGAATAAACCTGTTAAAAATGGTGATTTTACCAAAACTTTTATATAAATTTCAAATGCTCCCAATAGAAATACCTCAATGTTTTTTTAACCACTTGCTTACTGGGCACATATAGCCCCTTCCTGCCCAGGCGAAATTTCAGCTTATGGCACTGCGTCGCTTTAACTGACAAGTGCGCGGTCGTGCGACGTGGCTTCCAAACAAAATTTGCGTCCTTTTTTCCCCACAAATAGAGCTGTCTTTTGGTGGTATTTGATCACCTCTGCAGTTTTTATTTTTTGCGCTATAAACAAAAAAACACAATATTTTTTACTTTTTGCTATAATAAATATCCAATTTTTTAAAAAAAAACAATGGCCCAGATTCACGTACATCCGCGCATTATTGGACCGGCGTAGCGCACCGCCTTTACGTTAGACTTGCGCAATTTTGCCGCGTAATCACCCTATTCTCGTAGCTTTTGCGCAGGAAATTGCGCATACGTAACGTTTTTCCAGAGGCGTAAGGAGGAGTAATACCAATTGGGAAGGACGTGGGCGTGTTACATTGAAATGAGCCGTGACCCCATGCAAATGAAGGGCCGGCCGGCTCGCGCATGCGCGCTTGAACGAGACCATGTCAGCTCCGATGTGCGCATGCTCACAACTCGGGAGCGGCGCAATCAGTGAAATTGGAAATGGACTAGGGCAACGTTGTGAACTACGCAAACAGCATAAATAGACACACACAAACGCACTTCCTTTGCAAAAGTACATCCCTTTGTCCCTTCCCACTTAACAAAGTGCTTTTGTTCTTGTTGTTCGTTGCGGTGTGTTTTGTAGTTGTCAGATTAGTGTTCTGTGTGATCAAGTGTTTGTTAGTAGATTTTTGAAAGTGGTTTTTGATAAGTGTTTGAGAGACTGTTTGTTTGATTGATATATTTATTTTTGTTTCTTTTTCTGCTGTATTTTTGTTTTGTTTTTTGGGGACTGTTTCTTGCTAAGTCGTTTTCTCTCTGTGTGTTTTTTTTGTGATTGGTTGGGCTTGTTTGTGTGCGTGAATTTTGTTGACTGGGACTGTTTTTTTTTGGAAGGATGACTGAGAGAAAACGCAAGCTGAATTTTACAGTTGTGGAAAAACAGATTCTTGCCCGGGCCATTAGCGAGTATGGGCGTTACCTCCACGGCCCAGAGAGTGCCAACACCACCCCGGCCAGGAGGAGGGAGATATTGGATAGGATCACTGACCAGGTGAATTCAGCGGGGCAGGGGGAGACACGGACCAGGTCTGGGATTGACAAAAAAATCAATGACCTCCGGCGTCTGGTCAAAAAGAAGTTGGCCAGAATGCATGCCCATGCCAGGGGCACAGGAGGGGGCCCACCATGCCGTATTAGCCTGACAGCGGAGGAGCGTGCGGTGGCCCTGACCTTTCATCGGCATGAAGTTGAGGGCCTGCCCGGCTTTGACTCAAGTCCGGAGCCCGTGGTGCCAGGTAAGTTTTTTTTTTTTAATATCAGGTGTGTAGCATGTGTGGGGGAGGGGGTGAAAGGGAATATGTGGCAAGTGTGTGGATCCTCCAACCTGTGAATGTTTTGTGTCATCCACAGATGTGCAGGAGGGTGCAGGGCCATCTGGCCTGACCGCACCAACCCCAGGACAGCAGCCTAATGAGGCCCCCCCAACAAGGCCGGAGTCCGCGGAGGAGGTTCAACAGGAGCAGGACAATCATGAGGAGCAGGACAATCATGCTGTGTGAATGTGGGGGTGACATTCCTGCCGGAAAAGGGGTGTCACCCTCTATTTTGGTGGAGAAGGGTTCCCCAGGACCAGGGAGAAGTGATCCTCAGGTCCGTGTGAATGGTGTATGAATGTACAGTGACATAATTGGAGCCTTGGCGTGGTGTTGCTGCTCACAAGTCCTGCATGGTGGACTGGTGCCAATCCAATTTGATGTGGATGTGGGGTGTGTGTGCTAGGGACCACAGTGTTGTGCATGCATGCATTCTCATTGTGCCATGATTAATGTGTATGTTTAACCACTTCCCGCCCGGCCAATAGCCGATTTACGGCCGGGAAGTGGTTATGAAATCGTGACTAGCCGTTCTCAAACGGCTTAGCACGATTTCAATGCCGCGCGCGCACCTCCGATCTCGGTAACGAGTCTCCGGCGGAGCCTCGTTACCACGTGATCAGCCGTGTCCAATCACGGCTGATCACGATGTAAACTGGAAGAGCCGCCGACGGCTCTTCCTCACTCGCGTCTGACAGACGCGAGTACAGGAGAGCCGATCAGCGGCTCTCCTGACGGGGGGTTCGCGCTGATTGTTTATCAGCGCAGCCCCCCCCTCGGATCGCCACACGGACCACCAGGGAGTGCCCACACTAGACCACCAGGGTACTTACAAAAAAAAAAAAAAAAGGACAAAAAAAAAAAGGGCAGTAAAAAAAAAATAATGCCAATCAGTGCCCACACATGGGCACTGATTGGCAACAGGTGATCCATCAGTGCCACCCCTCAGTGATCATCAGTGCCACCCCAGTGTCTGTCAGTGCCAATCCATGCCCAGTGCCCACCTATCAGTGCCCACCTGTGCCACCTATCAGTGCCCACCTGTGCCACCTATCAGTGCCCATCTGTGCCACCTATCAGTGCCCACCTGTGCCACCCATCAGTGCCCACCTGTGCCACCCATCAGTGCCCACCTGTGCCACCTATCAGTGCCCACCTGTGCCGCCTATGAGTGCCCACCTGTGCCGCCTATGAGTGCCCACCTGTGCCGCCTATGAGTGCCCAGTGCCGCCCATGAGTGCCCATCAGTGCCGCCCATGAGTGCCCATCAGTGCCGCCTATGAGTGCCCATCAGTGCCCCATACCAGCGCCGCCTATCAGTGCCCATCAGTGCTACCTAATCGGTGCCCATCAGAACTACCTCATCGGTGCCCATCAGTGCCACCTCATCGGTGCCCATCAGTGCCACCATATCAGTGCCCGTAATTGAAAGAGAAAACATACTCATTTACAAAAAAATTAACAGAAAAAAATAAAAACGTATTTTTTTTTCAAAATCTTCGCTCTATTTTTAGTTGTTGCGCAAAAAAAAAAAAAACGCAGAGGTAAACAAATACCACCAAAAGAAAGCTCTATTTGTGGGGAAAAAAGGACGCCAATTTTGTTTGGGTGCAGTGTAGCATGACCGCGCAATTGTCATTCAAATTGCGACAGTGCTGAAAGCTGAAAATTGGCTTGGGCGGGAAGGTGCGTAAGTGCCTGGTATGGAAGTGGTTAACGTGCAAAGATGCCCAATGTGAGCTGTCTCCTGGCTGCTCTTCCCTCAGAAGATGGGGTAACCTCGGTTAGGGGGGGATTGTCTGGTTCAGGGGTCAGGTCATCACGTAGGTCAATCTGCAGACCCTTTCTTTCTGCAAAGTTGTGCAGCATGCAACATGCACCGATGATCTGGCACACAAAGTTTGGGGAGTACAAGAGGGTACCCCCAGACTTATCCAGGCATCGGAAACGTGACTTTAGGATGCCAAAGGTGCGCTCCACCACTGCTCGTGTTTGGGCATGTGCTTGATTGTATCTTTCCTCTCCTGGGGTTTGGGGGTTCCGGATAGGAGTTATGAGATGGGGTCCCATTGGATATGCAGACTCACCTGTAAGGGAAAAGACAGGAGGATGTTAGTCATGCATGTGCCCCTTGTGATGTGCATCATGGGAGGGGATAGTCATGCCTGCCACCCATGTCACTCACCAACCAGCCAGGTGTCCCCATACACGTTCTGATCGAATTCCAATCGGATGTGGCATTGATTGTATATGTAGCTGTCATGGCTGGACCCTGGGTGTTTGGCACGGACGTGCCATATGAGGCCTTGGGCATCGACTATCACCTGTACATTGATGGAATGCCAATGCTTCCGATTGCGGTACATGTGCTCTGTCTCCTGGGGGGGCTGGAGTGCCACATGTGTGCAATCAATGGCCCCCACAGTGCGTGGGAATCTGGCAATTCTGTAGAAATTTGTCATTGCCTTCAGTCGCAGCTCCTCAGTGGTGGGTTTGATGATTTGGTTGGCCATGCGTCTGAGTATTGCAGGGACAACCTGGTGCACACATCTGCTCATGGAGGATTGTGACATCCCAGCCACCACTCCACTTGTTCTTTGAAAAGAGCCACTGGCAAGGAAATGGAGTGTTGCCAGGACCTTGACCAGTGGCTGCACTGCATGTGAGCGTTGTGTTGGGCTGGTGATGTCCTCCTGCAGGGTTGTGGTTAATTCCAGGATGACATGAGGGGTGAATCTGAAGATGCGATACACCTCAGAATCACTCATGCCAAACAGGTCTATGCGGGTACGGTATATCCTCTCCCGTGCCATCCTCCGTGCCATCCTCCGTGCCCTCCTCCTTCTTTGTTCATCTAAAGTCAGTAGTATAGCTATGCGCGACGATGCCCCTGGCATGTTGGCATACAGATTGTTGAGCAACACGTGTGACTGCTGAGCTGCTCACTAACAGTGTTGCTTTATCTAACAAGTAGACTTTTTTTCTTTTTTTAGACCAGCTTTTATCAGCTCTAATTTTAGACAGGACATTTTGCTGTTGCGCACACTGCGTCGCCTGCGCTGCCCCAACGTTGTTTTGTGGATCCCCGTAAGTCCCTCATTAGCATATTTGACTAGCAAATCAATGGTGTGTCTATCGCACTTTTGCACGATTTTTTGCGTATCTCGTTCTGGGGATGCCGCGCAACGAAACGCACGTGCACATTTAGACTTACGCACGCGCATCTCCTGTTGCACAGGCGTAATCGCTCTGTGAATCTGGGCCAATATTTTTTTTCTCAGGGGACAGAATTATGATTTTTTTATATATTTTTATTTACTAGTAATGGCGGCGATCAATGATTTTTATCGGTTTTGCGACCTTATGGTGGACACTTTGGACACGTTTGGCACATTTTTGGGACCATTGGCATTTCTATAGAGATCAGTGCTAATAAAATGCATTGATTACTGTAAAAATTTGACTGGCAGGGAAGGGGTTAACACTAGGGTGCGAGGAAGGGGTTAAATGTGTGCCATGCATAGTGTTTTTAACTGTGGGGGAAGGGGACTGACTGGTGGAGGTGACCGATCTGTGTTCCTATGTACAAGGGACACAGCATCGGTCTCCTCTCCCTGACAGGATTACGTGATTTTGCATTTCAGCCACTAGGGGTGCGCATGCCACCGGAGGCACAAGTGCGCACC
Source organism: Rana kukunoris (assembly GCA_029574335.1). Taxonomy (NCBI): domain Eukaryota; kingdom Metazoa; phylum Chordata; class Amphibia; order Anura; family Ranidae; genus Rana; species Rana kukunoris. The sequence goes on from CM056053.1 coordinate 339,268,158, forward strand.
CCTTGCTCGACCCTGGCGCCTCACGCGTGCCCGGTGGGCGCGATCGCCGCCGGGCACCCGCGATCGCTCGTTACAGAGCGTGAACCGGGAGCTGTGTGTGTGAACACACAGCTCCCGATCCTTTCAGGGGGAGAAATTACTGTTCGTCTGTTCACACAATGTATGAACAGCGATCTGTCATTTCCCCTAGTCAGTCTTACCCCCCCTTCAGTTAGAACACACCTAGGGAATATAATTAACCCCTTCCTTGCCCCCTAGTGTTAACCCCTTCCCTGACAGTGCCATTTTTACAGTAATCAATGCATTTTTATAGCACTGATCTCTATAGAGGTGCCAATGGTCCCAAACATGTGTCAAAAGTGTCCGAAGTGTGCGCCATAAGGTCGCAAAAACTGATGAGGATCAGAACAATTCTTCCTCAGTCTAAGATATTGGCTTTTAGGGACAGCTCTAAGCCATGGTTCATGATGGCAGCTGTCTGTCGGAATGAAGGAATTACGGTTTGTCTCTTTAAAATAGGTGGAAGTGACAAATTTACCTTCTCTGATCTCTATTGTGAGATCTAAATAGTGGACATCTGTCTGGCTGGCCTCATATTTCAATTGTATCCCTCTCTGATTGTTATTGAGGGACTCAATGAAATCGGCCAAATCCTGTTGTTCACCGGCCCATAGGAGGAGGATGTCATCAATGTACCTGGCCCAAAGGGTCACCTGGGGTGTGAACCCAGAGTAGATGACATCCTCCTCCCATTTGGCCATAAACAGGTTTGCCTAACTGGGGGCATATTTAGCCCCCATGGCAACTCCTGTATCTTGCCTATAGAAGTTGTTGTCGAACCAAGAATAGTTTGAAGCTGCAGCAAATTTTAATAACGACATCAAAAAGTCAATTTGTTTTTCCTTGAGACCTGAATATCTCACTAAAAAACATTTTACTGCCTCGAAACCCAATTCGTGAGGGATGATCGTGTACAATGATGTTATGTTTATGGTGACCATCCACGTATTGGTAGTAGGGGAGCACCCAGAAAGAATATTAATAATATGTCTGGAGTCCTTGACATAAGAGGGAACTTTTTTAACAAGTGGTTGTAAATAGAAATCTACATATCTGCCACTGACTATGGGGTGTCCCGGGGGGCAGACCGGATCTTTATGTAGTTTTGGCAGATAGTAGATGGTTGGGGTGCGGGGGCCTTTGGGTACCAGGTAGAGTTTCTCCTTAAGGGAAAGTATGCCTTCATGGTACCCTTTCCATAAGAGCACCTCCAAATCTTTTTTAAATTTGGTTTTGGGATCATTAGGTAACACTGTATAGGTGTTCGTGTCATCTACAATTGTGTGCATTTCTCTAAGATAATCCGCTCTGTCTAAGATAACAATCCCCCCCTTATCCGCTGGTCTGATTACCAGTTCCTTATTTGTGCATAAGGAGTCCAAACCATCCTGAAGAGTCTTATTAAGTCTTGCTTTCTTAGTTTCAATAACCTCTAGGTCTCTAATTAATACATCCCTGAAGATTTTCAGGGATGGTGCCATTCCACCCGGAGGGTTGAACAAGGAAGCATTGGCTAGACCCGAATGCACATAACCATTAGTAGGTACAGAATTAGTAAATTAATTCCCAATCATGTAACGTTTAATATTCAATTTTCTGATAAATTTATGGATATCCATGTATGTATCAAATTTATTTAGACTTTTGGGTGGCACAAATTTAAGGCCCTTATCTAAGAGAGCCTTCTCAGAGGCAGATAAGGGTTTTGAACTTAAATTGAAAATGCCCTGGCCCCTTACGTTTTTGTACGCTTTGAGTGCCCTGCATCGCCGCCCCCCTCTGCACCCTCTCCTCTTTCCCCCTGTCTTTTGGTACCCTGGTTGGGCCTGTGAAAACCCCAATGTGAGGACCCGTTGGGTGCAAAAGGCCAGTTGGAAACACCCTGTTGTTGGGATGGAGGAGGTTAAAACCACGAACCACCACTGGTTGTGGGATATTGGAGCCCTTCAGGGGCCTGATGACCTTCGGGGCCATCTTTATCCCGCAGAGGAAAAAACGCAATAGACATGGGGACGTTAAATCCCCACCCCAAGTCACCTCCTGGGGCTTGGGAGTAAGAGGGGGATGATAATCCCCCTCTCCGTGTTGGACTTGCCTCCAACTATCTCTGTTGTCGACATGGGAGCCCCTACACCTGGGGTTAGCCTGACTCCAGTCCCTCCCTTGTGTTACTTGTCCATTACCTAGGGGTGATTGGTGTCACAACTATCACGCATTTAATACATTTTTTGATTTTCATTCAATCATTGTCATTTGGGTATAGTGTGGTGCGGCTTTGCTATCCCTGTCTATATATTCTTCTACATATTTTTAGTAAATAAAATTGCAATAAGCGTATATTGATTGGTTTTCACAAAAGTTAAAACGCCTACAAAATAGGTTATTGATTTATGACATTTTTATTATTTAGATTTTTTTTACTAGTAATGGCGACAATCGGGAATTTTTATTGGGACTGCGACATTGAGGTGGACAGATCAGACACTTTTGACACTTTCGCGAGTGCCCCCTATACCGGCGGAAACCGGAGGATGTCATATGAAGCCCGCCCAGGATGGGAGATCCCATCTGTGGATGTCATATGACAATACGCTGGGAAGGAAGTGGTTATCCCATCTGTGGATGTCATATGACAATACGCTGGGAAGGAAGTGGTTAATATAAATATGAATGTTATTTACTTATAAAAGGCTTCTTTGTGTTCACATCTAAAAATCCTTAGGGTGCTCCTGGGTGCTGCAATCTTAAATGTGATGTCAGCAACCACAGCAGTCTCAGAGCTGTCACTCAAATAGCACTCTATAGCAGGGGAAGGCAACTTGTGAAAGATGGAGAACTGCCTGAACAACATGGAAGAGATCAAAGATAAATATTGTGTGATGCCTTTCTTTACATTATATAATAACAACAACAAAATAATAACTAGAAAGGCTCCAATAACACAACAGTATGGCATAAGGAAAATGTAAAAAAATATAATAATAATAATAAAAAAGTTACTGTAGAAATATAAACTCAGCATACATTTAAAGTTGGCATTCACTTTTATTCACAATTCTTTTCATGTAATTTCATGTCTTTACATTATGAGGGCAGAGCAACCGGTACTAAAGGCTGACTTGCTTGACTATTTTAGGGCCTGACTGGCCTTAAATCTGACCTTGCTGTCTGGTCTGATTTCTGGCCTAACCAGCTGGGTTGGGGAAGGTTACCACTCCAGGTGGATGTGTTTGAATGATATATGTCCTCTCAGGAGATCAAGGGTGCAGGCAATGCACAAGGCAATTATTAGAAAAGAAGATACGGACATCCACACTATGCCAAAAAACCTTGATGGTTGTCTTTATTTTAAAAGGATAAATGCACTACAAATCACAGCAAAAAAGTACAGGGATGAGCAGCTGTCAACTAGTGCTTAGTTATAGCTGGGTTGGGTGTATAGAGTGTGTAGGCAGGTTACAGGGGTCTGTAATATTTGGGCTATATACAGAAGTCAGTAATATGTAGGGCAGTGTACAGAGGTCAGTAGTGAGTAGGAAAAAATACACAAGTAATTAAGAAAGTGTACAGAGGTCGGTAGTTTGTAGTGCAGTGCACAGGGACCAGTAGTTTGTAAGGCAGTGTACAGGGGTCAGCAGCTTGTATAAAATATTATGGGAGTAATCAGGGCATTGTACAGGGGTCAGCAGGGCAGAGTATGGAAGTCAGTAGTTCGATGTACAAGGTTCAGTAATTTTTAGGGTAAAGTACAGAAGTCAAGTGTTGGTAGGTTAGAGTACAGGGGCCAGTAGCTTGTAGGACGGTATACAGGGGTCAGTACTTTGTAGGACAGCATGCAGGGGCAATAATTTGTAGGGAAAAGTACTTGGGTCAGCAGGGCAGTGTACAGATGTCAAAAGTGGTCAGCAGGGCTGAATACAGCACTAAGCAAGGAAGTGTACAAAGGTCAAAAAGGGTTAATGGGGCAGAGTACAGGAGTCAGCATGACAGTGTCCAGGGGTGTCAATATTTAATAAGACAGTGTACAGAGATCAGCAGGGCAGAATAGAGGGGTCAAGAGTTTCTAGGGCAGTGTACAATGAGACACAGCCTAAAGAGGCCAGTTAAGAATATCTCCTATGATGAAACCCATCAAGACAGAGCCTGTGCTCAGTGTGTATATATAATACAGTTCAGAGTCTATAGTGCAGTCTGTGTAGTATATATACTACATGGACTGCACTATATACTCTGAACTGTATTATATATACTACACTGACTGCACTTTATACACTGAACTGTATTATATATACTACAATGACTGCATTATATACTCTGAACTGTATTGTATATGATACACTGACTGCACTATATACTCTAGTCTGAACTGTATTATATATACTACACTGACTGCACTATATACTCTAAAGTGTATTATATATATTACACTGACGGAATGCACAGTACACTATCCACCTCTCGAATTTCTATTCATTCACTATATACTGCTGCTATGTAAGCAGCAGCCTTATATAGTGTTGGGCATGGACTAAGCCCCTGAGCCATGATTGGCCAAGGGCACTCATGTTTTGGCCAATCAGCAGGCGTTAATGCACTGTGATTTCGCTGTGCATTATTGGGCGCTACTCGGCAGGCAAACTTTCCGCGAGCGCCCCATATGTTCATTTGTTCTAAGAACAAACGAACACCCAATGTTCGAGTAAACTTATATTCGACTCAAACATCAGGACCATCCCAAGTTGTTTATTTCCAAGTTTAGTATAGCTAAGGATGGCTTATGAGGTATTAGAATGCCTGTCACTTTGGCAAAAAATATTTCAGATAATATTCAAAAACAAAAATTAACTGACAATTGCGCGGTCGTGCGACGCTGTACCCAAACATTTTTTTTGTGCGCAAAGGAAAGGGCTACAATTCAATTTTGAAAAAATCACAATATTTTTGGCTTTTTGCTATAAAAAAATATGCCAATTTAAAAAACAAAAACAAATATTTTCCTCAATTTAGGCAAATATATATTCTTCTACATATTTTTGGTAAATAAAATTGCAATAAGCGTATATTGATTGGTTTTCACAAAAGTTAAAACGCCTACAAAATAGGTTATTGAGGCTTATGAGGTATTAGAACGCCTGTCACTTTGGATATTATATGAAATATTTTTTGCCAAAAACGAGTTAAACTTTTAATTGACCAAACAATATAGTATAAATTACCTGTCTGACCACAAGCCCATGTGACAAGAGGTGAGATTCTACGGCAGTGTGATTTTTTTTATTTCAGCTCCCAATCATTTACACTGTACATTGCTGTATATACAGAGAAATACACCATTGTGAGGAACTGAAGGTAGAGGAAAGGTCCGATTCCCATGCAAGGAAAGGTTTAGAATGGAAAAAAAAAAGAAAATTTACCCTGAGGGAGACTATAAAATAAGAAAATACCTTTTTACACATGGGGGTGGGAGATGTATAGAATTGTCAAACCAGAGCTTGAATAAATATTTCCGTGGGTGGATGTGAATTAGCAAAATTGTGAATTCGCAAGTAAGTATATCACTCTTCAGTTGGCAATACAAATTCAGCTGTCAACTCCTCTTTGTTTTTGAGTTTGTGGTTACAAAATATATTGGTGATTGTTGTAATACCTTTACTTAGCAAGGTCTTAAGTGAGAGGCATGGGATGAGTGGGCAGTTAATAGAATCTGGATTTGGATATTTAATGTATCTGGAAGTGAAATTGAATGGAGGTATCTCAATGCCCTTCCACTACCCCTGTTCTCTCAAACCTCTCCACTCTCAAAACCCCACTCTGCTCTTCATTTCACTTAAAATTTTGGGTCCCCCATTAAAAGGAAATGGCTCTAGGGACCATGATGTAAGGGAGTTTTAGGGACCCTGATGTAAGGTTGCTTCAGGGACCCTGATGTAAGGGGGTTTTAGGACCCTGATATAAGGTCGCTTTAGGGACCCTGATGTAAGGGGGCTTTAGGGATCCTGATATAAGTTTGCTTTAGGGACCTTGATGTAAGGGGGTTCTGGGGACCCTGATGTAAGGGGGATGAATTTGGGGATCTTAATGAAAGTGGTACTCTGATGTAAAGGAGGACTCTGTGGTCCCTTATTTAAGGAGGGGGACTCTGGGGACCCTGATGTAAGGGGAGACTCTGGTGACTCTGATTTAAGTAGGGGGCTATGTGGGACCCTGATGTAAGGGGGGTCTTTGGGGACCCTGATGTAAGGGGGTCTTCGGACTCCTAATGTAAGGGGAGATGTTGGGAATCCTAATTAAAGGGGGGTCTCTGATGTAAGGGTGAACTCTGGGGACCATATCTTAACAAGGGGGAACTCTGGGGACCCCAAAGTAAGGGGGGAACTCAGGGGACCCTAATTTAAGGAGCGCAGACTCTTGGGAACCAAGTAATATAGCACACAGAACTGGCAGGTAGTGTGTGAGTCAGTGTTCACTGGCAGCTATAAAGTGGACCATAAGGGATCAATAACAGGGGACGGGGAAACAACAAGCTATACCCAAAATTAATTAATAAGAATTAGTCCATACAGTCCATAGTAGTAAGGAATATGATGAAGTCCACAGGATGGATGTATCAACAGAGTCACCGGCAGCTTCTCAGCAGGAAATTGGAGTTCCCTCAGACACAAACAAAAACAGCAAACAAACGCCTAAATCATTGTGATAGTAGGAGCAAGAAACATTTTATTCAGATACACTTAAATACAAGTGCATGTGGATTACCAATCAAGCAGTCAAGCGTTAGCAGGGATGAGAAGACTGCTGTGGGGATAATCTCAAACCTGTCATATAGAGGTATACAGCCAAGAACTCTTGGGACCCTGATGTAAGGGGGGATGACTCTGGGGACACTGGTGAAAGGAGGGGGGACTCTGGGGCCCCTGATGTAAGGAGGGAAACTTTGGGGAGCCAATGAAAGTTGTAACCTCCGATGTATGGGGGTCAGGCTTTGTGGAGCCAGGCCTATTCCTGTGTAAAAGGCCCCACAATTGCTGATGGTTGCCCACACACTGGGCAGACGTTCTACATACCCCTGCAGAATTTGATGATGTTAGCTGGAGACAAAGCCAATGAGGTGCCACATGAGCCATGCTGCATGCAGCATCACTTCCTCCCAGCTCCCCAGTCAGTCTCCACATGGAGCTAATGTTGGCAAGGAGGTGAAAAAAGCATTCATGCACAGGCTGCATTTGCACCCTTTATTTTTTTGGGGGGCAGGGGTGGGAGTAGCTTGTTTTGCCTAGGGCACAACATAGTCTAGCGTTGCCCTGCACACCAGGATTGCTTATTATCTGTTACATATGTATTAGTGACGTAATTTTCTTATCACAAAAGTTAAAGTTCTTTGTAGTTTTTGCATTCTGATAAAGATTATTTATATTTAGTGACACATTTGCATTAATGGTTCACTTTTTAATGCACATATTTGTATAAGACAATTTCTTTGCAATTTGTTTATTATTCTAAGTTACCGTATATACTCGAGTATAAGCCGACCGGAATAAAGCTGAGGTACCTACTTCTACCACAAAAAACTGGGAAAACGTATTGACTCAAGTATAAGCCTAGGGTGTCCATCTGCATGCCTCACTGTGCCTCACTTTGCCTTACTGTGTCCGTGTCCATGCCTCACTGTGTCCATGCCTCACTGTGTCCATCCCTCACTGTGTCCATGACTAGACTGACATTTAACATGGGAGTCTATGGAAGGGGTGCCTGGCTTTGAAAAATCGGTGCTCCCCAGCCGTAGGTCCCCCAGACAACAAAGTTTGCACACCTGTAGAGTAAAAATGGGACTACATGTGTGCCAAGTTCCGTCCGGTACCAGGTCTACAAAATCACCAAAGAAATGACTGTTTAACATGGGAGTCTATGGAAGGGGTGCCCTGCTTTGAAAAAATCGGTGGTCCCCTGGACAACAAAATTTGCACACTTGTAGAGGAAGAGTGGGGCTACACTGGACCCCAAAGTCTGGGAAATCAGGCGCAAAAAGGTGACTCGAGTATAAGCCGAGAGGGGCATTTTCAGCACAAAAAAATGTGATGAAAAATTTGGCTTATACTTGAGTATATATGGTAATTAACCACTTAAGACCCGGACCAAAATGCAGGTAAAGGACCTTGCCCCTTTTTGCGATTCGGCACTGCGTTGATTTAACTGACAATTGCGCGGTCGTGCGACGTGGCTCCCAAACAAAATTGGCGTTTTTTTTCCCCCACAAATAGAGCTTTCTTTTGGTGGTATTTGATCACCTCTGCGGTTTTTATTTTTTGCGCTATAAACAAAAATAGAGCGCCAATTTTGAAAAAAAATCTATATTTTCTACTTTTTGCTATAATAAATATCCCCCAAAAATATATATAAACATTTTTTTTTCCTCAGTTTAGGCCGATACGTATTCTTCTACCTATTTTTGGTAAAAAAAAATTGCAATAAGCGTTTATCTGTTGGTTTTCGCAAAATGTATCGCGTTTACAAAATAAGGGATAGTTTTATTGCATTTTTATTATTTTTATTTTTTTACTACTAATAGCTGCGATCAGAGATTTTTTTCATGATTGCTACATTATGGCAGACACTTCGGACAATTTTGACACATTTTTGGGACAATTGTCATTTTCACAGCAAAAAATGCATTTAAATTGCATTGTTTACTGTGAAAATGACAGTTGCAGTTTGGGAGTTAACCACAAGGGGGCGCTGTAGGATTTGTGTGTTCCCTGTGTGTGTTTACAACTGTAGGGGGGTGTGGCTGTAGGTGTGACGTCATCGATCACGTCCCCCTATAACAGGGTTGACGTGATCGATGCTGCGGCCACAGTGAAGCTCCGGGGACCGATCCCCACACTCCAGCGGCGATCGGGTCCGCGAAACGTAAATGTACAGTAGGCGGTCCTTAACTGGTTAATATTGAGATTTAAGATACACAGTAAAAAGGAAACAATCAATCAGCGCAAACAGATACCCTAACTAATATAGCAGCTATAGCACTCAAGGTCAAAATACAAATCCTAGGTATAACATTTTCGTAAAGAATAGTGCAGCGCTAATACAAATAATTTTAAAACTGTAAAAAAAAAAATGAATATGACAGACAAAAATAAATGTTTAGAGTAAAGTCCATGCATATAAACAGAGATAGCTGGAAAAGGTAGTATAAGGAGAAATATTCAGTTGTGATGTAAAGGTGTTTGTAAAGGGATTTTCTTCTGTATAGATTTGTGATAAAAAAAACTTCCTCCACCAACATTGATACAAGCCTCTCACCTCATACACTGGACCTTCTGAACTAACAGACAGGTAAGATCAAGCTTTCCCCTCAGCGGGGTTAAATGGAAAAAAAAGATTGACGCCTCTCCAGATATCCAGTTGATACTAAGCTCCACTGCTCCAATTCATAAACCAGATTGGGAGATCTGGTTCATGAATTGGAACAGTGGAGCTTAGTCTGTCTTTCTGTCCAATTTTGTTGTTAGATTTAGATACACTTTCACTGTGTTAGTATGTATTTTCCACTCCATATGAACACACTAGGATCGTATTCTGATAACTAAGATTTCAGCTAAGGGTGTCTTCTTCCTTTGTGAAAAACAGCTTTAAACAAATATATTTGTGTAATAGAATGATGACTGTGCATTTGTGTGAAGTAAAAAGATCTGAACTGTAAAAAAAAAAGCAGACAGGGATAACACCAGCAGGATACTAAGCGGTAAATTGATTCTCTGACTTATTATCTGATATGAAGTCACATTGTAATTTATACTCTCAACTACACTCTTACTTATCTCATGGATCTCCTGCTATCTCATTTTAACCATTAGATCCTGTTAGGTACATGTCAGTATTTGAACACAGTGATAAGTCCTTTTTAACCTTAACAACAGTATATTTTGGCATTGCTGCTGTTGACAGGCATTTCAATTCCACCCTTTTACATTAACAGAATCCAGCAGTGCACTTGTATAGGAGCTGGGTAGGAGAAAGTAAAATCTGTGTTATTTTATGTTATTGTAGCCACAATGCCTTAAAAGAATATTGTGGCAGTTGTGTGTAGTGCACAATAGTTACATTGACTACTGAAGGTTGAAGAACCTTCTAGCTGGCTCCGCAAGGAAAGTTGCTATAATGGTCTTATTCATGCCAATTATATAGAACTCATGAGATACATTTGGAAAACAAGAGCAATAGTTGTTTTCTTCAGCAGTTATTCATATTCAGTCTTTTTATTTTTTTATTTCATGACAGGAAAAACAAAAACAAAACAATACCTACTTTTCTATAGCTAGCATTTTGGCGAGAGACATGAAGTAATTTACTCTATGTATGGTCTTGGATATCTCCAAGTTAGGGGACCTCCATGCCCTTGCTATTGTTTGCTTAGCTGCCGTAAGAAGTTGAGTGAGAAGTTTGAATTGCTTATGTGTAATGAGATCCGGTTTTAGGTTGAGCAAGGCTGTGGCTGGCTCTGGTTGCACAGTGAGACCAAATATTCTGGAAGCAGTTTCAAATACCCTTTTCCAATATATTTGTACTAACGGGCAGGACCACCAAATATGTAAGTGGGTGCCTAGAAGAGGACAGCCCCAGAAGCATTGGGCTATTTGGTTTGGCGAAAATTTGCCCAACCTGGAGGGAACAATGTACCAACAAGTTAAAACTTTGTAGTTGGCTTCTACCGCCAGGATATTTGGTGAGAAGGATTTTGATGCAGACCAGATTTTCGACCAATCAGACATATCAAATGTTCTTTCCAGGTCCTCCTCCCATTTACGTGCATAAGGTGGTTTATCTAAACCAGGGTAAATAGAAATGTGGGAATGTATAGAAGATATTACAGGGAGTGCAGAATTATTAGGCAAATGAGTATTTTGACCACATCATCCTCTTTATGCATGTTGTCTTACTCCAAGCTGTATAGGCTCGAAAGCCTACTACCAATTAAGCATATTAGGTGATGTGCATCTCTGTAATGAGAAGGGGTGTGGTCTAATGACATCAACACCCTATATCAGGTGTGCATAATTATTGGGCAACTTCCTTTCCTTTGGCAAAATGGGTCAAAAGAAGGACTTGACAGGCTCAGAAAAGTCAAAAATAGTGAGATATCTTGCAGAGGGATGCAGCACTTTTAAAATTGCAAAGCTTCTGAAGCGTGATCATCGAACAATCAAGCGTTTCATTCAAAATAGTCAACAGGGTCACAAGAAGCGTGTGGAAAAACCAAGGCGCAAAATAACTGCCCATGAACTGAGAAAAGTCAAGCGTGCAGCTGCCAAGATGCCACTTGCCACCAGTTTGGCCATATTTCAGAGCTGCAACATCACTGGAGTGCCCAAAAGCACAAGGTGTGCAATACTCAGAGACATGGCCAAGGTAAGAAAGGCTGAAAGACGACCACCACTGAACAAGACACACAAGCTGAAACGTCAAGACTGGGCCAAGAAATATCTCAAGACTGATTTTTCTAAGGCTTTATGGACTGATGAAATGAGAGTGAGTCTTGATGGGCCAGATGGATGGGCCCGTGGCTGGATTGGTAAAGGGCAGAGAGCTCCAGTCCGACTCAGACGCCAGCAAGGTGGAGGTGGAGTACTGGTTTGGGCTGGTATCATCAAAGATGAGCTTGTGGGGCCTTTTCGGGTTGAGGATGGAGTCAAGCTCAACTCCCAGTCCTACTGCCAGTTTCTGGAAGACACCTTCTTCAAGCAGTGGTACAGGAAGAAATCTGCATCCTTCAAGAAAAACATGATTTTCATGCAGGACAATGCTCCATCACACGCGTCCAAGTACTCCACAGCGTGGCTGGCAAGAAAGGGTATAAAAGAAGAAAAACTAATGACATGGCCTCCTTGTTCACCTGATCTGAACCCCATTGAGAACCTGTGGTCCATCATCAAATGTGAGATTTACAAGGAGGGAAAACAGTACACATCTCTGAACAGTGTCTGGGAGGCTGTGGTTGCTGCTGCACGCAATGTTGATGGTGAACAGATCAAAACACTGACAGAATCCATGGATGGCAGGCTGCATGAGTGTCCTTGCAAAGAAAGGTGGCTCTATTGGTCACTGATTTGTTTTTGTTTTGTTTTTGAATGTCAGAAATGTATATTTGTGAATGTTGAGATGTTATATTGGTTTCACTGGTAAAAATAAATAATTGAAATGGGTATATATTTGTTTTTTGTTAAGTTGCCTAATAATTATGCACAGTAATAGTCACCTGCACACACAGATATCCCCCTAAAATAGCTCAAACTAAAAACAAACTAAAAACTACTTCCAAAAATATTCAGCTTTGATATTAATGAGTTTTTTGGGTTCATTGAGAACATGGTTGTTGTTCAATAATAAAATTAATCCTCAAAAATACAACTTGCCTAATAATTCTGCACTCCCTGTATACCTTTTAAATTAGGGGCTTTCAGGCATGCTGATTCAAAAATCGCAATTTGGGATAGAGAGATATCAGTGTTTAACAAAGATGTGTAAAACATTTTGATTTGGAGGTATCTAAAAAGTTCAGAATGGTAAGTTATAGGTGTCACAAAGGGTAGGAAATGTGTGAAAGCATGTTGAAGAAGTTAGGCTACTAAGCCGCGTAATGTTCAATGAGTTCCAGATCTTAAATGATGGGTAGAAAGCAGGGTTTTTGAGAAATGACAAAAGAGGGTTGTGAGAAGATTGTAACTGGTGCTTAAATCTAAGTTTGTCCCATAAAGATAAAAAATATTTAGCGATGGGGTTACGTAGGGTTTTGCGTTCCTTGGGGGAGGAGTCATAACAGATTGGAAATAGAATGAGGGTCACATTCTGCCACTTCTATTATTACCCATAGGCATATTTCATGTGTAGCATGATATTTAGAGACACTCATTGACACTCAATGAAAGCGACCTCTGATAAATTGCTGGATTTTTTATAATTTACACCTTTCCTTCACACGCAGTGTTGATAAGTATGGTGATATAGAGATCAGCTTGTTAGACTGCATTACTCACTTTGAATTTTTGGTGTGGACACAGGAGCACTATTTACATTGTTACATTGTTCACACAAGTTATATCAGCCTGTTGTGGCCTCAGTGATCACCTAATATATACAGTATGTATGTGCTTTATTCATATATTTACTGTTGGATTTCACAATATTAGTTGTAAAATTAGCACTTATTTCACTATTATCATTCCTTTTTTTGGTTGGTGCACCAGTCACTTATACAGCAGCTTTCTTTACATTTGGTTAATAATTTTTGTGGTGTATTTTAGAGATTTAGTAGCGCTGTATTTTCTTTATATTATTATTCATTGCCTTTCACCTATTCAATATAGCAGCCACTATGGATATCTTTAATTACATGGAAAATCGCACAGTTGATCTTAATCATGTGTTCACTATTCAATCCACCACTGACTCAGGTGATTTAGATACCAATTTTCGGAAATGTGGGCACCTTATGGAAAAGAAGGTCAGTGTGTGGTGGGACCTCACCTCACATGAACAATATACTAAAGAAGGAATTGTCCCCAGACACCTAAGATGGTATATTCCCATCAACGATGGTTTAACGGACCCAGAGTCCATTGACGAGTGGTACAAATTCTTTAATGAAAAAGGAGTGGAAATGTTGCAATTTCTTATAAAAAGAAAACAACGAAAGTTACATATTATTAATAAAGAGATAGCAGATTGTAAGACATTACTTGAAACACATATAGATACTCCCTCTTTTAAAACTCTAACGGGTCAACTAAGCAAAGTACTAGAACAAAAAGATATTGATATTAAACAACGGAAGAAAAGGAAATATTGGAAGGACACTAATGATTATCGTTTACATCAAACATTTAAGTGGCAATTGAAATTGAAGGAAGGCAAAAATGGGTCAGTGGTTTCGTCCCCAGAGAAGGAGGTTCGGATCATCACTCCTCCTAGCAGTTACAAACAAATTGTACCAACCCAGATAAGACCTCATGAGGATGAATACCACAGACCATCCAATTTTACTCCGTATGAACATCCAAGACCACATAGAGAGGATCATAATGGACCTAGAACTCCCCAGAATTGGTGGAAAAAACAAAAACCGAGATCCAAATCACCAAGAAAACCTGCTTGGAAAAAAAAAATCCACATAAGAACAACCCAAAACCATCTCAGCCTCATTATGGGCAACCAGAATACCCTGGGACCTATGGGCAGAACTATTATTATGACCCCCAAGATAAAAGAGATCCGAGGGACGGTCACCAGTCCCAGTATTATCATCATGGGCCCAATATCCCCTCCTACCAACAGGGGGGGGGGCCTAATCAAGATTTTCACTCACAGGAAAATAGAAGAAGTCCTGCATCTACACATAACAGATATGAACCACTGGCCAACTATATAGAAGAAACTAATTCTAGGTCTTTTTTAGAGTATCGCCGGGACGGCAGGACCCCACCCAGACTAGAGGACGTCATTCAAAATAGAAGTCCAGATCCAAAAGGGGCTGCAGAGGGGGACAAAGGACCAAAAAAAAAAGAAAAATGCAGTAGGAGAGGGCATTATAAACCTTAGTGGGATTGAGTTGACTACCACTGAACTCGGTACCCTTGATAAAGGACTTCAATTTGCTCCCATAAACAATTTAAACAAATTTGACATGTATGTAGACATACAAAAATATGTCAGGAAATTGAATATTAAAAAATACATGTTAAATAAACCTATGGTTGATGGGGGAGAAATCCTCCCGGGTCGAGTCCAACACAGTAACCTTAGAAAAAAATCTCTGTTTAACCCTCAACTTCACAACAACCAACATGTGGAAGTTTTTAGTAAATTGGTCGTGAAAGACCTAGAAAAACTTAAAATAAAGAAGTTCTGGGACTCTAAGGTTATACATAAAGGACTAAAAGACCTGGAGAAGAATAAAGAAATAATCATACGCCCAGCAGACAAGGGTGGAGCAAGAAAGAATTAACGACACTCATCCAAAAGGGAAGAGACAAAGGGATATTGTCAAAAAAGGAAGCCAAATATCTTATCCCTGAGGAATGCAGGATTCCCTTCATCTATACGATTCCAAAAGTCCATTAGGACCCAGTCAAGCCACCGGGGAGACCGATCATTAGCGGCATACAGTCTATTAATGCATACAGTCTATTAATGCACGACTAGGGGAGTATGTGGACAAATTTGTCCAACCACTAGTGCCCTACACAAAGGCCTTTTTGAGGGATACAAAACATCTGATACAAATTTTAGATACGGTAGCATTAGATCCAACCAAAAAGAATTTGATAGCTACAGCGGATGTAGCATCTCTTTATACCAACATCAATCATGAAGATGCAATTAAAGCCTACAAAATGGGCCATGAGTAGTTTTAGTCAACTGATATCTAGGCAACAAAGATTTGTTCTTAGATGTTTGGCATATGGATTACAACACAGCTATTTCTGGCATGAGTCAGAATATTTCAGACAGTTGAATGGTATTGGAATGGGGGCGAAATATGCTCCCAGTGTAGACAAATATCTTCATGGCTGAGTGGGAGGAACTGTCCATTTACATAAATAAATCCAACCAGCTAGTTTTGTACAAGCGCTTTATTGATGATTGTATACTCATTTGGGAAGGAGATCAAACATCCCTTATTGAGTTTTTTGAAAAGCTGAATCATAATCAGAAAAATATCAAACTCTCTTATGTAATAAGTACCAATACCATTCAGTTTTTGGATCTTGAGATCAATGTGGAAAATCATAAAATTACCACCAAAACCTTTTTTAAGCCGGTCGACAGGAACAGCTACATCCCTGTCGACAGTTGCCATTTTGAACCTTGGCTCATTAATATCCCTAAAGGCCAAATGATACGCATTTGTAGAAATTGCACGGATCCTGATGTGTTTTTGGAACAAGCCCAACAAATGGGAATGAGGTTTGTTAAAAAAGGATATAATAATGAATTTATCCAGGACCACATGCAAAAAATATATGAGACCCCAAGAAATCTTCTTATACAGGACAAACCCAAACAACCAGTAAGGCAAAATGAATTATCTATTATCATCAACTATACGGCTCAACACAAACAAGTTGAGCAAATTTTTCAGAAACACTGGCCTATTCTCCAAGCTGACCGCCAACTTCAGGGTATTCTACCAATTCGTCCTAGGGTTGTATATCGTCGAGCCCCCACCCTCAGAGACTTAGTAGCTAAAAATGTCCCCAACCCCCCCAGTAAGAACAATTCTTTGACCTTTTTTCAGGGAAAAGTTTTTTTCCCGGTAAGAGGTGTTTCGCATGTAAACACACCAATTTCAGTGGTCAAAAATGTTCCAGTTTTTCGTCCAATGTTACTAAAAAGGAATACCTTATTGATGATCTCATTACATGTCAAACAGAGGGGGCAGTATATGTGCTGGAATGTCCATGTTCTTTGCAGTATATAGGAAGGACTAAAAGACCACTATGGAAGCGACTAGTGTTGAGCGGAATACGCCATATTCGATTTCGCGATAATTCACGAATATATAGAAGAATATTCGTGAAATATTTGTTAATATCGAATATTCGTGATATTTTATCAAAAAAAAAAAAATTGCGAAATTTCGCTAATGCGAATGCGAAATTGATTGCAAAATTCTCGTCCGCGCATGCGATCATTTCCTGGATTACTAAACTAATATGCACTAAACACTAACTCTACTTACACAAACTTATATGACTAAACTAAAGCTAAAATTTTTTTTTTTTTTGTTTTTTTACACTGACTGACAAGGACAAAGACGAGGACTACAAATAATAAACTAATATGCACTAAACACTAACTCTACTTACACAAACTTATATGACTAAACTAAAGCTATTTTTTTTTTTTATACACAAAACACAGAGACTAAACACACACTAAACTAAGCTACCTTAAAGAAATGTACACTTACACTAACTACACAGAAATCTATCTAACACTAAGCTACACTAACCTGGACAAAACAACACAAATCTGAGCTTTTAGAAAAGCTGTTGGGTCTTTTGCTTTGAAAAAAGCATTTGGTTTTAGAAGCAGGAAACTCAGAACTAAAAGCACTATAGGAAGCACAATGCTAAGCTCTAAGATCGCAATACATAGGAAAAACGCACAGAAACACTCCACTCTCTCTAGCCACCTTGTGAATCTGCACTGAAATACTGCTGGGAGTGATCTTATACAGTATAATGGTCGTGCAGGCAGGTTCCTATTGGTTGTTATGGAGGTTGCTAACCTCTGACAACTGTGGTAGGAGAACTCTGATTGGCTCTGATGCAAAAGAAGGGCAGAGAAAGTATTCGCGAATATTCGTAATACGAATATTCGCATTGCGAATATTCGGCAACATAAAAGGATCGCCTCAGCTACTCGGCCCAGGGTCTCTAATCATACCACCAATGCTTTTAGACGTCGATGGAGATCACTAGAATGTGATCTGTTTTAAAAATAAATTTGAAAAAATACGAATATTCGCAATAGCGAATATTCACCGCGATATTCAAGTTATTTGCGAATACTCGAATATGCAATATTCGTAACGAATATTCGCAATGCGAATATTCTTGAGCAACACTAGAAGCGACTAAAAGAACATGTTCAGAATATACAAAAAGGCTTTAGAAAACATAGTGTATCGCGTCACTTTAAGCTGTGTCACAATAAAAATCCTCATGAATCAAAATTCTGGGCAATACATATTACTCCCATTGGAGAGGCAGTAACAAAGTCCGTGAGTTGAGCAAATGGATTTATGAAATGAAAACACTAGAGCCCAACGGCCTCAACATTGACTTTGATTTAAACTGTTTTATTTTGGATCATTAATTAATCTATGGGTATAATTTTGAAGCGTATAATATGTTTATAATATAGATTTTACATTTTATAAATTTTAATTTTTTTATATATATTTTATGCTATTTTAATCTGTATAGATGCAATGACTCACTTTGATTCTGGGTTCGGTACCACTATATGAATAAAGCAGTGTGTTTTTATTTATTCTCTGTGACATTAACCACTTAAGACCCGGACCAATACGCTGGTAAATGACCCAAGGTGTTTTTGCGATTCGGCACTGCGTCGCTTTAACAGACAATTGCGCGGTCGTGCGACGTGGCTCCCAAACAAAATTTGCTTTCTTTTCTTCCCACAAATAGAGCTTTCTTTTGGTGGTATTTGATCACCTCTGCGATTTTTATTTTTTGCGCTATATACAAAAATAGAGCGACATTTTTGAAAAAAAAAACACTATTTTTTACTTTTTGTTAAAAAAAAAATCAAATAAAATTTTTTTATTTAGCCACATGTCTTTAGTAAAAAAAAAAATCGCAATAAAAAAAAATCTAGCTAGCTACCTAGCGGGAACAGCGACACTAATACAGCGATCAGCGGGGAAAGTAGGAGGAGGGGGGGGGGGGAGTCACGAGCACGTCTGGCCCGCATGTTCCAGCGGATCGCGATAAAAGATCAAAAATGGAAAGCAATATTTGCTGAAATGATAGACAGGACTTTGTGGCTGGAGGGTTTGTTGCCGACAGAAAAAGCCTCAGACTCGTGCAAAAAGCACTTGGCTGCGCTGAACCAAGCCAAAGGGAAAGTTCATGCTGTTGCCCCTAGCAACGCTGGTGCAGGCCGGACAGCTATTAATCTGCAAAGTGTTAAAAAACAAGTACGCTGTTTGCAATGCAGTGAGTGGGGGCATGAAGTTTCCAAATGCCCTTTGTCGCAAGCTTCAACAAAGCAAAAATATGAGAAGCCTGCTTTGAATGTAAAGAGTAAGCAGATGGGTGCAGTTGCCCATAGCAACGTCTATGATGTCAGGTCAGTGGACCGCAAGACAAAGATATTGCCTACAGAGAGTTGTGGCAAGTTTAAAACAACGTCGCTGCAAGGAGAGAAACATCTACATGTGTCGGAGAGCCAGCAACGTGCAGCTAGGAGAGCACCGTTTCCATTAGCAACCGGAGAACATGTGCCAATAGGAAGGAGGAGCTACAGGGAAGAGGTGTATCATAGAGATGCAAGTGAAGTTCTGTGTGTTGGGAGAGTGTCATCTCCCTTAGCAACAGGAGAAAGTCGCCAAACGCCATGCCTGGAATGTGGTCAGCTCGGGCACGGCATATTTTCTTGCCCTAGATTTTGGGGTGCAGTTGAAAGTGAGGTTGCTGAGCAGAACTCTTTATTGGTGGGCCAAGGTTCCTTTACAGATATGTTTGCAGTCACCCCTGGCAACAAGGAGATTTCTGTTGTGTCTGCAGGGGGTGCTAAACATTGGGAGTTGCCTACTGTGATTTCATCCTGTGGCCACCAGGGGGAGTTGGTCAGTAAAAATGCAGCTGAAAGACAACGCCCTCAAATGAAGACAGAGTTACCTGCTTCAAGATATGGTAAGACTGTTCCAATTTGTGATTCAAGTGAAGTAGCAATGTATCCGGTGAGGAGATCTGCAGAAAGTGTAAAGATGGACTTGCTGCAGTGTGGAGATCAAAGATCAAAGACTGAAAGTGATATGTGGACTTTGTGTGCACCTAAGGTAGTCCAGCAGAGTGCTGAGAGTGATGTGTTAGGGGTGACCAAAACAGTTGGTGTGTCATGTTCCCTAGCGATAGAGACAGGTGCTGCAGAGTTGCCAAGGGAAACCGCTAAGGAGCCTGTAATGGTAAGGCAAATGGTTTCCCCGGACAACTGTGAAGCCGCCCTAGTGGGCAAAATAATTCCTTTAGAGAGGAAGGTTAATGTGCTGAGTCGCATGCAGGGTGCCATGCGTTCTGATAAAAGTCAATCTGATAAAGGTTGTAGAACTGCTATGTTTATGAATGATGATACATGTACTTATGGTGATGTGTTCACTAGTATTGAGGTAGGGGTGATCGCTAAGCAGGATATGCGATTTCCCTTAGCGACAGTAGGTAAGGTTGCAGAGGTGTCCTTTGAAACCTCCAGGGAACTCGGTGTGTTGGAGCCAGAGGTTGCCGGGGACAACTGTGGTACCGCTCTGATGGATAAGAGGGTACTTCACCTTCGTGATGAGAAAAATGGTAAAACTGAAATGTCTGAATTTGCTTGTAATGATAATGTGTTACTACAGTCTGTCACTGCTGACAGAAAAAGTCCTAATGAGTTTAATGAAGCACCACACAGTGGTCAAGTTATGTTATTGCAGCCTGCTGTGTTTAAAAATGTGTTTGCGGTGGACACAAATTCTGCTATGCAAAATGGAGAGACTGCAGACACGGGTGCGTTGGCTTTTGCAAAAGTTAACCCTCTCCAGTTGGAAGGATCTGAAAAGGGCGCATACATAGCAGAAGTTTTGTCCTCAACAAAAAAGATGAGGAATGTTGAGCTTCAGAATGATATGGTAATGGATAGCGATTTGGAATCGCTCAGTGTTGCTGAAAGTGAGAGGATGAGTGTCGCACATGCGATTTGCAGTGCTCAAGGGGAGTCGCAAGTTTTGTCAGTTACCTCTGAGGTAGAGGTCTCTTTAAGTAACTCAGCCTCTCACGCCTTAGCAAATGAGCTCCTCCACATCCTTGGTAAAGGAAAAGTTCCTAAAGTTCTGTGTTTAGATGTGGCTTGTCTAGAAATAACTGAGATGTTGTTGGAATTGTCGAGAATATTTCCAATGTACACCTGCGTGTATCCACAGCAGAGGGGTGACATGGTACTGCGTAGTACCAATCGGTGGACACAGGTGGTACCGGCGCTGTTAAGCAATATTAATGGAAATTGGTTGCTCTACTATTGGTTAATTTTGTGCAAAGTTGTCTCACAGTTCTCTTTGAGAGTGCTTCCAGCGGCGGTTGTGTGCAGAAGGCGCTTAGGGGAATTGTTAGAAAAATCAGAGCTAGTAGACATAGTGGAAGTCTCTCTGTCTGCTGATGTGATGGAATGCATTCCTACTGGTGCGGTCCGAGGTACGGCTGAGCAGTGGTTGGTACATGGCGCGCGCACTGTCTCACCCTCTAGATCTCATGAAAAGAAAGGGCTCGGAATGGACGTGACAGTAGTGGGAATTCAGTCCATCACTTGCAGAGAGGTGCAGTTTGAGGTACCCGGAGACACTTTGATAGGAAATAACAGTAATGGTAACTGTAACGAAAACGTGTATGAGAAGCACTGTAGAGCACTGTCAGACAGCTCAGAGATCCTGGTTGAGGTACCAAGGGATACAGAAATGGTCAAAGAGGTTGGTGTGGAAAAATGTGCGTTGGTAGGACAATTGCTATTGGAGTGTTGGACAACAGGGGGCGATGTGAAACCACGGGACTGTCCCATAGGGAGTAACGGCCTGCCTGTAGGTGGTCCCTCCATAGACTATGTCCTAACAAACAAGGGGACCAGAGGTCCCAATGATTATGCTGAGTTGAGTAACCCTTTGTGGAACAGTGCTGTTGAGGTTAAACAGAAGGGTGTGGTGTCGATCTCAGATGGATTGTTTGCCAAAGGTAGCAACATAGGGGTTGGTGAACCTAAGAAACAAATGTTGTTGGTTAATGTAGAGTCGGGTAGTGAGAGTGGTCAGTCCCTGACAGACCCCCTGGAAGTAGGTCCCCAACAGTCCCAGGAGAGTAGGTCCGTGGGAGGAAAGAGAAGGATCTTGAGGCCAGCAGATAGAAGGGGTAGAGACATTAGGGGAAGCCCACGGTTCAGGAAGAAGTGCTGGTGGAAGCACACCCGGAAGAAGATGTGGGTGGAGTGCCCCTTTAGAGAAAAGGTTGGGCAGCTTAGGACTTCTGCTGCTGATATTTGGCACAGGGGCGCCACGGTGAAGTCTTGGCAACATACCTGAAAAACATGGGCCTACACAGCCTATGGCTGGCCTGGAGGTGTCCCATTGGTGGTGGGAGGTCTATGTGTTCCTCCCTCCGGTTCGAAACAGGAGGGGAGGATATGTGAGGATGGGACCCTGTCCGGGGTGAGAAATGGCTACTTTATGTCAGATTCTGTAAAGAAACCCATGTTAATGGGTCAGCTGTGTCTTGGGCTTTTTAAGGCTCACCTGAACAGTAATCAGGCCCCACCCACAGACAGGAAGTCTGGTCCCTGGGAGCCAGGTGAGCTCCCAACTCTCTGAAAGGAGTCAGAGAGAGGCTGCATGGATTGCAGCTAGTGTGTGCAGATCTGCAGGTTGCAGATGCCGCTTTATGTTTGAGCAGCAAGTCGCTGACTAGGAGAAAAGCAAGGATTGAGCTTATCTCTGGGAAACGCTGTGTGTTCTGAGGAACAGAACTTGGGCTTAGGCTAGAGGCCTGAAGCCGTCGATGCCAGGATTGAAAGCCAGGAGGCTAAGCTCTTTAGTTTATACAATGCAGTAATGGTGGAAACCCCCTGCGAGGGATGCTATTGCATATGTGAACCTTTTGTGAGTTTTTAAATAAAAGTGAGCTACCAAGCCCTTAAAAACGCACCTGCCACTGGAGTTTGATTCCCCAAAATCTTACAATACGTTTGTACTTTTAACCATGTGTCAATATAGATCCCTCATTTTATATATATTTTTTAGCTGTGGATGTAATTAAAAATTGTTCATGACAGTTCGTGTGCTCATATTCATGACTGTCATTGTTTTTGTTTGCCGCAAATGATGTAAATTGCTCTGAGTTTTCTTGTTCCTCCAACTTCCGGGTCTCGTGACATGACAGTGACGCATCGCGTAGGGGGAGGAGCTTAACGTGCCGAGACCAGTGGAGGTTTCAAATACGTTTCTCAACAACTACTGAGCGGCTTTTTGATCGGAACAGGGATATGTGAGTGTATTCATGTACAAGCCTTAATTCACATACTGGACAACAGTGCTGCGCCATGGTATGTTCTTTCTCTTTTATTGCATGTACCGGATAATCCCTGAGAACACATCAGCAACGGAATAGGGTGTCCACGCTGTGTTGGAACTTCTATGGATGTTTTTCTTCTTGCGTTACTGGACTGTTTTTATTGACACTCAATGAAAGCGACCTCTGATAAATTGCTGGATTTTTTATCATTTACACCTTTCCTTCACACGCAGTGTTGATAAGTATGGTGATATAGAGATCAGCTTGTTAGACTGCATTACTCACTTTGAATTTTTGGTGTGGACACAGGAGCACTATTTACATTGTTACATTGTTCACACGAGTTATATCGGCCTGTTGTGGCGTCAGTGATCACCTAATATATATGTATGTGCTTTATTCATATATTTACTGTTGGATTTCACAATATTAGTTGTAAAATTAGCGCTTATTTCACTATTATCATTCCTTTTTTTGGTTGGTGCACCAGTCACTTATACAGCAGCTTTCTTTTATTAATTTTTGTTGTGTATTTTAGAGATTTAGTAGCGCTGTATTTTCTTTATATTATTATGATATTTAGAGAGGCTAGCAATGTGTGCAGCTCTATAATAGTTAGCAAAATTTGAAAATCCAAGACCTCCTTTGAGTTTTGGTAAGCCCCAGACATATGTTAATGTTCTTCTATGGAGTAATCTAAGGTAGTAAGATGGCATAGGAATTGTCATTCTGGTTGCATTCATTTTACCTATCCATGGGATCGGGAGATGTGTCCATTGTTGTAAAAGTTTTGTAATTTGTTTGAGGAGTGGGGGGATAGTTTGCTACAAAAAGATCTGAATATGAGGCTGTTAGGTGAACCCCTAAATAGGAGATTGACCTCTCAGTCCATATAAAAGGGAGAGCATTTTAGGGCAAGTCTGATTCTACTTTGGGAGGGATATATCTAGGGCTCTGGATTTTTGGGGATTTATTGTAAGTCCCGAAATCATTGCGAATTTGTCTAGAATGGACAGGAGGTTAGCTCCGGAAACTTGTGGGAATGACAGAAATAGGAATATGTCATCTGCAAATAGACATAATTTATGATGGTATGCAGCAGTTTCAATACCTGTGATTGTCGGGTCTGTGCGGATTCGTTGGGTAAAGGTTCTACTAGGAGGGGGGAGAGTGGGCATCCCTGGTGAGTTCCTCTTTCTATTTTAAATGGATTCGATTTATAGCCTGCATATTTAATGTACGCAATTTGTTTGTTATAAAGCGCTTCGATCCATGTTAAGAAGTGGGGGCCAAAACCCCATCTTTGCAATGTGTAGTGAAGATAAGGCCCTGATATGGAGTCAAAAGCCTTTTTTATATCAAGGGATAGGAAACAAGAGGGTATTCAACGGGTTTTAGCTATTTAAGCTAGCAAAACTGCCCTACAGACATTGTCACCCGCCTGGCGCATTGGCATGAAACCTACCTGGTCTTTGTGGATAAGCTTACCTATTACATTATTCAGTCTTTTGGCTAATATTTTGGCAAAAATGTGGGCAAACATTTTGATATCTAAGTTTAGGAGTGAGTTTGAGTGGAAATTCATACATAAGGTATCGTCAGTGAGAGGTTTGGGGATCATGGAAACAATGGCTGTCAAAGTTTCTTGTCTAAAGGATTTTCCTTCTAATAATATATTAAAAGCTTCTGCTAAGATTGGTGATAACGTGTCTGTATACGTTTTGTAATATAAGACGGAGTAGCCATCTGGGCCTGGTCTCTTGTTTAATCTTAGGTCTTTGATAGCCTCGGAGACATCATCAGGTGTAATGTTGCCTTCTAATGAATTCTTTTGATCAAGGGGGTGCTGAAGGGGTTAAGTGTGACCTCATCTGTGTTTCTAACTGTAGGGGTGTGTGGCTGTAGGTGTGACATCATTGATTGTGGTTCCCTATATTAGGGAACACACGATCGATTACGGTGCCACAGTGAAGAACAGGGAAGCTGTGTTTACGGGCACAGGCTTTAATTGCCCGCGACCCACGGCTGGGCACTTAAAGAGGACGTACCTGTACTTGCTTGTGCCCAGCCGTGCCATTCTGCCGACGTATATATGTGCAGGAGGTGGTCCTTAAATGGTTAATGGTGATGGCTTGTCCTGATGGGATATAAAGGCAGTATTAAACTCCATTTCCAGTTTACGCACAAGGGTTTTCCGTTCGCGTTTGAATATGGCTGATTGTTTCTGAATTGTATTACGTATAACTGGTTTATGGGCTTCCCAAAGCGTTAATGTATTAATTTCTGGACTAGTATTGAGTGAGATATAATCTTTAATGGCTTGTTCAATGGTTTGCCGATAAAATGGGTGTTGAGTAGGATGTCTGGGAGGTTCCAAGTAGGGTTGTAGCCTTTGGGTAATGCTGATTTAATAGACGTGATTACCGCATTATGGTCAGACCATGGGATAGGGATTATATCTGCTGTAAGGCCGCGTACACACGATCAGACCGGTCCGATGAAACTGGTCTGCAGACCAGTTTCATCGGACCAATTCGATGGTGTGTACGGCCTGTTGTCTGTCAGATCAAAGTTTTAAAACTTGCTTTAAAATCTGTCCGACGGACACCTGTCCGTCGGACAGATTCGATGGTTAGTACGCAAAAGCATCGGACCAAAAACCCGCGCATGCTCAGAATCAAGTCGACGCATGCTTGGAAACATTGAACTTTGTTTTTCCAGCACGTCGTTGTGTTCTACGTCACTGCGTTCTGGTCTGATCGGATTTTTGGTCCGATAGTGTGTACACACATCAGACCATCAGACCACTTCAGCCTGGTCCGATGAAAACGGTCCGTCGGACCAGTTTCATCAGACCGGTCTGATCGTGTGTACGTGGCCTAATAATTTCAGGGAGCATACCTATAGTTAGGAATATGTGATCAATCCTTAAATATGTTTTATGAGGGTGAGAATAGTATGTATATCTACACTTAGTGAGATTACCTTCTCTCCATGAATCTACCAAATTATATTTGGATAAAAGTTGTGAAAAATACATTTTAAATTTATCTTGAGATGGTGTGTATTGGGATTTATCCAGAAATGGGAGGAGGACCTGGTTTGAATCTCCACACAGTATAACTGTACCTGTTTCATGGTCATTCATGACTTGTAGTAAATGTGACATAAATGTATTCAGTTGCTTATTTGGTGCATAGTATGAAACTACAGTTATTGCAATGTCCATAATATGGCCTATGAGAATCAAGTAGCATCATTCAGGATCTTTTATTTGGGATTGGAGAGTAAATGGGACATAAATTTGGGTGTGGAAGTACTCGTTAAGTGGGTCTCTTGTAGGCAAACTATGTGCGCCTTTTTGGCATGAAATGCATGGAAGGTCTTGGTACATTTTTGGGGAATGTTTAGTCCCTGAACATTCAGGGACAACATGTTTAATGGTGCCATGGTAGATGAATAGACAAAAAGGACTTACTCATTACCAAGTTATTCAGGTCAATCGATACGATCCAAGTGGACCCAGAGAGAGAAGAAGAGAGAGGAATAGAGATAAGTACAAGAGTAAGAAAAAGGAATAGAATACTAATGGTTAGAGAAAATAAGGTATAGATCAACATAAAGACACATTTAAGTGTTCCCGCGAGTGGGAGCAAAGATCACCCACTGGGGAAAAGGTGCTTCCATCAGACTTCCACATAATATGTGTGGCCGAATGAAGGAGGCAGAGCAGGTGCACGGATCTCCCGTTCAAGGGGGAGAGCCATCTGAAAAAAAACATCACTTTGATGTGTAATACTGTAAACCTTGCAATATATAACAAGAACTATTAGTGTTAGGCCTCGTACACACGAGGGGATATGTCCGCTGAAAACGGTCCGATGGACCGTTTCAGCAGACATCTCCGCTCGTGTGTATGGGCTAGCGGACAGATTTCTCCACCCGACAGATTTCAAAGCATGCTTTGAAATCCATCCGGTGGAATCTGTCCGCCCGACATGTCTGCTGGTTAGTACACTTACCAGCAGACATGTCGTGCCCCACCGCGCCGCCGCCAAATGGATTTGGCGCATGCGCGGAAGTGTTTAACTTCCTGGTGCGGTGACGTGGCGGTGACGTGGCGGCATCAACGTCACCGCCGCGTCACCGCGCCGTCCGGCGGCGTCAACGTCACCGCCGCGTCACCGCGCCGTCCGGCGGCTGGGAATTTGATCCGATGGTGTGTACACGCCATCGGATCAAACTCCCGATCGGACATATCCGATGGAAATGGTCCGCGGACCGTTTTCATCGGATATGTCCGATCGTGTGTACGAGGCCTTAGAGTTAACTATATTAGCAGAGGGACGGTACGGATAATAATGAGATAAAGAGCTAGCATCTGATTAACCCAGTGTTTCTCAACTCCAGTCCTCAAGTCCCCCCAACAGGATTTTTTTCAGGATTTCCCTCAGATGAAAAGGCTGTGGGAATTACTAAGGCAGTGAAACTGATCAAATCACCTGTGCAAAATAATGGAAATCCTGAAAACCTGACCTGTTGGGGGGCCTTGAGGACTGGAGTTGAGAAACACTGAATTAACCCAAGATACCCTGGAGGGGAGGTAACATAAACTAAAGGAGTGCTAAGAAGGCATGAGGGTAAAGCAGGGACGGGAAAACCCCCAATGTTAATATTGAGGGTATATCTAAAGTTCTAACAGGGAGAGGTAATGCTAAATAAAATCCTAGAAAGTATAATACTGTTGCTATATAAAACTTCTTATTGGTGGTCTAGGGTCAGCCGAGTTTTAACAATTAGAACAAATAGAACAAGTAGGACCTATGTCCTTAACAATTATAATGAATGCCAAGAGGCCTTTTACATATGCCCTTTATGTAGGTCAAGGAAGGTTAGAATAAATAGCACTTTTTGCATACAAAGGACCTAGAATTTTAACTGTAGAAATAGTAAACAGTTCTGGAATTTAAGCTGAAATAAAGAAAAAAATAACCAAACATTGATCATGCAATTCTGGAAAACAAAAAGGAAACTGTTTATATAACAGAACTTATTATTATGTATCAGAGAACTAGTAGGTGCAGTGCATTGCCCAACAAGTCTTTAAAAGACTAATAGCAGGGTAAGGAATGAGCCAAATGTTCAGTTTTAGAATTTCTTTCAATCCATTGGATCCTCTCTTTCCTGAGGAGGTTATGCGTAGTAACCTCTCTTGTGGGATGAATGGTTTCCGTTTCTCAGGTTGGATTGAGAATGATTTACTTCGGATGAGAGAGGTGTTGATCTACTGCGCGATGGCGTATTTTGTGGTTTTGGTTCCATAAAATGTAGGTCTATGAGTGTTTGTTGAAGTTCATCAAAAGCTCTGCAAGTATATCTTTTCCCTTTGTAAGCAAAAATGGGAACCCCCATTGGTAGGTGATGTCATGTAATTCCAGAAGAAGGGGTTTTAATGCTCTCCTTTCAGCAATTGTTATTTGTGACAAATCAGCAAACAATTGGTATTCATTTACTTGGAAATTCAGCTGCTTCAGTTTTTTTTGCAGCAAGGGCTCAATGGATTCTGTCGATTTCCAATCTTTCAATGGCAATGGCTGGTTGCAATTCCTGAAACCAAGCAGTTATGGGGGATTGCAGGTCAATGATTGTTTAAGGAATACCCCCGATACGTAAGTTGGACCTCCTGTCTCTGTTCTCATGGTCCTCAATTTTAGTATTGAGCAATAGGTTTGCCTCTTTGAGCTTTTCTATTTCCATAGTGTGTTCCAGAGAAGCATTTTCGAAATCATCTGCTTTAACCAATAAAGCTGCTGTGCATTTCCCAAGTTCTCTTA
The DNA here is from genome assembly GCA_029574335.1 of Rana kukunoris. Taxonomy (NCBI): domain Eukaryota; kingdom Metazoa; phylum Chordata; class Amphibia; order Anura; family Ranidae; genus Rana; species Rana kukunoris. The sequence goes on from CM056053.1 coordinate 339,296,884, forward strand.
TCTCTCTTGTGAGGTTAGACGTGATTTGATCAGAAGTTTGTTTTAGTGCTTTATGGAGCATATGTTCAAATTGTTTTTAAAATGGCTGCGTCTACTTGAGGGGTCTGAGGAGAGTCTTGTGAGGTGAATAAATCCCTGTCAGAATCATCTGGGGACACAGGTTGTGTCAGGCTTTGCCTGTGGGAGCGCATAGAGGCTGTGACTGAAGAGGGGGGCGGTGCCATTTTGGTCAAAGCTTTTGCCTTTGAAGCCTTCATGAGTGAATTCTTTATTTTGACACGGCCGCCTCCCTGTGCCATAATTTTGCCCACAAATTGGTCACCTAGATCCCGGGTACTAGTTCCACCCAAGGATATGTCAAAATACTTGCAGGTTTTGGTTAAATACCGGCTCTCCTCCCGAACATTGTGGAGCTCTAGCACTGCATTACACACCACTAGACTCCACGCATGCACCCTACTGTATCGGATTCCAGTCCTCGCTATGCAATTTCCTGCTTGTTTTGTATTGTTCTTACTTTCTTCTTTCAATAAAATTCTTAATAAAAAATCAGTAGGAAAAAAAGAGGAAATGACAGGCATGGTGTATGTATCCACACAAGGATAACACAATATCAACAATTGCTTGTGATTATGTTAGCACTATGACAAGCAAATTAAGGAAGAGCCCCACTCACAGAGGGAGTGGCCTCTTCGACTGGCTGCCCACAGGTGCTGATGACTTCTTTTAATGAGCAGTTTGTATAAGCAGCTTCTAATGGGCAGGTTGCATAGCAAGGTGGAGATTGTCAGGCAGCAGAAGAATACGGAAATTTCTTGTCCCATACTTACTGTAATTTAACTTTCCTGGCATATCATCACATCAGCACACCAATGGTTAATCCTCCATAGGTTACCCTCAGAACCACCTCAAGACCACCTCCAATAGCTAAAATAAAAGATCCTCCATCCTGATCAAAGGTCTTCACCTAACTAGATAGCGACAGGCGGGAAACAGTTGTGCTGACGCAAGGATATGCAATATGTATGGTACAACAACTTTTCATATTCCTGGCTTACTTCAAGTCAGCACACCATGAGGATTAACTAGCAAGAAAAAAATGGGAGGGCAAACAAAAAGAAATACCCAACAAAAGGTATGTTGCGTAATATGTAAAAAAATAATATATTTCTCTTGTAAGGCTGCTAAAAACAACACTGTCCTATAGTGGCGTGCAATGGTAGTGCAGACTCTCCAACTGGTCATTCTAAAGATGTCCTCTAGCTGAACCTTAGCTTATGGAGCCAAGGAGGCTGATATCCCTCATATCGATTGAGTCATATAAATTCCAGAGAAGCCAGACTTACCTTAGTTCTTATTGGCTAGGGTGATGACCTTTGATACCCAGTAAGAGATCATTCTCAAAGTCACAGCCTCAGCCTTTTTGGGGCCCACTAAAAGGATTAAAAGGTTATGCACTTTTCTGATAGGAGCAGATCTCTCTATACCTGTATATATGGATAGCAAGCTCACCAGGTCTAGGGTGCTGAAGTCCTCTTTTTTAGAAGATAAAGTTACTTGATTAAAACTTGGGAGGATTGCTTCCCAATAATCATGGAAGCTAGAAGTTACCCTTGGCATGCGACTTGGAGCAGGTAAAAGAATAGCTTTTGTGGAAGGACCACACAGTAAAGTTCTTTGCAGGACAGATCTGCCAATTCCAAAACTCTTCTTGCAGAGACAATGGCAACCAAAAACACCAACTTTAAATTCAGGAACCATAGGAGCAGGAATCCGGTGGTATTAATTGGGCCTGCATGAGTGACTTGAAGACCCAGTCAAGATACCAGGATGGTATAAAGCAGCTCTTTGGTTGTCTAATGCGAATTGCTGTCTGCAGGAAACATTTAACTAGAGGATCTTCAGCCCATTTCCCTTAATACCCAGTGAGACAATAAGGCAGAGACCTGCACCAAGGCTGACTGAGGGAAATACAATACATTGGGCAAAGAAGGAGTCTCAGGAGCAAAGTGTTTGCGTTGTGCAAACTCTACAAATTTCCTCCAAATACGTTCATATGTGAGGTTGGTTGAGGTCTTTCTTCATTAATGTCTGTAATATCTGGAAGGACAGTCCTTGAGCTGTTAATTGGGCTGATTCAACAACCAATGCTGCTAGTCGTAGTTTCGCCGGGTTGGAGTTTTGCCACCCGTTCTGGATCAAAAGATCCTTCTTGGCTGGAAACAAGATATGAGGGACTGACAAGATCTGCATGATCAATGGAAACCAAGGCTCCTCAGCCAATAGGAAACCAATAAACACTGTGTGGAACTTTTTCTGCTTGGATATTCAATAGGACCTTCATTAATAGTGGGACTGGTGGAAAGATATAAAACATCAGAAAATCCCAACAAATCGAAAAGGCATTCTGTGCTAGGGCCCCTGTGTTTCTGTATCTGAGTGCTGAGTGGAAGTGGAGTGTTCTGAGGAGTCACAAATTGGTCAATGTTGGAGTGCCCCCTCTCCTGATATTTTTCCTGAGGTACTTCAATTGGAGTGTCCACACCACATGCTGTGTTAGGGAGTGTCTGCTCAGCTGATCCACCAGTTGATTCTGGATTCCTGGTAGATATTCTGTTGTCAGATCCTGAAGGTTCTCTTCCGCCCAAGCAACGATGTCTGCCAACAGATGGAGGAGTTTTAGACTCCTTGTCCCCCCTTAGTGGGAGAGGCAAGCTACCACTGTCCTGTTGTCCAGTAGCATCTTTACTAGGGCTCCGCAATGATCCTTCTGAAATGCCTGCAAAGCCAGAAAGGCTGTTCTCAGTTCCAAATAGTTTAATTGCCTGTTCTAGTGGGTTCCAGTGGCCTTGAATTTGTTTTTCTTGACAGTGGGTTTTCCAACCCCAAAAACTGGCATCCGAGGTCATAATAGTCCAATCTCCTGGATTGAGGGGTACTCCCCAGCATAGGTTCTGTGGCACGGTCCACCAACCTAGGTCTCAGCAATGTACATTTCCTGTTTTTTAGATATTCTGTCCCATTGGCTCAAGAACTGTCACCTAGAATCCCCCATGTGTCACCTGGTCCATGTGACTACCAGCATTGTGGTGGTAAACATCCTGATCAGGACCATGCAGTCTTCAGCTGAGAGAGAGGTAAACCTCATTGGGTTTAGGGCACACTGTGCAGCTGTTGATTCTTCCTGTCTGGGAGATAAACCTGTCTCTGAAAAGTACAGAATATTACTCCTAAGTACTCCATTGTTTGGGAGTGATGGAACTGGCTCTTCTCTACATTTATTATCCAACCAAACTTGTCAAGGGTCAAAAGGACCTGGTCCCTTTGATCCTTGAATTGTTGAGTGGAATTTCCAAGAATGATGATGCCATTTAAATAATGGTATATTCTTATTCCTTCCAGGTGAATTAAATGATGGAGAGGAGGATCTTCGAGAATACCCTTAGGGCAGAACAGTTGGGCGAGACATATGAACTGATAATGGTGGTCGCGTATTCACGAACCTCTAAAACCTTTGCTGTTGCCTCTTTATGGGGACATGCAGATGTTCAAGAGGTTCATCAAAATAAGTCAGTCATTCTCTTTAACCATTTTCATCATAGTCTGGGGAGACTCCACCTTGAACCTTCCATAGAATATGTAATTGTTCAGTCTTCTCAAATCCAAGACAGGTCTCTAAGTATCCTGAGGATTTTGGCACCAGGAAGTTTGGCGAGTAGAAACCCTTTCCCCCTCTTTTCAAACAAAACATGCTTGTTGGACCCTTTGGACAAGAGTTCTTGTATATATATATATATATATATTGTGACGGTATGCGAGGTGAGATACTTGACCATAGGTATATTTCACCGCGCATACGTTCTATTTTGAGAAGCTGAACCGGAATCCGGGCCGGGTTTTACGGCCTCTGGTGTTCCGGTCCAGATATTTGGGTCCACTGGAGTTCAATGTCAGGTGGACCTGAAAAACAACCAGGAAGAGATCAGAAGGGAGCTCTCTGGTTTTGGGACACTGAGGAGGGAACCTGAGTGTGAGCAGCTCTCTAAAGACATTGCAAGAAAAAGGTTTGCGTTGTTGTTTATTTTGTGGGTGGTGGGGACCAGCCCCACACTGTATAGATAGGAGACCCTGATGTTTAGTTTAGCGCCGGACGGCAAGGATTTTATTTTACTGTTTTGTTTGTTTTAACCTGCAAACCTTTTGTAAAATAAACCTGGCAGCTGCCAGACTTAAAAAGAAAGTGCCTGTTTACAGACTGTGTTTTAGGAAAGCGATCCCCACGAGCTAATCTCCCACAATATATATATATATATATATATATATATATATATATATCTGGAGACACTCTGGCCACTGGGTTTTCACAAATGAATTTGGAGGGTGGTGTGTGAATTCTATGGAGTAAATGTTTTTTACGGTGTTCATGACCCAGCTATCTGTAACGCTCACTGTCCAGGCCCTCCAATAGGAGGTTAACTTTGCTCCTACCTGATGGGGCTGGATGTGTGCACCCTAAAAAAAGACTTGTCACTAGCCTTGGCCCCCTGTGCTGCCCTATATTTGATGCCCTGAACAAAGGAACTCTGAGTCCCTCTTCACTGGGGTCTATTTTGTACTGGCCTGTATGTTTTCGCCTCCTGAAAGCATCTATCGATCACCAGACTAAACCATCTTGGTTGTTTCTTTCAGCCAGGTTGAGGGATAAGAGCCAAATTTACCCATTACTCTCTTGATAGTATCTTCCAAGGTCTTTCCAAACAGTAAATTGCCATTGTACAGTAGGCTACAAAAGGTCTGTTTGGAAGCTCCATCCGCTGACCAATGACGGGGCCATAGGGCCTGTAAGGGTCTTGTAAAGACCCCCCTTAATTATGAACTTACTTTGTGCTTTGCTATAACTTAACTTAGAACTGATTTTTTAACATTTGCTTTTAGCTGACACGCCTCATATGTGGCAACACTGTTATAGAAAAGATGAAACGGACAGAAAATGTTTACCAAAATATAATCATAAATACTGATAAATATGTCTGGGACATAATTTGAACTAAATTTAATATTGTACAATAATACACACACATATATCCTTTAACCACCAACCACTCCTGCACATATACGTTGGCAGAATGGCACAGCTGGGCACAGGCACATACAGGTACGTCGTCTTTAAGAGCCCAGCCGTGGGTCGCGGACGTGCGCGACCCAGTCCGAAGCTCCATGACCACGCCCACGGGACCCGCATACCCGATCACCGCTGGTGTCCCGCGATCGGTCACAGGAGCTGAAGAACGGGGAAGGTGTGTGTAAACACATCTTCCCCGTTCTTCACTGTGGCAATGTCAGTGATCGCTCCGCCCCCATAAAGTCTGCCATAATGTGGCAGTCACAAAGGAAAACGTTGATTGCCTCCATTAGTAGTATAAAAATATATATTAATAAAAAAGCCATAAAACTATCCTCTATTTTGTAAACGCTATACATTTTGCACAAACCAATCGATAAACGCTTATTGCGATTTTTTTTACCAAAGATAGGTAGAAGAATACGTATCAGCCTAAACTAAGAAAAAATTATGGCCCAGATTCACGTACATCTGCGCATTATTGGACCGGCGTAGCGCACCGCCTTTACGTTAGACATGCGCAACTTTGCCGCGTAATCATCCTATTCTCGTAGCTTTTGCGCAGGAAATTGCGCATACGTAACGTTTTTCCAGAGGCGTAAGGAGGAGTAATACAAATTGGGAGGGACGTGGGCGTGTTACATTGAAATGAGCCGCGACCCCATGCAAATGAAGGGCCGGCCGGCTCGCGCATGCACGCTTGAACGAGACCATGTCAGCTCCGATGTGCGCATGCTCACAACTCGGGAGCGGCGCAATCAGTGAAATTGGAAATGGACTAGGGCAACGTTGTGAACTACGCGAACAGTATAAATAGACACACACAAACGCACTTCCTTTGCAAAAGTACATCCCTTTGTCCCTTCCCATTTAACAAAGTGCTTTTGTTCTTGTTGTTCGTTGCGGTGTGTTTTGTAGTTGTCAGATTAGTGTTCTGTGTGATCAAGTGGTTGTTGTTAGATTTTTGAAAGTGGTTTTTGATAAGTGTTTGAGAGACTGTTTGTTTGATTGATATATTTCTTTTTGTTTCTTTTCCTGCTGTATTTTTTTTTTTGGGGACTGTTTCTTGGTGAGTAGTTTTCTGTGTGTGTGTGTGTTTTTTTGTGATTGGTTGTGCTTGTTTGTGTGCGTGAATTTTGTTGACTGGGACTGTTTTTTTTTGGAAGGATGACTGAGAGAAAACGAAAGCTTAATTTTACAGTTGTGGAAAAACAGATTCTTGCCCGGGCCATTAGCGAGTATGGGCGTTACCTCCACGGCCCAGAGAGTGCCAACACCACCCTGGCCAGGAGGAGGGAGATTTTGGATAGGATCACTGACCAGGTGAATTCTGCGGGGCAGGGGGAGACACGGACCAGGTCTGGGATTGACAAAAAAATCAATGACCTCCGGCGTCTGGTCAAAAAGAAGTTGGCCAGAATGCATGCCCATGCCAGGGGCACAGGAGGGGGCCCACCATGCCGTATTAGCCTGACAGCGGAGGAGCGTGCGGTGGCCCTGACCTTTCATCGGCATGAAGTTGAGGGCCTGCCCTGCTTTGACTCCAGTCCCCAGCCCGTGGTGCCAGGTAAGTTATTTTCTTTTTTAATATCAGGTGTGTAGCATGTGTGGGGGAGGGGGTGAAAGGGAATATGTGGCAAGTGTGTGGATCCTCCAACCTGTGAATGTTTTGTGTCATCCACAGATGTGCAGGAGGGTGCAGGGCCATCTGGCCTGACTGCACCAACCCCAGGACAGCAGCCTAATGAGGCCCCCCCAACAAGGCCGGAGTCCGCGGAGGAGGTTCAACAGGAGCAGGACAATCATGAGGAGCAGGACAATCATGAGGAGGAGGAGAATCATGAGGAGAAGGAGTCCATGTCAGGCACTGGACGTTTGGGTTTTGAGGACTTCTCCCCTCTGGCTGCCAGCAGGCAGGCCTCCCTAAGGGGGAGCCCCCCCCCTCCTCCCCCAACATGGCTCCCCTCACAAGGGCCTTCCCTTCTCCCCGGCCACAAGCATCAGCTGGAGGCAGGATGTCATCCCAGACCACCAGGGGGTTGGCCGATCTCCTGCCCGCCACCCTGAGAAGGGACCAGTTCCTCCAGACCCGCCATCTGGGACAGGTCAGCCAGACATTGGTGCGGATGGAGGAGAGCCTGTCCTCCATCAAGGATACGCTGGGGAACCTGGACTCCCACTCCCGGGCTTTCACAACCTGCCTAAATGAACTGCAGACGACATCAGCAGGCGTTGGGCAGGATGTGAGGGCCCTTACCCTGGCTATCCAGGCCAACACGGCAACAGTTGGTGCTGCCCTGGACAGAATTGCCGTGGCCTTGGAGGGCAGGCCACCAGGTGGGCAGAGATCAGGGGCTGATCCTCCTTCCCCGGTTTTACCCCTTCCCCATGAGTCTCCCCTGAGAAGCCGGGGCCGTGGCCGGGGGCGCCCCAGGCGTGGCTCACGCAGAGGGCAGTAATCTGTTTTTCCCCCAATTTTTTTTTTTTTCAAATTTTTTTTTTTTTTTTTTTGTGTGGTTTTTTTTTTTTTTGCTGGAAATTTTTTGATTTTGCAGGTCATTTTTTTTTTTGGGGGTTGTGAATGCTGTGTGAAGGTGGGGGTGACATTCCTGCCGGAAAAGGGGTGTCACCCTCAATTTTGGTGGAGAAGGGTTCCCCAGGACCAGGGAGAAGTGATCCCCAGGTCCGTGTGAATGGTGTATGAATGTACAGTGACATAATTGGAGCCTTGGCGTGGCGTTGCTGCTCACAAGTCCAGCATGGTGGACTGGTGCCAATCCAATTTGATGTGGATGTGGGGTGTGTGTGCTAGGGACCACAGTGGTGTGCATGCATGCATTCTCATTGTGCCATGATTAATGTGTATGTTTAACCTGCAAAGATGCCCAATGTGAGCTGTCTCCTGGCTGCTCTTCCCTCAGAAGATGGGTTAACCTCGGTTAGGGGGGGATTGTCTGGTTCAGGGGTCAGGTCATCACGTAGGTCAATCTGCAGGCCCTTTCTTTCTGCAAAGTTGTGCAGCATGCAACATGTACCGATGATCTGGCACACAAAGTTTGGGGAGTACAAGAGGGTACCCCCAGACTTATCCAGGCATCAGAAACATGACTTTAGGATGCCAAAGGTGCGCTCCACCACTGCTTGTGTTTGAGCATGTGCTTGATTGTATCTTTCCTCTCCTGGAGTTTGGGGGTTCCGGATAGGAGTCATGAGATGGGGTCCCAGTGGATATGCAGAGTCACCTGGAAGGGAAAAGACAGGAGGATGTTAGTCATGCATGTGCCCCTTGTGATGTGCATCATGGGAGGGGATAGTCATGCCTGCCACCCATGTCACTCACCAACCAGCCAGGTGTCCCCATACACGTTCTGATCGAATTCCATTCGGATGTGGCATTGATTGTATATGTAGCTGTCATGGCTGGACCCTGGGTGTTTGGCACGGACGTGCCATATGAGGCCTTGGGCATCGACTATCACCTGTACATTGATGGAATGCCAATGCTTCCGATTGCGGTACATGTGCTCTGTCTCCTGGGGGGGCTGGAGTGCCACATGTGTGCAATCAATGGCCCCCACAGTGCGTGGGAATCTGGCAATTCTGTAGAAATCTGTCATTGCCTTCAGCCGCAGGTCCTCAGTGGTGGGTTTGATGATTTGGTTGGCCATGCGTCTGAGGATTGCAGGGACAACCTGGTGCACACATCTGCTCATGGAGGACTGTGACATCCCATCCACCACTCCACTTGTACGCTGAAAAGAGCCACTGGCAAGGAAATGGAGTGTTGCCAGGACCTTGACCAGTGGCTGCACTGCATGTGAGCGGTGTGTTGGGCTGGTGATGTCATCCTGCAGGGTTGTGGTTAATTCCAGGATGGCATGAGGGGTGAATCTGAAGATGCGATACACCTCAGAATCACTCATGCCAAACAGGTCTATGGTGTGTCTATCGCACTTTTGCGCGGACGGATGCGCCAGTCTAACGAAATTACGCGGGACAAAAAAAAGTCGATTTTTTGCGTATCTCGTTCTGGGGATACCGCGCAACGAAACGCACGCGCACATTTAGACTTACGCACGCGCATCTCCTGTTGCGCAGGCGTAATCGCTCTGTGAATCTGGGCCTATGTTTTTTTATATTTTTTTGGCGGGATATTTATTATAGCAAAAAGTAAAAAATATTTAATTTTTTTCAAAATTGTAGCTCTATTTTTGTTTATAGCGCAAAAAATAAAAACCGCAGAGGTGATCAAATACCACCAAAAGAAAGCTCTATTTATGGGAAAAAAAGAACGCCAATTTTGTTTGGGAGCCACATCGCACAATTGTCAGTTAAAGCAACGCAGTGCCGAATCGCAAAAACTGGCCAGGTCCTTTACATGCATAATGGTCCGGGTCTTAAGTGGTTAGGAATATGTGTATTAATTACTAAAATAAGGTGTTATTAAGGGTGACTAACATATGTATATTAACAATTCTATGAAAGTGGATTTGTCTTTAATGATGACAAGCAATTTTCTATTGGTGTAATTATGTAATATCACTTGGTCATGGCTTGACAATATATTGTATTTAAAAGAGAAGCATGGAATTTTTTTTATCCCATAATCATACTTACCTAGGTGGATGCAGCATTGGCCAGAGTGTCTCCAGACTGAGAACCGAGACACCGAACTCCACCGATGGCTCAGTTCTACCACCTCCTCGAGCAGAGTGCTGCTGCCTGTCAATCATCAGCTCTCCTTCTCTGAGCTGAGCTGTGGAGCAGCGGCTCGTTGTGAGGCTCAGACACCTATCAGTCCAGGCACCTGGCGATCCAGACTTCCAGAGTTGGTATGACGTGGTGCTTGGACTTATCTTGGTGACATCAGCAGAGAGCAGACTTCAAAACTGGTCACAGGAGTGCAAAACAAATTGTACTTCTGTGACCCATAGGAGAAGCCCAGCCGAATTAGCTCAGGCTGGACTTCTGCTTTAAGATTTTGAACCAGGGAATAAAAGATGAGTGATGCATTATTCTGTGTTCATGTTTTGACTTCGATCTACATCGCTGCCCGCAGAACTATGTGTGTGTGTGTCTGAGAGTGTGTAAGGGAGAGTGCCGGCATAGGTTAGTATAGGAGTAAAACATAGGGAGGACATCCTTAATGATAGAAAGGTACTATTAACTTGTTGTAAGTCAGGTTGGAGTATCCTTTCAATGCCCTATTTGCTTTAAATGAATTGGCCATGAATCTTGCTAACAGCTTTACCAGGTCTACCAAGGCTTCTGCAATGAAAATTAGCTGATAAGTTAGGCTCTTGCAATGCTGTAACAATTCTTGAGGGTCCATGCCCGAGCTGAAGGCAGTCTTAATGTTATTCACTTTTCTGATAGGAGCAGATCTCTCTATACCTGTATATATGGATAGCAAGCTCACCAGGTCTAGGGTGCTGAAGTCCTCTTTTTTAGAAGATAAAGTTACTTGATTAAAACTTGGGAGGATTGCTTCCCAATAATCATGGAAGCTAGAAGTTACCCTTGGCATGCGACTTGGAGCAGGTAAAAGAATAGCTTTTGTGGAAGGACCACACAGTAAAGTTCTTTGCAGGACAGATCTGCCAATTCCAAAACTCTTCTTGCAGAGACAATGGCAACCAAAAACACCAACTTTAAATTCAGGAACCATAGGAGCAGGAATCCGGTGGTATTAATTGGGCCTGCATGAGTGACTTGAAGACCCAGTCAAGATACCAGGATGGTATAAAGCAGCTCTTTGGTTGTCTAATGCGAATTGCTGTCTGCAGGAAACATTTAACTAGAGGATCTTCAGCCCATTTCCCTTAATACCCAGTGAGACAATAAGGCAGAGACCTGCACCAAGGCTGACTGAGGGAAATACAATACATTGGGCAAAGAAGGAGTCTCAGGAGCAAAGTGTTTGCGTTGTGCAAACTCTACAAATTTCCTCCAAATACGTTCATATGTGAGGTTGGTTGAGGTCTTTCTTCATTAATGTCTGTAATATCTGGAAGGACAGTCCTTGAGCTGTTAATTGGGCTGATTCAACAACCAATGCTGCTAGTCGTAGTTTCGCCGGGTTGGAGTTTTGCCACCCGTTCTGGATCAAAAGATCCTTCTTGGCTGGAAACAAGATATGAGGGACTGACAAGATCTGCATGATCAATGGAAACCAAGGCTCCTCAGCCAATAGGAAACCAATAAACACTGTGTGGAACTTTTTCTGCTTGGATATTCAATAGGACCTTCATTAATAGTGGGACTGGTGGAAAGATATAAAACATCAGAAAATCCCAACAAATCGAAAAGGCATTCTGTGCTAGGGCCCCTGTGTTTCTGTATCTGAGTGCTGAGTGGAAGTGGAGTGTTCTGAGGAGTCACAAATTGGTCAATGTTGGAGTGCCCCCTCTCCTGATATTTTTCCTGAGGTACTTCAATTGGAGTGTCCACACCACATGCTGTGTTAGGGAGTGTCTGCTCAGCTGATCCACCAGTTGATTCTGGATTCCTGGTAGATATTCTGTTGTCAGATCCTGAAGGTTCTCTTCCGCCCAAGCAACGATGTCTGCCAACAGATGGAGGAGTTTTAGACTCCTTGTCCCCCCTTAGTGGGAGAGGCAAGCTACCACTGTCCTGTTGTCCAGTAGCATCTTTACTAGGGCTCCGCAATGATCCTTCTGAAATGCCTGCAAAGCCAGAAAGGCTGTTCCCAGTTCCAAATAGTTTAATTGCCTGTTCTAGTGGGTTCCAGTGGCCTTGAATTTGTTTTTCTTGACAGTGGGTTTTCCAACCCCAAAAACTGGCATCCGAGGTCATAATAGTCCAATCTCCTGGATTGAGGGGTACTCCCCAGCATAGGTTCTGTGGCACGGTCCACCAACCTAGGTCTCAGCAATGTACATTTCCTGTTTTTTAGATATTCTGTCCCATTGGCTCAAGAACTGTCACCTAGAATCCCCCATGTGTCACCTGGTCCATGTGACTACCAGCATTGTGGTGGTAAACATCCTGATCAGGACCATGCAGTCTTCAGCTGAGAGAGAGGTAAACCTCATTGGGTTTAGGGCACACTGTGCAGCTGTTGATTCTTCCTGTCTGGGAGATAAACCTGTCTCTGAAAAGTACAGAATATTACTCCTAAGTACTCCATTGTTTGGGAGTGATGGAACTGGCTCTTCTCTACATTTATTATCCAACCAAACTTGTCAAGGGTCAAAAGGACCTGGTCCCTTTGATCCTTGAATTGTTGAGTGGAATTTCCAAGAATGATGATGCCATTTAAATAATGGTATATTCTTATTCCTTCCAGGTGAATTAAATGATGGAGAGGAGGATCTTCGAGAATACCCTTAGGGCAGAACAGTTGGGCGAGACATATGAACTGATAATGGTGGTCGCGTATTCACGAACCTCTAAAACCTTTGCTGTTGCCTCTTTATGGGGACATGCAGATGTTCAAGAGGTTCATCAAAATAAGTCAGTCATTCTCTTTAACCATTTTCATCATAGTCTGGGGAGACTCCACCTTGAACCTTCCATAGAATATGTAATTGTTCAGTCTTCTCAAATCCAAGACAGGTCTCTAAGTATCCTGAGGATTTTGGCACCAGGAAGTTTGGCGAGTAGAAACCCTTTCCCCCTCTTTTCAAACAAAACATGCTTGTTGGACCCTTTGGACAAGAGTTCTTGTATATATATATATATATATATATATATATATATATATATATATCTGGAGACACTCTGGCCACTCGGTTTTCACAAATGAATTTGGAGGGTGGTGTGTGAATTCTATGGAGTAAATGTTTTTTACGGTGTTCATGACCCAGCTATCTGTAACGCTCACTGTCCAGGCCCTCCAATAGGAGGTTAACTTTGCTCCTACCTGATGGGGCTGGACGTGTGCACCCTAAAAAAAGACTTGTCACTAGCCTTGGCCCCCTGTGCTGCCCTATATTTGATGCCCTGAACAAAGGAACTCTGAGTCCCTCTTCACTGGGGTCTATTTTGTACTGGCCTGTATGTTTTCGCCTCCTGAAAGCATCTATCGATCACCAGACTAAACCATCTTGGTTGTTTCTTTCAGCCAGGTTGAGGGATAAGAGCCAAATTTACCCATTACTCTCTTGATAGTATCTTCCAAGGTCTTTCCAAACAGTAAATTGCCATTGTACAGTAGGCTACAAAAGGTCTGTTTGGAAGCTCCATCCGCTGACCAATGACGGGGCCATAGGGCCTGTAAGGGTCTTGTAAAGACCCCCCTTAATTATGAACTTACTTTGTGCTTTGCTATAACTTAACTTAGAACTGATTTTTTAACATTTGCTTTTAGCTGACACGCCTCATATGTGGCAACACTGTTATAGAAAAGATGAAACGGACAGAAAATGTTTACCAAAATATAATCATAAATACTGATAAATATGTCTGGGACATAATTTGAACTAAATTTAATATTGTACAATAATACACACACATATATCCTTTAACCACCAACCACTCCTGCACATATACGTTGGCAGAATGGCACAGCTGGGCACAGGCACATACAGGTACGTCGTCTTTAAGAGCCCAGCCGTGGGTCGCGGACGTGCGCGACCCAGTCCGAAGCTCCATGACCACGCCCACGGGACCCGCATACCCGATCACCGCTGGTGTCCCGCGATCGGTCACAGGAGCTGAAGAACGGGGAAGGTGTGTGTAAACACATCTTCCCCGTTCTTCACTGTGGCAATGTCAGTGATCGCTCCGCCCCCATAAAGTCTGCCATAATGTGGCAGTCACAAAGGAAAACGTTGATTGCCTCCATTAGTAGTATAAAAATATATATTATTAAAAAAGCCATAAAACTATCCTCTATTTTGTAAACGCTATACATTTTGCACAAACCAATCGATAAACGCTTATTGCGATTTTTTTTACCAAAGATAGGTAGAAGAATACGTATCAGCCTAAACTAAGAAAAAATTATGGCCCAGATTCACGTACATCTGCGCATTATTGGACCGGCGTAGCGCACCCCCTTTACGTTAAACGTGCGCAATTTTGCCGCGTAATCATCCTATTCTCGTAGCTTTTGCGCAGGAAATTGCGCATACGTAACGTTTTTCCAGAGGCGTAAGGAGGAGTAATACAAATTGGGAGGGACGTGGGCGTGTTACATTGAAATGAGCCGCGACCCCATGCAAATGAAGGGCCGGCCGGCTCGCGCATGCACGCTTGAACGAGACCATGTCAGCTCCGATGTGCGCATGCTCACAACTCGGGAGCGGCGCAATCAGTGAAATTGGAAATGGACTAGGGCAACGTTGTGAACTACGCGAACAGTATAAATAGACACACACAAACGCACTTCCTTTGCAAAAGTACATCCCTTTGTCCCTTCCCATTTAACAAAGTGCTTTTGTTCTTGTTGTTCGTTGCGGTGTGTTTTGTAGTTGTCAGATTAGTGTTCTGTGTGATCAAGTGGTTGTTGTTAGATTTTTGAAAGTGGTTTTTGATAAGTGTTTGAGAGACTGTTTGTTTGATTGATTTTTTTTCTTTTTGTTTCTTTTCCTGCTGTATTTTTTTTTTTGGGGACTGTTTCTTGGTGAGTAGTTTTCTCTGTGTGTGTGTGTTTTTTTGTGATTGGTTGTGCTTGTTTGTGTGCGTGAATTTTGTTGACTGGGACTGTTTTTTTTTGGAAGGATGACTGAGAGAAAACGAAAGCTTAATTTTACAGTTGTTCAAAAACAGATTCTTGCCCGGGCCATTAGCGAGTATGGGCGTTACCTCCACGGCCCAGAGAGTGCCAACACCACCCCGGCCAGGAGGAGGGAGATTTTGGATAGGATCACTGACCAGGTGAATTCTGCGGGGCAGGGGGAGACACGGACCAGGTCTGGGATTGACAAAAAAATCAATGACCTCCGGCGTCTGGTCAAAAAGAAGTTGGCCAGAATGCATGCCCATGCCAGGGGCACAGGAGGGGGCCCACCATGCCGTATTAGCCTGACAGCGGAGGAGCGTGCGGTGGCCCTGACCTTTCATCGGCATGAAGTTGAGGGCCTGCCCTGCTTTGACTCCAGTCCCCAGCCCGTGGTGCCAGGTAAGTTATTTTCTTTTTTAATATCAGGTGTGTAGCATGTGTGGGGGAGGGGGTGAAAGGGAATATGTGGCAAGTGTGTGGATCCTCCAACCTGTGAATGTTTTGTGTCATCCACAGATGTGCAGGAGGGTGCAGGGCCATCTGGCCTGACTGCACCAACCCCAGGACAGCAGCCTAATGAGGCCCCCCCAACAAGGCCGGAGTCCGCGGAGGAGGTTCAACAGGAGCAGGACAATCATGAGGAGCAGGACAATCATGAGGAGGAGGAGAATCATGAGGAGAAGGAGTCCATGTCAGGCACTGGACGTTTGGGTTTTGAGGACTTCTCCCCTCTGGCTGCCAGCAGGCAGGCCTCCCTAAGGGGGAGCCACCCCCCTCCTCCCCCAACATGGCTCCCCTCACAAGGGCCTCCCCTTCTCCCCGGCCACAAGCATCAGCTGGAGGCAGGATGTCATCCCAGACCACCAGGGGGTTGGCCGATCTCCTGCCCGCCACCCTGAGAAGGGACCAGTTCCTCCAGACCCGCCATCTGGGACAGGTCAGCCAGACATTGGTGCGGATGGAGGAGAGCCTGTCCTCCATCAAGGATACGCTGGGGAACCTGGACTCCCACTCCCAGGCTTTCACAACCTGCCTAAATAAACTGCAGACGACATCAGCAGGCGTTGGGCAGGATGTGAGGGCCCTTACCCTGGCTATCCAGGCCAACACGGCAACAGTTGGTGCTGCCCTGGACAGAATTGCCGTGGCCTTGGAGGGCAGGCCACCAGGTGGGCAGAGATCAGGGGCTGATCCTCCTTCCCCGGTTTTACCCCTTCCCCATGAGTCTCCCCTGAGAAGCCGGGGCCGTGGCCGGGGGCGCCCCAGGCGTGGCTCACGCAGAGGGCAGTGATTTGTTTTTCCCCCAATTTTTTTTTTTTTCAAATTTTTTTTTTTTTTTTGTGTTTTTTTTTGCTGGAAATTTTTTGATTTTGCAGGTCATTTTTTTTTTTGGGGTTGTGAATGCTGTGTGAAGGTGGGGGTGACATTCCTGCCGGAAAAGGGGTGTCACCCTCAATTTTGGTGGAGAAGGGTTCCCCAGGACCAGGGAGAAGTGATCCCCAGGTCCGTGTGAATGGTGTATGAATGTACAGTGACATAATTGGAGCCTTGGCGTGGCGTTGCTGCTCACAAGTCCAGCATGGTGGACTGGTGCCAATCCAATTTGATGTGGATGTGGGGTGTGTGTGCTAGGGACCACAGTGGTGTGCATGCATGCATTCTCATTGTGCCATGATTAATGTGTATGTTTAACCTGCAAAGATGCCCAATGTGAGCTGTCTCCTGGCTGCTCTTCCCTCAGAAGACGGGTTAACCTCGGTTAGGGGGGGATTGTCTGGTTCAGGGGTCAGGTCATCACGTAGGTCAATCTGCAGGCCCTTTCTTTCTGCAAAGTTGTGCAGCATGCAACATGCACCGATGATCTGGCACACAAAGTTTGGGGAGTACAAGAGGGTACCCCCAGACTTATCCAGGCATCAGAAACGTGACTTTAGGATGCCAAAGGTGCGCTCCACCACTGCTTGTGTTTGAGCATGTGCTTGATTGTATCTTTCCTCTCCTGGAGTTTGGGGGTTCCGGATAGGAGTCATGAGATGGGGTCCCAGTGGTATGCAGAGTCACCTGGAAGGGAAAAGACAGGAGGATGTTAGTCATGCATGTGCCCCTTGTGATGTGCATCATGGGAGGGGATAGTCATGCCTGCCACCCATGTCACTCACCAACCAGCCAGGTGTCCCCATACACGTTCTGATCGAATTCCATTCGGATGTGGCATTGATTGTATATGTAGCTGTCATGGCTGGACCCTGGGTGTTTGGCACGGACGTGCCATATGAGGCCTTGGGCATCGACTATCACCTGTACATTGATGGAATGCCAATGCTTCCGATTGCGGTACATGTGCTCTGTCTCCTGGGGGGGCTGGAGTGCCACATGTGTGCAATCAATGGCCCCCACAGTGCGTGGGAATCTGGCAATTCTGTAGAAATCTGTCATTGCCTTCAGCCGCAGGTCCTCAGTGGTGGGTTTGATGATTTGGTTGGCCATGCGTCTGAGGATTGCAGGGACAACCTGGTGCACACATCTGCTCATGGAGGACTGTGACATCCCATTCACCACTCCACTTGTACGCTGAAAAGAGCCACTGGCAAGGAAATGGAGTGTTGCCAGGACCTTGACCAGTGGCTGCACTGCATGTGAGCGGTGTGTTGGGCTGGTGATGTCATCCTGCAGGGTTGTGGTTAATTCCAGGATGGCATGAGGGGTGAATCTGAAGATGCGATACACCTCAGAATCACTCATGCCAAACAGGTCTATGCGGGTACGGTATATCCTCTCCCGTGCCATCCTCCGTGCCATCCTCCGTGCCCTCCTCCTTCTTTGTTCATCTAAAGTCAGTAGTATAGCTATGCGCGACGATGCCTCTGGCATGTTGGCATACAGATTGTTGAGCAACACGTGTGACTGCTGAGCTGCTCACTAACAGTGTTGCTTTATCTAACAAGTAGACTTTTTTTCTTTTTTTAGACCAGCTTTTATCAGCTCTAATTTTAGACAGGACATTTTGCTGTTGCGCACACTGCGTCGCCTGCGCTGCCCCAACGTTGTTTTGTGGATCCCCGTAAGTCCCTCATTAGCATATTTGACTAGCAAATCAATGGTGTGTCTATCGCACTTTTGCGCGGACGGATGCGCCAGTCTAACGAAATTACGCGGGACAAAAAAAAGTCGATTTTTTGCGTATCTCGTTCTGGGGATGCCGCGCAACGAAACGCACGCGCACATTTAGACTTACGCATGCGCATCTCCTGTTGCGCAGGCGTAATCGCTCTGTGAATCTGGGCCTATGTTTTTTTATATTTTTTTGGCGGGATATTTATTATAGCAAAAAGTAAAAAATATTTAATTTTTTTCAAAATTGTAGCTCTATTTTTGTTTATAGCGCAAAAAATAAAAACCGCAGAGGTGATCAAATACCACCAAAAGAAAGCTCTATTTATGGGAAAAAAAGAACGCCAATTTTGTTTGGGAGCCACATCGCACAATTGTCAGTTAAAGCAACGCAGTGCCGAATCGCAAAAACTGGCCAGGTCCTTTACCTGCATAATGGTCCGGGTCTTAAGTGGTTAGGAATATGTGTATTAATTACTAAAATAAGGTGTTATTAAGGGTGACTAACATATGTATATTAACAATTCTATGAAAGTGGATTTGTCTTTAATGATGACAAGCAATTTTCTATTGGTGTAATTATGTAATATCACTTGGTCATGGCTTGACAATATATTGTATTTAAAAGAGAAGCATGGAATTTTTTTTATCCCATAATCATACTTACCTAGGTGGATGCAGCATTGGCCAGAGTGTCTCCAGACTGAGAACCGAGACACCGAACTCCACCGATGGCTCAGTTCTACCACCTCCTCGAGCAGAGTGCTGCTGCCTGTCAATCATCAGCTCTCCTTCTCTGAGCTGAGCTGTGGAGCAGCGGCTCGTTGTGAGGCTCAGACACCTATCAGTCCAGGCACCTGGCGATCCAGACTTCCAGAGTTGGTATGACGTGGTGCTTGGACTGATCTTGGTGACATCAGCAGAGAGCAGACTTCAAAACTGGTCACAGGAGTGCAAAACAAATTGTACTTCTGTGACCCATAGGAGAAGCCCAGCCGAATTAGCTCAGGCTGGACTTCTGCTTTAAGATTTTGAACCAGGGAATAAAAGATGAGTGATGCATTATTCTGTGTTCATGTTTTGACTTCGATCTACATCGCTGCCCGCAGAACTATGTGTGTGTGTGTCTGAGAGTGTGTAAGGGAGAGTGCCGGCATAGGTTAGTATAGGAGTAAAACATAGGGAGGACATCCTTAATGATAGAAAGGTACTATTAACTTGTTGTAAGTCAGGTTGGAGTATCCTTTCAATGCCCTATTTGCTTTAAATGAATTGGCCATGAATCTTGCTAACAGCTTTACCAGGTCTACCAAGGCTTCTGCAATGAAAATTAGCTGATAAGTTAGGCTCTTGCAATGCTGTAACAATTCTTGAGGGTCCATGCCCGAGCTGAAGGCAGTCTTAATGTTGGAAAGAAATTTCTTCAAGGCTCTGGACGAGACCATCAAAGCAACAGCGGTAAGAAGGGTCAACCATGCCACAGAATATGTTCTTTTAATATCTGTGTCCACCTGGCATAGGATCCCTACATGTAACCCAATTCTCTAGTGGTAAGGACACATGCTGGGCCAACCGCTGTAGAGTTGCATTTGCACCTGGTGGGGTCTTCAAGAAACTAGCGCCCGAAGCGAGCATGAGATACAGTTTTGAGAGTCTGTTTTGTAAATTGTGTCTCTTATCTGGTTTCTTCCACTTGTCCTTGATTATTTCTATAATTTCCGGAGAGCTCTGAAAGGTAGGCCCTTCCTTTTTTCAGGTTAATAAAAAATTCTGTGGATCTTTACTGGCAGCATTGACTCTGGCTCCCAATTTTGCAGAAGGCACTGATGAGGCTGCACTGATGGGTGGCACTTACTGTATGGGCACTGTTAGATGGTACTGATAGGCACTGAGAAGTGGCACTGATTGGCAGTACTGATGGGCATGGATTTGAAGCACTGGTTGGCACATAGGGGACCGATGTCCCTCTAACAGAAGCCAGTTACCACTGTGATTGGCCCTTTACCCTGCTCTGTGATTAGCCGAGTCAAAAGGACTTGTGCAGGGGTCGCAAACCTTTTTTTCTTTTTTTCTTTTTACTTATGGTCGGTGTGTAATTACACTTAGGCCGCCTACACACAATCAAATTTATCTGCTGGAAACGGTCCGACGGACCGTTTCAGCAGACAAATTTGATCGTGTCTACGGGCGAGCAGACAGGTTTTTCCAGCAGACAAATTTTAAAGCATGCTTTAAAATCTATCTGCTGGGAACCCGTCCGTCCGACATGTCTGCTGGTTAGTACACTAACCAGCGGACATATCTGTCCGCACATGCGTTGAATGGATTTGACGCATGCGTGGAAGTATTTTACTTCCTGGTTCGGTGACGTGGCGGCGTCAACGTCACCGCCACGTCACTGCGCTGTCTGCCGGCGGGGATTTTGGTTTGATCGCATGTACACGATCAAACCAATATATGCAAGCAGATAAATCTGATCAAAACGGTCTGTCAGACCGATTTGATCAGATTAATTTAGTGGTGTGTACGCGGCCTTAAAGAGGCAGCTCCACTATTTTTATATCTGTTATCAGACATTCTTATTTTACACAATCACATGTAATTATAGGTTCAACACAACATAATTTTTTGATTTGATTCACAAAAACATTGGCCACCCAGTGATGCATATGTGCAACATTTGGGTGTTAAAGCTCACCCTTTTGCTGCCCATATGTGTTATATGGTGGCAACAGGTTAAGGAAGAACCTGGAAAACCACATACCTTTTAATGAGCCCATCATAAATATCATTATCATTAACAGGACCTACTGCAAGTCATAACTACTTTAGACAGCAATTAAAAGAATAAACATTCAGAAGTCCAGTGTTTCCATAACTGACTATAATTTACTATTGTAAAACTAATTAGAAGCTTCACAGCTGAAACATTAGAGTATGAAATAAATGCTTTGAACAGCTGCACACCTTGGTCTTATTTTAATCTTTCTTTTATGAACAAACCATGCAGAAACCATGCACATGCTTTTAAAGTGATATTAAAGTCTGTTTTTTATTTTATTTAAAAACAACAAAAATGTTATACTTACCTGCTCTGTGCAGTGGTTTTGCACAGAGCAGCCCAGATCCTCCTCTTCTCGGGTCCCTTTGCCGGCACTCCTGGCCTCTCCCTCCTGCCGAGTGCCCACACAGCATGCAGCTTGCTGTGGGGGCACCTTAGCCTAGCTGCTGCTCTGTGTGTTCATTCAGACATGGAGCTGCGGCTCGTCCCCGCACCCTTCAACTCCTCATTGGCTCACTGACCTTAATTAACAGCAACTGGAGCCAATCAGGAGGGAGAGTTCCAGACAGCCAAAGCTTTCGTTCAACATTAGGGGCTGAGGGGGGCTGCTGAAAACGAAAGGTTTTTCATGTTAAGTAATAGACGGCACGACCATAAAAAAAAAAAAAACTTCTGCCTTTAAAACCACTTTAATCATAACCCAAAAGTCTGTCGCTGCAGCCCCACTCATACAGTATAACCTCCTTCAATTGCCACAAATTAAATGCACAGCTGCACTTGGCAGACCAATAAACCCATTCCCAAACAGTAAACAACTAATGTACAAGGTAGACACATGTGGTGTGCACCATTAACCTGTGCTTCTCACAGTGTTGTTCATTAGCCTAGGCTTCTCACAGTGTAGATCATTAAGAGGAACAGTCACAGTATAGAGAATTGGGAGCACAGAAAAGATTCAACAAAAACTCCTGCTGCTCCCTAGTCTAATCTGGCATGGATCCACTTTTTTTGTAGGAAAAAGCACAAAGTGGGTCACTGGAGTTAGTAGAATCACACTTTTTTTTTAAATAAAGCACACTAACATCAGTGCATGTTTTTGACAGTTAGCAGCTCTGATTACAGCCGTAGATGATGCTGGTCTGCCTGCCTTTTGGATAATACTGATGGTGCTTATTGCTGCTTTGTGATAGGCCAGATCATCATGTACAGGCTACTGCATAGTGATCCATTGTCCACCCCAGGCTGAACAACGTTTTTCCCTATGTAAGTGTGCTTTATTTCCATAAAGTGTTTTTATGTGATTCTACTAACTCCAGTGTCCCACTTTGTGATTTTTTCTATGATAAGCACATCCCCCCTTCTATAACAGAATGGCCCGGATTCACAAACGATTTATGTCGGCGTATCAAAAGATACGCCGTCGTAAGTTCAAATGTGCACCATCGCATCTCTGCGCCGATTCACAAAGCGAGATACATCGAAAAAAATGGCTTCAGCCGTCCAACGTAACTTGCCTACGCCGTCGTATCGTGGGCGCATAGTGCCCGGCCACTTCATATACGCGATTTGCGTAAGGCTTACGTCCGGCGTAAAGTTACCCCTCATATAGCAGGCGCAGCTAATGCAAAGGTACGGGCCAGGGAACAACGCCGTCTAATTTTACGTTGCGTACGCCATTTACGTAGTACTACGTGAATAGGGCAGTGCGTAGGTTATGTTCACGTCGTAGGCATTGCGCCGATGTATCTTTTGGAATATATGCAACGTTATTCTGAGCATGCGCGTGCATGCCCAGTTAGACTGGCCGTTCATCTGCATGGGGTCACGCTTAATTTAAATAGATGACGCCCACCTCCTTCCTACTTTGAATTAGGCAGGCTTACGCCAGCCAATTTACGCTACGCCGCCGCAACTTACAGAGCAAGTGCTTTGTGAATACTACACTTGCCTCTCTAAGTTGCGTATAGAAAAAAGGTAAATATAGAGCCTGCACTTGTAAATAAGTCAAATTAGCCAAGTAGCATTACCGTCCCTGGTAGAGAAATGGGTAAATATTCCCAATTAAGGGATGGGGCGTGGGACTATACGAATGCACTTGGATATACTTAAATGTTAACACTGGTATTAGTAGCTCTGAGGTCACAAGAACCAACGAAAAGACCAAAACAATTTATATATAAGAATATAAATTTTAATATTACATATTATTAAATACATACAAGAGGTTAAAAAACTTAGGGGTGACTACCAGACGCTCTACCAGCTCTGAACCATAGCGGAGGCTATGATGCTGTATTCACCCGATTTTCTTGTGCTCTGGCGCGCGCTGATCATATCATCAGCATTGGGACATCCATCTCCCTTGCATTCCGCCCACGGAGCGGGTCATCACGCCTCGTCATTCCCATAGAGGCGTGATTACAGCGCAGCACCAATGGAGGCTCCTTCAGACACCTCCTCTGACGCACACACTCCGCCCAATATCGGATTCTGATGTGTGCTACGTCAGACACCTGTGGGACTATATAAGAGTTCAATCAGCACACACAACACGCTCAGGCCATCAGGGGAGACCACGCGCTTGTTATCCATGATACAGGTATATACTCCTTCTCTTTAAAGATACCTATCCTTGCTTATTATTTTATATTGCATCTTTATGCGTTCATATGCACATTTCTATACTATGTGCTGTTACATCCACTTACCCTTTTTTTCTCCCTATATCTGCACTAGTCTGTGCGTGATATTTTAGCTGCTGTGTTCCACTCCTTGCAATATAATTTAAACATCTGATACATCTCTTCTCTTCAGAAGAAGTTAATAGAGGTATTTCCAAATTTAATTTGTAAACACCCCATCTTATCTAGTCCTAACATGTCCCCTGTTTAACCAACACTTATCTCTTTCCATCCTATTTATAATCCTAACACCAACTTTCTTTCTCTCGGTTTCCCTTCCTTTCTCCCCCCCCCCCCCTCTTATTCATTCATCCCTTTTACACACTCTCTCTCTTTCTCTTTTTCTTTTTCCTTTTTCTTTTTCATTTCTCCATCTTTCTATCATTTCATTATTTTTTCATTTATTTATCCCTCTTTTCCTCATCTTCAATCCCTCTTTCTATTCTTTCATTCACATTCATACTTTTTCTTTATTTATTATATTTTTTCATTCATTTTTTCCATTTTTATATATTTTTTTATATTTTTGTCACTCTATCCTTTTTTCTCATCTTTGCTCTACTCTTTTCCTTATAAATTTTCTTACAAACAATATATATTCTATAGATCATGATTGTGCCCAAATCTTTCACCAGCAATTAACACACTGCAGTATGCCAGCTGCTCATCGGTTTCCCCATCCAACCATTAACTCTTTCAGGTCTATGTAAGTTCATTTAAAGTCAAATATAATACTGTTTTTTCTTCTTTGTCTTCAACTACCTATTACCTACACAAAAACCTTTCCAGGTTATCTGTATTTATAAGCCCTATAATTTTAACTACATATTATCTTTCTATTTCCCATACTGCATTGGTCATTACTTTAATTAGAACCAATGTAGAGATTTCTTCCTCCCTAGTTCTACAATACAAATCGAATATGGTCAATACTAAATTAACTAATTAACATATGAACACTGTTTAACACATTATGTGTTCAGTACACATTGGTTACCATTAACTATATATTTTCTGATATAATCAAGCATCAACCAATTTGTATGTCCATATTCTAATCCAGTACTCTACTACCATATCCTGTTGGTCAAATTAAATCCAGCACCACTCATCATTACATTCTTTCTCTTTTTATTCTTATTTTTCATCTCTATGATCGGCGATCCGATCTTAATCTCAATACACACTCATATATTCCCCACTAGGAGTGCTTGGCTTCACATATTCAGCCTGTAGGACTCAGTCGCTATTTGCGACTCTACCTCGCAACAGTGTTGGAATAACCTGTGGCCAGTGAGACACGGTCACCTTTGAGGTAACTATACATCCTATATGTCAATATGTTGAAAAAAAAACGACAGACACCAAATAATTCAATTGATTTATTTTGTTCTTCCTTAACAAATTTTTCTTTCTAATTGGTAATTACTTCTGGTACACATACTCTATTTAATCAGAATATTCACCGTACTTACGCTCTTATGCACATATGATATTAATTACATACTGTTAAAATATTGCAATGTCTTATTACATTTCTATTCATTTACTCATAGATTGAGATTTATATACACACACGTCCCTGAGGAAGCCTGAGGGCGAAACATGTCGGACCTACTGTATATAATATTATAAGAATCTACCAATGGTGACATTCAATCTATTATATGACCATGTTTTTTAACCTCTTGTATGTATTTAATAATATGTAATATTAAAATTTATATTTTTATATATAAATTGTTTTGGTCTGTTCGTTGGTTCTTGTGACCTCAGAGCTACTAATACCAGTGTTAACATTTAAGTATATCCAAGTGCATTCGTATAGTCCCACGCCCCATCCCTTAATTGGGAATATATACCTATCTCTCTAAGTTGCGGCGGCATAGCGTAAAGAAGATACGCTACGCACGCACAAAGATAAGCCAATGTATCTGAATCCCGGCCAATCTCGCTATATATTATCTAAGATAAACCAAACAGTGAAGTGATTAAAATGTGAGTAAAGTCAAATACAAAGAAAAAAAAAAGTAAAACCATTTGTGATTCCTCTGGTTCCAGTTACCTGGGAATAATATTTCCTAGAGCACAGGGACCGGGGCACACAGCAAACATCCATTTAATACTCAATGTTAAATACATAGGGCCAGATTCAGAAAGAGTTATGCCGGCATATCAGTGTTTTCTGTATGCAGAAAACAAGATACGCTGGTTTGTATTACACCGTCGGATCTTAACTGCAATTTTAACCAGTTAAGGACCGCCGCATGTACATTTACGTCGGCAGAATGGCACAGACAGGCACATTAACGTATACATACGTTGGTACATACGGCGGTCCCTGTAGCTGGCCGAGCGATCCGGGATGAGGGGGCGGCTATTTGTTTTTGTCCGCCCCCTCCGAATCGCTCTCAGCCAATCCGCGCGCCCCCCCCCCCCCGCCCTGTCACTTCCTCCTCCTGTGTAAACACAGGAAGGAGGAAGCGATGTGATCTCTCCTTCAGCGTTTTTTTCAACCACCGCTGAGGAGAGATCACATGGCACAGTAAGTCTGCACTAACACTACACTGACACACACTACACATAGGCACATTTAACCCCCCGATTGCCCCCTCCCCCCTGTCACAGTGTCACTGAATGCAGTAATCATACATGTATGATTACTGTATTTAGTGTCAGTGTGACAGGCAGTGTGACAGTCAGTTAGTGTTAGGTTCAGGGTAGCCCCCGTACCCCCCCTAATAAAGTTTTAACCCCTTGATCACCACCCTAGTTAACCCTTTCACTCCCTATTGCCAGCGTCACTAAGCGATCATTTTTCTGATCGCTGTATTAGTGTCGCTGTTCCTGCTAGGTAGCTAAAAAAAAAATTATTCCGATTTTTTTTTACTAAAGACATGTGGCTGAATAAATTTTGGCCTAAATGATTGACTAAAATTTAGTTTATTTGATTTTTCTTATAACAAAAAGTAAAAAATATAGTTTTTTTTTCAAAAATTTCGCTCTATTTTTGTATATAGCGCAAAAAATAAAAATCGCAGAGGCGATCAAATACCACCAAAAGAAAGTTCTATTTGTGGGAAGAAAAGGACGCAAATTTTGTTTGGGAGCCACGTTGCACGACCGTGCGCTTGTTAAAGTGACGCAGTGCCGAATTGTTAAAACCCCTTGGGTCATTTAGCAGCATATTGGTCCGGTCCTTAAGTGGTTAAAATGGCCGCTGGGGGCATTTTTGCTGATTTACGCCGAGAATATGTAAATCAGCGAGATACGCCAATTCACGAACGTACGTGGGCCCGACGCAGTCACTTTACACCGTTTCCACAAGGGGTTTCCCGACGTAAAGATAAAGCTGCCAAAAGCAGGCGCATCCTATGTTAAGTATGGACGTCGTGACCGCGGGAAATTTTTAATTTTTTATGTCGTTTGCGTAACTCGTCCGTGAATAGGGATTTACTTCCATTACGTTCACGTCGAAAACACCGTCATAATTCCGAGCATGCGCAATGGGATTTTTCTATGGTCGACGCATGTGCAGTACGTTCAGCACATGGACGCGCCTAATTTAAATAGGAGACGCCCCCTACACACCAAATTTGAATTTGGCCGCCCAGTTTACGCTACGCCGCCGTAACTTTACACACACGTGCTTTGTGAATACAGCACTTGCGAGTAAAGTTGCGGCGGCGTAATGTAAATAGGTAACGTTACGCCGCCGCAAAGAACCGCTCGTCATCCTGAATCTGGCCCACACTCTTCTTCAAAGAGTTTTTCACTTATTTGAATGATAATGAGCTAAATTTGAAATTCACTGGACACATGGGTGACCACTAAATCCCTTTTTGATGTGACATTGACTGGGTGAGAAGGGAGAGACAATAGCAGTCTGTACAGGAAGTCCCTCTCTGCAAACAGAATGTTAAAGCAGAGTTCCACCCAGAAGTTGAACTTCCGCTCATCTTATTCAATGTAAAGACACCCACTCTCACTGCCATTGTGTGACAAAGCTGTATAGAGAACTTATTCAACTAGATGTCTGTGTTACTATTCAAGGTTAATTGAACCCTATTGATAATACGGTGCCGTCATGTCTAGCTACCAATTAAAGAATTATCCTCAGTGAGTGAATAGGGGGGTGGAGATTACATTGTCCTGTGATTAACTGCATTATGTTGTACTGGATATAAGCAAGCTAAGAACCAATAAAGTTTTCATACATTTTGGAAACTAAGAGAACGGAGCGCAGTCTCGTTTATTCTGGGAAATGGAATGGATCATGTCTGCCTGGTTGTTGGTGTGTCGGATAAGCTTGTCGTGGATGGATGGAAGGTTGTAAGCGGTGGTAACCGTTACACTTTCCCACTTCCGGAAGTCCCTGCCACGGAGCCATGATGTCACCACAGGGCTCCCTCCTTCCCCCCGGCCTCCAGGCCAATAGGAGAGAGGAGCATGCTCAATAGGGTTCCTGGCATGAAGGCTACACTGCCGGGTTCCCATACCCATAGGGTTGCCACCTTATCCCTTTAAAACAGAACACATTAATTACACAGGTTCTGTGGCTGATTAAGGTGGTAATTAAACTCACATGGTGCCTTATCTGCATTAAATTAGCCATAGAACCTGTGTAATTCATATGTGTTCTGTTTTAAAGGGATGAGGTGGCAACCCTACATACCCGCAATGGCAGGGGAGCACCCGACAGCTGATGGAAACATCAGCTGCGGGTGCCGACATCGCTGCACTCCAGGACAGGTAAGTGTCCATTTATTAAAAGCCAGCAGCTGCAGTAAGTGTAGCTGCTGGCTTTTAGTGTTTTTTTTGGGGTGGACACCGCTTTAAAGGTGCACTCGAGTCACCTGAGACACACAATTAGAGGAAAACCAATAGAACAGTTTTAAGGATCTGTATATATTGTTGTGACAATATCAGTGTCAGCTTTAATATTGATTTTACGCTGTGCAAAAATTTTCCCGTCTCAGAGACATACAATCAATAGCAGCTGGACTCCAAATCAGTTTACTGCAGCAGATCAGGCAACGATTGCAATTGATTGCCAGAGGTTACAGCAAGTCATTATCGCTTATTGGTTACTGGAGTTTACTGCACATCATTATTGCGCACCGATTGGTTGCTAGAGATAACAGCAGATCACCACTGTTGAAGAAAAAATAAATCGCCCTTACCCTGTGACCATTCAATATTAAATTGAAATAAATGAATGAG
Source organism: Rana kukunoris (assembly GCA_029574335.1). NCBI lineage: Eukaryota > Metazoa > Chordata > Amphibia > Anura > Ranidae > Rana > Rana kukunoris. The sequence goes on from CM056053.1 coordinate 339,325,491, forward strand.
TTGTAAACTAACAATTGAATCACCAATGATAGAACTGATAAATGTCCCATTTACCACTGTTCACTGACTGGTTGCTAGAAGTTACTGCACATTATTACCATTCACTAAGTGGTTGTTATAGGTTACCGTGCATTACTACCACTTATTGGTTGTACTGCACCTAGTACCTCAATACTGCACATAGTAAATCTATACTGCATCTACCTCCTCCATACTGCACCTACCTCCTCTATACTACACCAACCTCTTTCATACTGCACCTAAATCCTCCATAGTGAACACACCTTCTCCATACTGCACCTACATCCTCCATTCTGCACCTACATCCTCTATACTGCTCATACCTTCTCTATACTGTACCCACCACCGCCATGGGGCGGACTGACAACTCCAGGGGCCCCGGGCAATAGGAGATTATGGGGCCCCTGGCAATAGGAGATTATGGGGCCCCCGGGCACTAGGATATTATGGGGCCCCCGGGCAATAGATTATGGGGCCACACAGTATACACACACGCATACAGTATACTGTACATACACACAGAATACACATACACACTGAAAAGGTACTGGAGAGGCGGGGCAGCCATAATCTTGGGATTTTTAGACCAAAAGGATGTCGGTAAGGGACATTTCAGGGACAGATGTAAAAAAAAAAAACACAGATTTTTACATACTCTCTCTGGTTTTACTGAGGCCTGTCAACCCTGATGGGGCCCCCTAGTGGCATTGGGCCCTCGGGCAGTGCCCGAGTGCCCAAATGGTCAGTCTGCCCCTGACCACTGCCATACTGCACTACATCCTGTATACTGCACCCACCTACTCTATACTGCACCTACAGTACATTCTCTATACTGCACCTACATCCTCTAAACTGCACCCACCTCCTCTATACTGCACCTATAGTACATCCTCTATACTGCACCTAATGATTCAGCATTCAACTGTCACAGAGATAATTTACTTACAAAATTCTCAGAGTCTGCAGCCTCACATGTGCACCAACAGCACCCGTGTGTTGAAAATTGCCCTGGACAATATAGAATGTGAAAGGTAGGCCTCTTTAATGTGTAAATGCTTTTGTCAGCGGGCTTACTCCAAACATGATATTAATAAGGCACTGAATATTGCTAGAACCACACTGAGGGAGTATGTAATGAAAGATGCAAGACAAGATAGGAGCCATTTTGGGATACTGGTCTTTTCCACTGCATTTTATCTAATTTTGTTAAATTTCAGACTAAAAGTAGAGAAGTACCTGCCAGTATTATATAATGATAAAATATATGCCCAGATATTAGCTAGTGGGACTTGGACAGTTTCCCGGCAAACACCCTCACTTAAATATCTTAGATATATCTTATCTTAGATATCTTGCCCCTAATTATTTTTCTACTGCTGCACAAGACCAGAATACATATTCTTATAGTATATACAATTTTTATATGGTAAGTTAAGAACAATGGGCCAGATTCACATACACTTAATATTGCACTGCGTAATTGAAATACTCTACGCTGCCGTATTTTACCAGGCTCTACACCGAATTCTGGTAGATTTTTGCCCGTACGCTACAGTGGCGTAGTCTATTTCTCGGATATATGGAAAGACTCCTGCGCTACCAAGGGGGATGGGTGGGAGTGGAATTGGGCTGGAAGGTGGACTGGGGATTCTGCAGCAGACTCCTGACACTCTGTCCTGGGCAGAGAGAAAAATGTATATGTAAAAGAAGGGGGTGTTGTCTGCGCTGAAAGTGAACAGGGGGGGAGGAGGGGGGGTGTGGGTGATAGGGGTGAATGGATGGGACGGGTGGCTGGATGGGTGGATGCAGGTGGGTTTAGGACAACATGATAACCAACATAATCGAAACAATGATGTGAATGAATATACACATAAGGGTGATACCAATAAATACAAAAATTATTATTACAATAAGGAAAAACCCAACACACTAGCCAGTGTAATGTGAAACCAGTGAAAAACAATCCTAAATCCAAACTATAAGACCAGAGAAAATTCCATGAGGAAATGCCTCTGGATGGAAAAAATGTGAAATAAATAAAGTCTCTAGTGAAAAAACCCAAGAGTCCAGATAAGTCCAAATTGAAATGGTGGTGCCAGGAAAGGGTGACAGCAGAAAGCACCTCAGGTGGTCCCCAGCTCCTCACCTCAAGGCTATAGCTCGGATAGCCTGCAACAGCACCTCCCGGTGGAGGACAGTGATCCCTCGGCAGGGCAAGCAGCAGAGGCACTCCTCAGCGGTAAAGGTAAAGCAAAAAAGAAGAAAGCAAGTGAGTGACAATAAAAGACGTCTAGTAGGCAACTAGTGTCACTCGTACATCCACTCACCACGGGGTGATGGATGATGGGCCTATCTCCCACGAACAGCGAGTTCGTACTTCTAATGGCAGATATCCTCTTCTAAGCTGGCCAGATGGTCACTCACAACAAGGGATCTCTCAGATGGCATACATGATAAAAGAAACAGACCATAGCGCAATCCCGCAAGGTAAAAAACACATTTAATAAAAAAATAAAACTCACATTTAAAACGATCCAAAAGGCACAAAACAAACAGACGTCAGGAACACACTGCGTCAGGCGTGTGGACTCTGTGGCTCCTAGGATCCTAGGATTATTGTTTCGATTATGTTGGTTATCATGTAGTCTATTTCTCGCCGCCAAATCAAAATACGAGATTAGGGGGCGTGAAGCATTTAAATTAAGCGCGTCCCCGCGGCGATCGAACTGCGCATGCTCCGTTCAGAAATTTCCCGCCGTGCATTGCGCGAAATCACGTCATTACGTCATTCGTTGTTTGAGTAGTGTCGTTTACGAACATTCCTATTCCCGGACGACTTACGTCAAAAAAAATAAAAGACGTCGGAAAACGTAGAAATTCGACGTGGGAACGACGGCCATACTTAACATGGGCCGTCTAATATTAGAGCAGTAAAAAGCTGGTATAGTGTTACGCAAAAAAAAGATGACTAAAGGTGCCGTAAGAGATTGCGAATGAAGATCGTAATTTCGGGGATCGCCGGCAAAAGCTCATTTGCATACCCAGACGCGGAAAACGACGGGAAGTCCACCCAGTGGCCGCAATTTTATTGCAGCGTAGATCCGAAGGCGTATGAACACGTAATCCAGTCGAATTGAAGCCTGCAGCCGTCTATTCATGGTTTGAGGTTTTCAACTAGCTAGAAAACGCGCGTAATTGGAAATTACTTCAGTCTAACACCAGTTAGACAGGCGTAATGGCTCTCTGAATCTGGGCCAATATATTTTATATATGCATTATTTGGGGATCAGAGGTTCTCAGTAAAACTTGAACAGATAGTTTTGGTATTTTTATTCCTGCATGTGTTACCCTATTCAAGTAATTTGATTTTAAATAGTTTTTTAACGTTATAAGAAAAAATATAACATAAAAACTTTATAGACATTGCAATGCAAATTACAATGAAATTCTGTAAAAGCTCCACACATATGTAAACATATAGCAACCACACATGTAAACAATTATGCCTCCCATAAAAAAATAAAAAAAAAATAAAAGGAACCCCCCGTCACAGCAGCAAAGCAAAGTCACCTACAGTTAAATGCTATTTTTCTAAATTACCATTTAGGATCGTGATTGCTCTTGGAAAGAAACTTTTGCTATATATTATATGGATGTTAGCTGTGTGCCCTGGTCCTGGTGCTCCGGGAGTATTGTTACTTGCCAAGTTAGGCTGGGTTCACACTACGAAAAACGCATACGGTTTATACGTATGGAACCGCACATATGTGCGTTTTCCATTGACTTCAATGTTTAAAAAAAACGTATGCGTTTGCCATACGGTTTCAAAAACGGACTCAAAACCGTGGTCGAACACGGTTTTGTGTACTGTTAAAAAACGTTTTGCCAGCAAATCGTACGCACCCGGATGCATCTGAGTGCATACGATTTGCAATGCATTGTCTATGTATGCGTTTTCCCGTACGGGCCCGTACGTTTTCAAAACTGAAATCGTATGCGGCTGACGGACGGGAAAATCGTAGTGTGAACCCAGCCTAACTGCGACCAGTGAAATCACAGATGATTTTTTACTGATTTATGGCTTAGATAAAAAGTTTGCAAGGTTCTGATTTATGGCTTAGATACAAAGTGGCAAGGTTCTGGTTTAGAAAGGGGAATGGGCTTAGGCAATTGAAGGTTACATGATTGGGGCTACAGAGACAGACTGATGGGTTATGATTAAAAACTGAGGGGAGCATGAAACACATCAACTCATTCCTTCCTCCACTGTCTTTGTGCATGGTTTGTTCATATACGTAATAAACAATAAAGCAAGATCAATGTGTGCAGCCATCTGGAGAATTAGTTTCATACTACCTGTGCAGTTGACAAGCTAGACTGGCAGCTTTTTGGAGTGGTGAGGAGGTGTGTGAAAATGCAGGAGGAGTATAGCTACCTGGAGCGGTAGCTCAGGTAGCTATACCAGGTACACCGTTCAGGACATATTCTTGTGACCAGCAGTCGGTGATGTCACTGGCACCGGTATGTTGTCCCTGTGTGTCGGAGGAGTGATGTCATCGCAGCTCAGCCAATCAGGCGCACAGAGTCCCCGAACCCGAAAGGAAGACTGGGTGAAGATAGAAGCCTTTGCCACTGAAGGGCTTAGTTTTAAATTAAGTCTTTCACAATGTGCTAGCAAGCTTTGTATACAAGCACATTATGATATTACCTTGCAGGTGGAAACTTTTTTTTCTTAGAGAGTTTACTACCATTTTAATAAAAAGTGATCTTTAGAATGTGGAAGAAGATGCCAATTATTTTAATTCTAAATACCGCTATATTACAAGGTGCAGAAGGGAGATTAGACATATTCCATCACCTTATGAGAACTATTATCAAATACCTATTATGTTTACTCTTTTTCAAATGGTAATTTTGTTCTGTACTATAACATATGAGTTATTAGACTGTAGCCTGTGGCCAAAAGAAAATAATAATTTTGATGCATTTACAAATCTGCTGGACTATCATATACACGTTACCTCTCATACCCCACACCCCTAATTCTTTTGTTTGAGTGAGGTGGGCTCAGCAACCCCCTCTATAGGATATAAAAACAGCAGGTGGAATTGTCAGCTGGGAGCTCTCATTTTTCAGAAACTATGAGTACACATAAAAGCTCAGAGTCACTCTGAGGGCCAATGACAGATGTCAGATCAGACCTGCGCTGAAATGATTTGCTGGAACCAAAAATCAGGCAAAACCTTGTTAAATATATGTTTTGCATACATTTGTATGTATGTTACTTTTGTTATTATATATTTTCTAATATCTTTTTCTGTAAATATTTTTCTATCCAGGGTGAGTCTTAGATTGTCATTCTCACAGTCTTCTACTATACTCTGACACCCTCTTATAACAGATATGCTCGTGCCATGTTTTTTGCACCAGCATTTTGTGTGATGACAGCCATAGGGGATAAAGAGAATACCCCCATCAAACTAATTGGCATTAAAATAGTCAAATCCCACTTTGTATGAATCTGAGGCTTCAAAATACAGACTACAGCATACCCTAGTTCAAACACTGCCTTCTTTATGATTACATTAACAAATAAGAGATGGATTCTTATGATAAAAGACGATCTAATATGCTTACAGTTAATTCATTACGACTCAGATAACATTCTCATAATTAGAATACAGCATTGGAGTTCAGCCATTTCTAACTTCAGGTGAACTTGTGTACTCAACAAAGTAATGAAAGACAAAGTGCTTGTTAACAGCAGACGGGAGCTGCCATCTAGATACAGGAAGGCCTGTAGATTTGGTGTATCTAGATTTTGAAAAGGCATTTGATGCAGTTCCCCACAAAAAATTACTGTACAAACTGAGGTATTTAGGCATGGACCATAGGGTGAGTACCTGGATTGAAAATTGGCTACAGGGGTGAGTCCAAAAGGTTGTGATAAATGACGAGTCCTTAAAATGGTCTGGTGTCGAAAGCGGGGTTGCCCAAGGATCTGTCCTTGACAAATCCTGTTTTATTTATTCATAAACGATCTAGAGGATGGGATATCAGCTCAATCTCAGTATTTGCGTGTGATACAAAGTTATGCAGGGCAATAACTTCTACACAGGATGTGGAAACCTTACAAGAAGACATAAACAAAATAATTGGGTGGGCAACTACATGGCAAATGAGGTTTCATGTTAAAAAATGTAAGGTAATGCATTTGGGTGCCAAAAATATCAAAGTAAGTACTCGCTAGCGGGACAACCTCTGGGTGAATCTAGGATGCAAAAGGACCTGGGGGTCCTAGTAGATGGCATACTCAGCAATGGACATATATGTGATAAAGTAAAGCAGCGCTGCATACTGTAACTAATACTTAAATATATTGCAAATATAAATGGATATAACTATATCTAATCCCAATTTGCAAAAGTGCAATCAAATAGCATCAAAAGTTGATCATCAAACACATATATAAATATATGTAGACCAATAGTAATAAAGTGCATTAAAAAAAAAAATAGCAAAAAATTGTCTCTTTAAATATAACGCAAACATTGTGTACATTGTGCAAACATTTGTGTACAAAAAGCTAGAGGGTCAGCATGCAATGCCAACAAGCCAACAGAATATTAGCATGCATTAAAAAGGGGATTCACTCCAGAAATAAAAACGGTATTTCTCCCATTTTACAAGACTTTGGTCCGGCTGCATATTGAGTATGCCATCCAGTTCTCACTCAGAAGGACATTAACCACTTAAGACCCGGACCAATACGCTGGTAAATGACCCAAGGTGTTTTTGCGATTCGGCACTGCGTCGCTTTAACTGACAATTGCGCGGTCGTGCGACGTGGCTCCCAAACAAAATTTGCGTCCTTTTCTTCCCACAAATAGAGCTTTCTTTTGGTGGTATTTGATCACCTCTGCGATTTTTATTTTTTGCGCTATATACAAAAATAGAGTGACATTTTTGAAAAAAAAACACTATTTTTTACTTTTTGTTAAAAAAAAAATCAAATAAACTAAATTTTAGTCAAACATTTAGGCCAAAATGTATTTAGCCACATGTCTTTAGTAAAAAAAAAAAATTGCGATAAAAAAAAATAGCTACCTAGCGGGAACAGCGACACCAATACAGCGATCAGAAAAATGATCGCTTAGTGACGCTTGCAATAGGGAGTGAAAGGGTTAACTAGGGCGGTGATCAGGGGGTTAAAACTTTATTAGGGGGGGTGGGGGGCTATCCTGAACCTAACACTAACTGATTTTACACTGCCTGTCACACTGACACTAAATGCAGTGATTAGATCACTGCATTCAGTGACACTGTGACAGGGGGGGTGGGGGGGCAGATCGCAAGGGGTTAAGTATGCCTATGTGAGTGTGTGTCAGTGTAATGTTGGTGCACACTTACTGTTAGGTGTTTCTCCCATCGCAGCGGTTGGAAATACACTTACACAGGAGGAGGAAGTGACAGGAGACTGGGAGCGCGCGCATTGGCTGGGAGCGATCGCGGGGGGGCGGGTAAACGCCGACATCCGCCCGCTCGTCCCGGATCGCTCCCGGAGCCAGGGGGACCCCCGCACGCCGCGGAGGGGGTCCCGATGGGACCCCCGAACCGCACTTAGGCGGGGACGTAAATTTACGCCCTTGTGCCTGTACGTGCCATTCTGTGGCCGTATATGTGCGTGCGGGGGTCCTTAAGTGGTTAAACTCACTGGAATGAATGGGCAGGTGTTCACAGGTCTTCATCGGAAAAGTACAGCAGGGAACGTTCTCCTTAGGGCTGATTCAGCACATCCGAATCACACTATCAGGGGCATACCCTTTGGCCAGTTTTTACGTTTTTTTGTGTCATAAAAAGTGATGGTGTGTGGGCAAAACGATGTTGAAAACGACGTTTTTAAACCCGCGCATGCTCAGAAGCAAGTTATGAGACAGAGCTTCAATGGAACAGAGTGTCGTCGAACGTGGTGCACGTCACAACGCTTTGCAAGAGCATTTTGGAAAAACGATGGTGTGTATGCAACATCGTTTTGGAAAATGAAGTTTTAAAAACGTCGTTTTGTTTCATCACTTGAAACGTTTTTTTTCATCACAAAAAATGATCGTGTGTATGCGGCATTAGGGTACCTTCAAATGTGGGACAAATGGATTTAATTACTGTCGTAATTGCAACACCAAATATATTGTATATGTAATCAATTGTGATTTATGCAGAATACAATATGTGGGTTGTACTAAAAGAAGACTCAGAGATAGATTATATAATCATCTATACGACATAGAAAAGAACCACAAAACTAATGTAGCACTACATTGCAATGTTGTACATTTAAAGGATACATCTAGACTATCCATCCAAGGCATGGGAAAAAAATACTGTTCCAATAAGAGGAGGAGACAGGTTCAGGAGTCTGTGCAGGCGTGAGGTCTATTGGATATTCTCCTTGGATACTCATATACCGAGAGGGTTGAACTTTGATTGGGATGTTTTCCACTATTATGACTAAGGATTACATGTACCTCGCGCCTGCACTGCTCCATGGGACCTCCACCTTCTCTCCATACAGTTTTTGTTTTTGCATTTGTCCATTTGTGCCTGTACATTCACCTTCTGAATATAGGGTTGTTTTTTTTAGATATAGATAAGTGTATCTTTAACCTATTAGTACATACCAACTATGTTGTGAGTACTATTAATAACATATAACGAACAACTAAACATGAAAGAACATATTTTTATCCTTTTTCTCAGATTATTTTATTTATCATTTTTTACTTTTTATTTTTTTTGGTATATGGTCATTGAGCCAGCACTGTTCTCCGCACAGACACATCATCCCATACTAGTTATACAACATTAACACATTATATACATTTGGGCTCTGGTCTGTGCGTTTGTTCATTGGCAGCCTTAATGATCCCAGAAAAAATAATAATACTAATTTTGAGGGCCCTGTTCTCAGAATAGAAACAACATTAAGTAAAAATAAGTGTCATTAAGTCTTTTTTCTGTTCTGTTTCTTTTTCTTTTTCTATTATAGTGTTTACATTCTACATATTGGAACAGAAAAGACTAGCCACATCGGACATTATATATATATGTCGGGATACTTACTGTATATCATATAGCTAGATCATTGAGCATCTTGACCTGTATCCATATGACTATAAGTTCATTACATTAAAATGTTGTTTCTCTATGCACTTTATCCATATGTGTAGGAATCTGCATTATGCTATACACATTGAGATAATGAATATACTGCTTTTTGTATTTGATGTATATTGTTTTAACTGATGGGATTGATGTATAATAATGGGGCTATTTTATTATATAGAGACTAATATATTGGTAACATTTTACTCCTTTGCATCTATCTTAATTTCATGTATGAATTTTATGTATGAATTATATACTAGTGCTTATGACTAAAAATAATTACATTTTAGAAATTATGTCCACACCACACATAATACAATATAGTGCATTGCATATAGCAAATGCACAGGGGAAAATATAGTTACCAAACCAATCCCCAGCCAATATTTCACACTACACATCATGCATTAGTTCTTTTCTCACACAAACGTATATCTCTTTATTATCTTAGTTTATAAATTGACACGCTTACTGTATCTCCAGAAGCTTTTTTTGACACTGATATATAAACTACAGGCATACCCCGCTTTTAAGTACACAATAGGGTTTATTTACTAAAGCTGGAAATTGCAATATCAGGCTCATTTCTGCATAGAAACCAATGAGCTTCTAACTCCAGCTTGTTCAATTAAGCCTGGTAATAAAACCTGGAAGCTCATTGGTTTCTGTGCAGAAGTGAGCCTTATTTTGCGCTTTCCAGCTTTAGTAAATAAACACAATTGTGTACTTAAAAGTGGGGTATGCCTGTATAGCGACATTGTCGCCAACAGCAACACACAGATATATAAAGTCCCTCACAGTTTATTATTTATTTTTATAAAGCTACACATATATTTTTCTTTCGGATAATAATAATAATAATAATATATATATATATATATATATATATATATATATATGGATTTCTCACGATCATCCCCTATCCAAATATTAGTGTGTCTATTCAAAAAATAGAGGCCCAGATTCACAGAGCGATTACGCCTGCGCAACAGGAGATGCGCGTGCGTAAGTCTAAATGTGCACGTGCGTTTCGATGCACGGCATCCCCAAAACGATATACGCAAGAAATCTACTTTTTTTTGTCCAGTGTAATTTCGTTAGACAGGCGCATCCGTCCGCGCAAAACTGCGCTAGACAGACCATTAATTTGCTAGTCAAATATGCTAATGAGGGACTTACGGGGATCCACAAAAGAACGTTGGGGCACCGCAGGCTACGCAGTGTGCGCAACAGCAAAATGTCCTGTCTAAAATTAGACCATATAAAAGCTGGTCTAAAAAGAGAAAAATCGTCTACATGTCAGATAAAGCAACACTGTTAGTGAGGAGCTCAGCAGTCACACGTGTTGCCCAACAAACTGTATGCCTACATGCCAGTGGCATCCATGCTCATAGCTATACTACTGATTTTAGATGAGCAAAGAAGGAGGAGGGCACTGAGGAGGGCACTTAGGAGGGCACTAAGGAGGGCACGGGAGATGTTTTTTTTTGTTTTTTTTTTACTTTTTATTTGCTTATATAAACTTTACAATGTAATCTAATCTAATACAATATTCTTATCTGATACAAGCCCCTCACTCTTCACTCTTCACGGGAGAGGATATATCACACACGCATAGACATCTATGGCATGAGTGATTCTGAGGTGTCTCGCATCTTCAGATTCACCCCTCATGCCATCATGGAATTAACCACAACCCTGCAGGAGGACATCACCAGCCCAACACATGACACTACCCATGACACCCATGACAGCTACATATACAATCATAGCCCTATCCCCACAGATTTCGAACAGAACATGTATGGGGACAGCTGGCTGGTTGGTGAGTGACATAGGTGGCAGGCATGACTGTCCCCCCCATGATGCACACATCACAAGGGGCACATGCACTACTAACATCCTCCTGTCTTTTCCCTTCAAGGTGACTCTGCATACGCACTGGGACCCCATCTCATGACCCCATCTCATGCCAGCGCACATATGCATCTTTGCACGTTAAACACACACATTAATCATGGCACAATGAGAATGCATGCATGCACACCACTGTGGTCCCTAGCACACACACACCACATTGTCATCACATTGGATTGGCACAAGCCCACCATGCAGGACTTGTGAGCAGCAACGCCATGCCACGGCTCCAGCTATGTCACTGTACATTCATACACCATTCACACAGACCTGGGTTTCACTTCTCCACCACAAATGAGGGTGACACCCCGTTTCCCGCAGAAATATCACCCCCACATTCCAAAATCATACACAAACAGAACCAAAAAAATAAAATAAATGATGAGCAAAAATAAAAAATGCCCAGCAAAAATATAATTTAAACAAAATAACAACAAAGAAAACACATAAAAGACAAAAATCACTCTGCAAAACAGTCCCCAAATATCTCAAAGACACGTCACAAACAAACAAACAAACGCTAATAAACAAAAGCACCTTGCTGTATAGGAAGGGATACAAAGGGATGTACTTTTGCAAAGGAGGTGCGTTTGTGTCTGTCTATTTATGCTGTCTGCGTAGTTCACTAAGTTGCCCTAGTCCACTTCCAATTTCACTGATTGCGCCGTTCCCGTGTTGTGAGCATGCGCACAGAGGTGCTGACCATGGTCTGCTTCAAGCGCGCATGCGCGAGCCGGCCGGCCCTTCATTTGCATGGGGTCACGGCTCATTTCAATGTAACACGCCCACGTCCTTCCCAATTTGTAATACTCCGCCTTACGCCTCTGAAATAACGTTACGCATGCGCAATTTTGTGTGTCACTATAATATAAACACAGTTCATTTATTTTTATTTTTATTTTTACTTCACTACTTTATGTTTACACCCCATTTATTTTCTATACACACAGTATAAGGATTTTTCTCTCTTTTCACTTTCAGTTTATAGCCCCTTGTTTCAAAGGGTTAATGGTTCTCAAGTGTGTCTACACCCATAAGTGGTATCCAATTAACTGACACATGAAATGTATTCTCATTCAATTGAGAAGTTTATATTATTGGTTGATGTTGATCACATGTTTTGTTTGATACTATGGGCCAGATTCAGCAACACTTGCGCTGGAGTATTTCGATATGCGCCGCGTAACTGTGAAGATGCGCCGTCGTTTCTATGTGCCCGTACCCACCAAACTAGATGCGCCCAATAACGGGCCATTTGCGACCAGCGGAACGTTCTGACGCCAGAGTATCGTCAGCGCTTAATTTCGCTTGGCGCATCAGTCGCGCCTATTGATTTCCCCTGCAAATATGCAAATGAGGGATTTTTCACAATTCACGAACGGATTAGCACCATAGAGCAGCTACAGCAGCGTTACCGACGATAAGAGCTAGCTGAGCACCCCCACTTGCAGGACAACACCTCTGTCCATGCTTGTCTGTCAAATTTTACAGCCATGGAGGAAGACATCATAGGTCTCCATAGCCGAGATGACGGCTGACAGCTCCTGGCCTTTAGAGTTCAGCTTTCTCCTGTGTGTTTGCGGGGAACGGGAGCAGCCATCTCAGAACAAAAGTAACATCACTGCGGGGAGGGGGAGCAGGATATACTTTAGTGCCGGAATGGCGCTTCTACGGGCGCATTTAAACGCCCAACGGAAGGCATTGCGCTGACGTTTCCCGTGCAGTGGTGCCGACGGAAGTTGTGAGCATGCGCACAAAGGGGGCGAGTGGAGCCTCACTCACTGCGCATGCTCCGTGGTTGATGCGCTGAACGTAAGCCTCTGCGCTGGGCTCCGCCCATCATTTACATATGATCACACCCACTTCCCCTTGCGTCGGGTTACGCCAGCGCATTATCGTTACTCTGGCGCAAGTTTACGCGCAACTGCTATGTGAATAACAGTACTTGAGCTGAAAGGGTCGTCAGAGTAACGTAAATGAGAAGCGTTACTCTGGAGCAAAGATGCTCTCATCTACCTGAATCTGGCCCTATATATCATTTGTGCATTTTCTTACATGCTAGCTATGAGTAAGCACTGATTGATAGTGCGAAACGTCAGCTGTATGCCCCTATTTTTGCTGTGATGTGCGGTGTTTGATTACTTTTACCAAATAAAGGCAACCGAGAAGGTTTTTCCAGAGTGCGGCTGTCCAAAAATGTTCTTTCTACAATAATTTCCTCAGAAGGATGTGTTGGAAATGAAGAGAGTCCAGAGAAGAACAACTATGCTAATAAAGGGACTGGAAGACCTCAGCTTTGGGGAAAGACTACAAGCATTGAACTTATTCTCTCTGGAGAGGAGACACTTGAGAGGGAAAGGGAATTTAAAAAGACATGCACTAAAATTGGAAGAGAAGCAGTTTAACTGTAAACTCTGTAGATGGTTATTTACTGTCAGAGCGTTAAGGATGTGAAATTCCCTTCCACAAGCAGTGGTATCAGCAGGCAACATTCATAGTTTCAAAAAACGATTGGATGGCCACCTTAACGACCACAACATACAGGGGGATACGATGTACTATTGACATAAACACAAACACACACACACATCATAGGTTGAACTGGATGGACGGGTGTCTTTTTTTAACCTCCCTAACTATTGTAAGCTAGCTAACTATAACTATCATTACCTCGGTAGCGGGTGTGTGTGACCCCTGGGTGGGTTCACTACACACTGAACTATACAGAGAGACAGCCGAGGACGGTTGAAAACAAAGATTATGGTTTATTCTTCCCTATTGCTGGAAACAAGTGCAAGCATCCAAACAGCATAAACAAAACAAAACATAAAATAAACCCTGGCCACTTGGGGCGTCTACCTTCACAACACAGGAACCTATCTATGGAGTCTGGCACAGCCTACTGCTGGGCAGACACTGCTGGTCATACAGCAGAAAACCAATAGTCTTTTTGATTTTGTATCACACAGAAAAATCAACACCACCTCACCTTCAGAAGTCTTTTTCAGCTCACTGCTCTCCTTAACTCAAAAAGCCTCAGGATGCAGCAATCAGTAGTAATCCTCTGGATAACTTATAGTGGCCTTAATTGCCTCATTCTGAACAGCTGAAGTTTTCCAACACCCTAAACCTTTCTGGCTACTTCTGCACCCGAAACCTGATAGTAATTGGTGAATTGTCTAAACAAGGCAGAAATGTATCTCCCATCTGTGACAACACCCACAGATTTACCTGACTTCCTGTCACACTATGTAACACATGCCATTAACACAAACCTTTTAAGTAAGCCAGGTGTGCAAATAGCGGCTTTCTGTTTGCATATACACTGGTACTCTTTACTACTAGAGAAAACCTAAGTCTGTGAATCGATTGTTAAGACCCTGAGTATTGTACTCCCGCACTGAGAGAGGCGATATACCTGATTTCCACTTCATGGAAATGGAAAGATTTTAAGGTTGCTCCAGACATTGCTGCGGGATAGACTTTGGATAAAAATGTATCTGCTGGGAACTTATGCTTTCATCTAAAAGCTAGAGCTACATTAGTCGCTTTGATGGGCAAACAGGTATGTTTTCAATGGCTGTGTTCTTGTTTCAGTTCAGTGATTCACTAGACAGCAATAGTGATGTCAGGTTAATAATGGATGCCCTACAGCCCACGGCTTAAAAAAAAACAGTAAAGTCAACGGTGTAGACTACAGTTTGTATCCCTCTTTTGAAGAGCATTTTTTTTTAGGTCGCATTAAAGCCAGTTTTCATAAATTATACTTTTTCTTATTTGTTGACAACTATTAATGGTGTCAAGTATGTTGTGACCATTTAGTTGGAAATCCAAAAGAACATAAAAGGGAATATTAAGAGCTAAATGGCATATTTTGTCAGTATGTAAGAAGTGTATGTTTGTATAAAGGAAAACCCTTTATAATTCTGAGAATGTATGCTCATCTAGATTCAGGCTTTGCAGTATCATTCAAATTTTGTATACAACTAAATAAAGAATTGTCAATGTTTTTGACTTGGTATAGAAGTGCTGGCAAATTCAATGAAAAAGCATAAGATGTAACAGCTGTATCTACGATGGGAACCAGTATTAATGTGTTGTGTACACTTCTGGCATGTTTATTATGTCACGTTTGTATGGGCTACTACATTTTGTACTTCATTATTTCTGCCTTGTGCCGTGCTCTGTTTCAGGAATAAATCTAAATGTGTCCTGTACTTTGATGCAAAACATGTTGATTTGTATAATTTATGCTGTGCACAGCTATCCCTATTTAGGATAATAAGTCTGGGCTATAGCAGTACCTGTATAATGAGGGTATACTGGCCCCCGATCAGATCCCGAGTCTCCCTTTAACCACTTGCCACCCAGGCCAATTCTGACATTTCTCTCCTACATGTAAAAATCATATTGTTTTTTCTAGAAAATGACATAGAGCCTCCATTATACATGTACCAACTATATATATGTTTTTTTTTTTTTTTTAGCAGAGACCCTAGAGAATACAATGGCAGTCATTGCAACGTTTTATCTTGCATGGTATTTTTTGGATAAAAAACAGTTTCATGCTTTAAAAAAAAAAAAAAACAGTTTAAGTAAAGTTAGCCAAATTTTTTTGCATAATGTAAAAGATGAAG
Organism: Rana kukunoris; assembly: GCA_029574335.1. Classification (NCBI taxonomy): domain Eukaryota; kingdom Metazoa; phylum Chordata; class Amphibia; order Anura; family Ranidae; genus Rana; species Rana kukunoris. The sequence continues at coordinate 339,341,228 of CM056053.1, forward strand.
TTACGCTAATTAAATAGATATCAAACATGTCACGCTTTAAAATTGCATACACTCGTGGAATGTGCCAAAGTTCGGTACTTACCACTTCCCGCCTGCAGTACGTCATATGACATCCTTGATTTTCAGGGGGGATATCTGAATGATGCCTGCAGCTACCCCACATCTCCCCTCTAGGCTGGGAAGGCTGGAATAAAAAAAAAATTCAACTTCCCAGCCGAGGCGGCGACGTTTGTTTGAATGCAGAGGCCAGGCGTGACTTCATAAGATCGCGCCCGGCCTCCAAACAATCATAGAGGTCCGCCAGAAATCTCCATGGCACTGGAGAAGCACCTTCTGCCTTTACAAACACAATGTTGAGCAAAAGTTATCAGTCTATGGTGTTCTGACACATCATATACTGACATTAAAAGGGTAATTTTCCTATTTAATCAATTCTTTAAAATTAAAAAATAACAATATACTGTAAATATGTAATGTGTCTTCTACCGTTTGTGGTGAACAGTAGCACAAGCTACCAGTGGTTGAGTAAAACATCAATTTGCCTCAATTTATCTTGTTAATGAGAATGCTTAGTTAGACATTCGTTACTTAAAGTTTCATCACAAACTAATTTATCTTACTAAAAATCATAAGTCAGCTGTGCAAAAAGTCTCTCTAAAATCTAAACAAGAACTAATCATCAATCAAACCTTTGAAATGAGACTCACAAGCAGCCTCATCAAACATGCTGTCACATTTAAGTCATTATAATCCATAATGTCAAAGGGATCAGGCTGGATGACCAAAAACCTCAAAATCAATTGTGGTAATATTTTCTAAATCACTCCTATATTTATTGCATAACAAGGAAATACATCAAGAACAGGTATAATTAAGAATTCAACCCTATAGCTATGCTTCTCCAATGTTTCCTGGTCGCCACTTAAAAAAACCTCAAGGTAGTATAGTTTGTTTCCAGTGACTTTACTGTCCTAGACAAGAATGTTAAAATAAAAAAAAATATGATTAGTTTGCCAAAGGAGAAAGTTACATAAAAATGCCAACTTCATGACCATTGCCAGTTATATTATTTGAATCATTATTTATGCTGTATTGATACGTCGGGTCTATGTATAAAGAACATGTGCTTTGTGAGTAACTCAGAATTTGCATCTGTAATGTTTGTAATATATAGGGTAAACCTGGGAATCCTGGACAGTTGGGGGTAATTGTAGAATTCTATAATCAGAATGGCTAGCTGAACAATTTGTCACCAGTGTCACCTCAACTGAATTGCTTGCTGTCTTTCTGGTGTCAAAGTTTAACATGTGGTGGACCAGGTTGATAAATAACTGGGAGGGTCTGGGCATGACCAAACGGTCTTGGTTCATGTTAGGACCAATGACAGAATACATGGAAGATCCTAAAGAATCTGTTTCAATAACTAGGCTTCAAGTTGAAAGTAAGGACCTCCAAGGTTATATTCTATGCAAAATTTCTGTGTCATGCACAACAAAAGAAGGGCAGGGGTGCTTAGAGAACTGAATGCAAAGACCTAATTTAAGGTGGAAGGACCTAAATGGTAGAGGATTTGCTGTGCTGGGAAAAATGTTTATATGAATGCTGGAGGAGAATTTAACTTAACTTAACTTGGATTGAGGGGAAGAAAGAATAGGAATATAATGGGGCAGACAAGTCAGATAGGGCTCATAAAGTAATGGGGGGGGGGGGGTAGAGGGAGAGCTTTGGCAGGTGATAAGGATTTTTACCATGTTAAATACATCATATGCAATTAAAGTGTTTGTTCCCCAATGCCAGGAGTCTGCCAAGAAAGAAAGGAGAATTGGAAGCTTTGATGCATGAAGAGTACTATGAATAAATTGGTATTGCAGAATCATGGTTTTATTTTTTACATGATTGGGCTATTAAGGTTCATGGCTATGCTCTCTTTTGTAAAATAGGGCAAAAAGAAAAGGGGGCAAGGTCTGTCTATATGTGAGAAGTGATCTTAAAGTGAGCGAGAAAGAGGTCCTTGTTAATGGAGAGTATGACGATGCTGAAACATTATGGGTAGAGTTACAAATAGGTGTGCATACTTCAAAGTTAATAATTGGAGTTTGTTAAAGGCCACTCGTGTTAGTGAGGAGGTGGAGACTCTGTGCCTTGCAGAGATAGAAGGGGGTGAATGAGCTGGAACAGTAATAATATTGTGGGATTTTAACTACCCTGAAACTGACTGGAGTAATGACTCTGCTGGAACAGTAAAAGGGTGATCATTTCAAAACCTATTACAAGAAAAATGTAAAGTATAGTTTATAGAAGGTCCAACTAGTAAGTATGTTTGGAATCCCAAACACTGTGGTGCTTAATACTAATGTTCATATAAAGAACATCTGGGTAGCAGTGAGCACAACATTTCATTTAATGGAAACTGTAAACAGCAAGCATATACTAGAAAGATAAAAACACCTAATATTCAGAGGATAATGTTTCCAAAGCTGAGGACTGCATTTCAAGATGTAGACTGATAGAATAAATCAAATATAACTGGGACCCCAAAGGTAACCCAGAAATAATTTGGAAAAAAGGGGGGGGGTGGGCGGGTGGACTATAGCGGTACTGCGTACAAGAAGGTACAAGGGAACATGGACTGAGGTTAAAAATTACAATTGTTTATTATAATGAACAAGTAGGACACACGTTATTAGATCATAAAAAACAAACAAACAAAAACAATATTAAAAATGTGACACAGTGCATGCCAAACCAGGTCACCGAGGTGTTAAATCAACCCTAGGCAAGGGGAAGCGGTGAAGAGGGTGTGGTCATGCCCGTTGAATCTCAATCTCGACTAGTTTCGCAACAATAGTTGCTTCATCAGGAGAGGTAGTCTAAAAACATAATACAGTAATTATAATCACAAAATCCATACATATAGGTAAATATGCATGATAGTGTATCACAATATTACTATACAAGTATTGGTTTTATACAGCATAACCATTGGGTGATTCTAAAGATGCCAAGTGCTTACCTGCACTGTTTTAAAGGAGACCACCCGAAAGCTATGAACCGCAGTTGGAGGGAGGTAGCCTCTCAAGAGCGGGGTAGGAAGTAGAGGGAGCCACAATATGGGCTATCCTAAAAAAGCTATGTATAAAGATGGATGTCAAATAGGATTCGTTGCATTGACTACCATAAGGAGGAAAGGAGGGGGTGGGGATGGTGGAATAGTGAGTGCTCATAAAAAAAACTAGTCAAAAAGAGTGTAAAATTAAGTGCAAAAAACACACAAGGAAGGAAAAGGGGGGGGGGGGGGGAAGGGGGGGGTGGCGGGGGAGGGCAGACAGGTAATTGGGGAAAAGGAAGGGGGGGGGAAAGGGGGGAAACAGGGGAGGGGGGAAGGGGAGGGGGGGGGGGGAACAAACAGGGTGGGGTTGGGGGGGCAAAGGAAGTTGGTAGAAAACAGGAGGGGGGGAAAGGTGTTGGTGAGGGGGGGGGTGGGGGTTGGGAGCAATAAGGATTGGGGATGTGCTCAAGGAAATTAAGGTGATGGGGGAGGGAGAAAGGGGGGGGGGGGGGGGAAGGGAAAAAATGAAATGAGGGGAGAGGGCAAAACAGGTAAATGGGGAGGGAAGGAGAGGGGAAGGGGGGGGGGGGGGGAAGGGGGGGGGGGGGGGAGAGAAGGGGGGGGTGGGGGGAGGAGAAAGAGGGGGAGAA